>CADEHL010001205.1:27500-92500 GCA_902827135.1 Harpagifer antarcticus | reverse complement strand
TTGCAGAGATTGTTCCCTTTATCTTAGTTTGAAAAAGCTGACAGAAACCTAGATAAATGTAATCTTCCAGTTGTTTCTCTGACCTACATGCGTCTAAAAGGTTTGTAGGTGACGTTGTCTGCACTGTGTTCAACAAACACTTGAGATGTTGAGGTATGTTTCAGGTGAAAGCAGCTTCTCACAGTCCCACCATTTTATCACCTTGAGAGGAAGCAGAAAGGGTTTCGGTGCTTGAGGGAAACTGACCTGTTATCTCTCTGGGCCAAAGGCTAAATGTTTCACAACCGCAGAGCAAACAGAGCTGAGCTGCCATGAAGAAGCCATTCAAACCTGCAACATACTACTCAGGTCTACTACTGAGTAACTTTGAGTAAAGTAGAAGTACTCAGATCTTGTACTTGAGTAAAAGTAGAAGTACTCAGATCTTGTACTTGAGTAAAAGTAGAAGTACTCAGATCTTGTACTTGAGTAAAAGTAGAAGTACTCAGATCTTGTACTTGAGTAAAAGTAGAAGTACTCAGATCTTGTACTTGAGTAAAAGTAGAAGTACTCAAATCTTGTACTTGAGTAAAAGTAGAAGTACTCAGATCTTGTACTTGAGTAAAAGTAGAAGTACTCAGATCTTGTACTTGAGTAAAAGTAGAAGTACTCAGATCTTGTACTTGAGTAAAAGTAGAAGTACTCAGATCTTGTACTTGAGTAAAAGTAGAAGTACCAGAGTGTAGGAATACTCCGTTACAGTAAAAGTCCTGCATTCAAAATGTTCCTCAAGTAAAAGTAGGAAAGTATTCTCATCAAAATATAGTGAAAGACAGTAAAAGTAGTCGTTGTGCAGATTGGTCCATTTCAGAATAATATCTATGATATGTTTTATAATGATTGATCATGAAAGTGTTCTCAAAGCTGGTGAAGGTGCAGCTAGTTTGAATGGCTTTGTAGACTGCAGGGTAGCTGGTGGATTTACTCCAGGTGGAACTAAAGTCTGATTTAACACTTGGTTATATTTCACATCATTCATCCACATCTGTAAAGTAACTAAAGGGACTAAATACATGTAGTGAAGTAGAAGTACAAAGTAGCAGAAAATGGAAATGCTCAAGTGAAGTACAAGCACCTCAACATTGCACTTAAGTACTTGATTGAATGTACTTAGTTACTTCCCACCTCTGCTTTGAATTGATGCTAACACATGCTGTAGCACATGAGGGCTGATAACCTCTGATAACACCAATTATTCACCTGATAACATTCTTCTTCGGCTCGTTCATTTAATTGAAGCCAACACAGGAAGCCTGTTGATTAACTAAAACACAACAGAGGGACTTTTCATACTCCCAAATCTGTGCTGTATCACAATGTCGCTGCAGTTGCTACACAACACAATACAACAAGATAACAACCATGTGGGGAAGGACCGTACTGTGATTCACTCAAACTGCAGGTTGAACCTGTTCGCTCTGAATCACAGGGTAAAAGTGTGTTCTGCGTGTTTGTATGTGGTCCACTTGCACATTGCATGCCTCAAATTACTAGACTGGAGTCACAGTGAGTCAGAAACACAGGTGATTGGTCAGAGCAGGAGTTTAATGTTTGACTGATGGGCAACACCTGCAGTGATGTCACTACAGTGAACCTCACATAGCAATGCAGTGCTTAATATGCTAATGGAGTGACAAAGGTCGATCTTTATAAGGTCCTCATTAAAATCTTACTTCCGTTACTAAGGTGGATTTAAGGTCAATGCTGTTGTTAATAGTGAGGTAATCTTTCACTTTAGTCATTTCAAGACAGGTCACTGGTAGCTTTGAACGTGTCGAGTTGTTCACATGTGTTCAGTTGTTTAAAGGGGCAGTATGAGATCAACAAAGACCTTCTTGAACATTAAAGCATGTACACATGTCAAAGTGAAATATAAATATGAACCTGAAAATGAGAAGAGTATGTCCTCTTTAAATCTGCTTTGACGGCCCTATCTTTATGCACACACCTGCCACTCAAATTCAATTGTAAATGAAAGGAAAATCAAATGCTTAATACATGAAATAAAAAGCATTTTAATTGCTGACCATCCGAGGCAATGGAGTCGCCACGCTGGCCAAAAGACCAACACTTATGCCTAAGCATTTCTTCACCACACGTGTTGTAGTAAAACCAGCAGGAGAGCATTGATGTGTGAAGTGAGTTTGGTAGCACACGCTTGAAAAAACAGAGCAGAGTATATTTAATTTAAGTGTGTGTGTGTGCCTCCGAATGTGTGTGTGTAAGTAAAATAAGTTTGTGCTTGCAGTGCTTAAATAAAAGTCTTCAGCGGGGGGTTTTACATACAGTAGCCGGTGCTGTGATAAGCCTCAGACTAAGCGTCCGGTTTGTTTTCAGGCGCTGGGTTCACTGCAGGCTGCTATTGATAGAATCTGAGCGCTTTGGAAATGAAAAGTGCATTTGAAGCCTCCCGTTATGAAGCTGCATTCCTCAGTAATCCTTAGGAGATCTAAAACTGGGAGACCCTTCGATCTCCTGAGGCAAGAGCAAACACAGGCATGGAGGGCTGAAGAGGGAAAGAGAGTTTTCCGTTTGCTTTGAAGGTGTTGTTAATGTCAGGTGAGAGCACACATCCGTGAAGAGGAGAGAAAAGCACTTACTTTGACAACCTTTAACCTTTATTTAACTTAACATGGGAAGCATGAAACAAATCACTTAAATACATATAGCAATGTATGCATTAGAAAATAAAATCTATACCTAAAATGAATGATCCAACAGGGGTGACCTAAAGTCTAACCTATTTGCCAAGTAATTGCATTTTCTTATATTTTAATCAATACATCAATTTAAGTTTGAAGAGAATTGGGTCTTTATATCACTATCATATCTTTAAATGGTTCATCCCTACTGGTCAAATGCAACGTATCTTATTTGCCATCACTATGTAAGACTGGTGCTCCTATTGGCTAGCGCTTGGCAATCACAACAGAGCCGGCCAGCTAACCAATCAGAGCAGACTGGGCTCTGGTTTCAGACGGAGGGTGAAAAGAGGTGCAGCAGCTCAGGCAGTATGAGAAAAAAAGAGCTTTTTGAACATTAAAGCATGGAGACATGTAGAGACACTACATACTGATATACACCTGAACATCAGCAGGAGAGGACTCTTTAAAGTAGAGACACTACATACTGATATACACCTGAACATCAGCAGGAGAGGACTCTTTAAAGTAGAGACACTACATACTGATATACACCTTAACATCAGCAGGAGAGGACTCTTTAAAGTAGAGACACTACATACTGATATACACCTTAACATCAGCAGGAGAGGACTCTTTAAAGTAGAGACACTACATACTGATATACACCTGAACATCAGCAGGAGAGGACTCTTTAAAGTAGAGACACTACATACTGATATATACCTGAACATCAGCAGGAGAGCACTCTTTAAAGTAGAGACACTACATACTGATATACACCTGAACATCAGCAGGAGAGGACTCTTTAAAGTAGAGACACGACATACTGATATACACCTGAACATCAGCAGGAGAGGACTTTTTAAAGTAGAGACACTACATACTGATATACACCTGAACATCAGCAGGAGAGGACTCTTTAAAGTAGAGACACTACATACTGATATACACCTTAACATCAGCAGTAGAGGACTCTTTAAAGTAGAGACACTACATGCTGATATACACCTGAACATCAGCAGGAGAGGACTCTTTAAAGTAGAGACACTACATACTGATATACACCTGAACATCAGCAGGAGAGGACTCTTTAAAGTAGAGACACTACATACTGATATACACCTGAACATCAGCAGGAGAGAACTCTTTAAAGTAGAGACACTACATACTGATATACACCTGAACATCAGCAGGAGAGGACTCTTTAAACCATTTGAAGCACCTGACCATCAGAAATGAGATCCTTGGTGTTAATTGGCAGTGGACACAAACAGTTCCCAAACTTAAAATCTCTTCACAAATGGCTCACAGCTTCTCCTAAAGGCCAACAGTTCAGTGAACCGTGATTCAGACTTTAAGTCAAACGAGCCGCCCTAATGGCTGTGACACACGATCTTTGCTTTTATCTGTTTACCTCATTCTTTCCGCCTCACAGTGAAACTCCTGCTGCCTGTGATGTTGACACGGTAAAGCCCTGCCTTTGATATTTGTGTCAAAGCGGGTCAAAAGACAACACTGAGGACGGAGAGAAGGGGCTGGTGTTCGTGGAGGGTCTGCTGACGGAGGAACAGACGAGCAGAAAACTGACGGCTGACTGACTTTTTATTGCTGAAACTTGATCTACTCATCCCAAAGCGGGCCTCTCTTCTCACGTGATGCAGTTGAACATGAAGCCACCCATGCAGCTTTTTAAACCTAGCTCGATCCATCCATCCTGCTAACAAAGCCAGGGTGAAGAGAAGAGCTTTTTAAAAGTCACTTAAAGCCTGTAATGCAAGGAGCTCCTGTGAAAACATTGTAAACTTTAAATTGATGTCCTGCGTGAAGCGGACAGAAACAATATGCTATTACCTCGCACACTGTAAAGACCTACTGAAACCCCCCATGTTTCTTTATTTTAATAACAACTGTGAGTACTGTTATAATCCATAAGTCCTTTGAAGCAGTATGACTGAGGCCCTGCTGGTGCTCACACAAAAGTCAGAAAGTAGTTCAGTGCAGAGATTTAGGAAAAGCTCTCTCAGCGTTTTTCACTAAGCCTCTCTAAAAACCTCCACCTACAGTGCTGCTGTATACACACACACACACATATACACACATATATACACACACACACACACACACACACACACACACACACACACACACACACACACACTGCTGAAACATGAGAGGAAAAGCTTTGAGGGGAGGTTTTGAAACAAGGGAAAGCCTACTTTTGAAAGTCATCCACCACAGGACTCAATTATCACTTCATCTAAACAGGCTGGAGCACGGGTCGCGGTGTGTGCCCTCCCTTCCCGTGTTTCCTGAGGAAAAGCTCGAGTAAGTTCACAGGTCTCTGCCTTTCTTTGCGACCATGAACAAACCCCACAACTTTGACTTCTTCTACTACCGTTTCACCTCTTGTGCAAAAAATGAACATGCATGTCTTGTGTGAGGAATGTTGGCCTCTCAAACCCTGACTCGTCACGAATCCCCGATATTGGGTCTATAAGTGCCAAATAAAAAAGCTTCAAGGGACTAAATACGGGAATATCAACACTTTGACGAGCTCAAACTAAACCGCTTCACTTCTTCCATTTCGTTTGACCATTTATTGCAGGTAAAAACAAGCAAGTATTGGTTCCTACACCCAACTTTACCGACTCGTCTAGGGCTGAACGATTTGAAATGAAGCAATTATCAAATCGCAAAGCCTGCCATTTTGTTCTTGTTGTGTGTCAGTCCTCCACACCAATCAGAAGTGCTGTGCTCCCCATGTACCAGTCATTGTTAACCAATCAGAAGTGGCCCATGATAGAAGGTGATAGACAGATTGATCCAATCACCTGCCAAGTATTTTTGAAATACTTTTCCAAATGGCTTCCAATGGAGCTTTAGATGCTTTGGTGAACCATCTGGGTCAGGTTAGCAATGCTCCATCACATGTTTCGATTACAGGGTGAAGCTTAAACTGAAGCTTGACTTTAAAGCAACCCAACGGAAGTTTCATGTAAGTTTAGTTCTTTCACTCGTAGCTCGGGCTGCGGGGTGCTAGAGACGGGAGCACGTTGATACGACCTTCCTAGCCGGAAATATGGCCGCATTTTACAATAAACTTCCGTTGGGTCGCTTAAAAAGAAATATCGCAAATCGAATCACAATCTCGGTCCGAAAAATCGCAATTAGATTATTTCCCCAAATCGTGCTGCCCTACACTTGTCGTACATTGGCTGTTCTGCTCAAGCTAGCTGATTGCTACTAGAGATAGTCAATAATGTTTCACGACGAGGTGAAGCAAACTGTTAACTTTGACGGAGAGCATAACAGTTAACGGATAAACAGTCCGATTTTGTCGGGGCCGGGAGTTTTTTTTGAGCAAGAAGCAGACAACCTTTACAAATTCATAGACTATGAACCAATCGAGTTCAGTGTTACGTCGTAGACTACATACAGTTGCAAAATAAAACTATTTTTATCAGACAACGGGAAAATAAATCTTGAGAACGAGACAGTGTCTACAATATCCTCACTAACTCTTACACTCTGTTTTCCAGCTTGCTGTCCTGAAAAATAGCCCACATTTGGCTCACTGATGTGCTGCTGAGCTTTGTCTCTCTTCACTGCCAGAAACAGCATATGTTTAAGCTCCACTACAACGTCTTAAATGATAACTGTGCTGACTCGTTTTTCTTCACCGTCTCTGTAACATCTGGCATTTTGTAGATTTCGGTGGAACTCGTCCAAAGAAGATTGTTTTGCAAAGAAATTCAACCTGTAACTGTAGACCTTTATGCGATGCCAATACCTAATACTTGGTGCTATTTCTTAGCATAATGTCTGACAGCAAAAGACTGAGATCCTTCCAAAAGTGCTAAATATAAAAGTGGACCTATCATGCTATATTTGAAACCATAGGGCCATACCTATACATGTAGGGCGAATCTCCTGGACTTCCCCACTCAATCTATCAAGACCCGAGCAGTTCTAACAGAAGTCCAAGGTTAAGCATGGCACGGGCCGGCGCAAGTCGGTCGAAAGAGTCCTGACCTTTGCCCCAAGGGGATAGGAGACAGACGTGGGGAGGCACAACGTGTATACATACATGCCTCCATCAGGACGAAGAAAGCAGTCGGAAACAGAGGTAGAGAGGTAGATGCACTCCTCGAAATAGACGAAAGTAAAAGACCGGAGTAGAGAGGCACGACGCCGCGTGTACGTCAATACACTCCCTTAGAACAAAGTAGGAAGTCAGACACCCAGGTGGAGAGGCACAACGTGGATATGTAAATGCACTCCCTTGAAGTAAGAAGCACAGGTAGAAACAAAAGCAAGCCTTCTTGGTTTCTGCCTGTCACCTTCTTAGTGACATTATTACATTCAAAGAAACTACTTTTTTTTCAAAATACCAAACAGATCACCCGTTGCAGCCATGCCTCATACTGCTCAAACCCCTCTTTTGCAGCCCTGTTAGAGAAACGCGGATTTTGGGTCCTTAGCTTGAAAAAAATAAATAAGAGGAGGCGGAGCTAATGCCTGATCAGAATTCTACCGGAGATAAAGTTAAATTCGGTTGTGATAAAACGCCATCCAGTTCAAACCACGTCAAGGATTATTTCTGAAACAGTATGGAGCTCAAATGCTGTTTCTCTTGCTGGTTTATCACAAGGTGAGTTCCTTTTTTAATTTCCTGCTTTTTAAACACATGTGCTCTCCAGTACAGGTTAGCTCTGAGTGTTAGCGAGGCTTGCTAATGTAAACAAAGACCAGATTACGTCCAAAACACGCATTGTTTCTGATAGCAACTGTCTGTGGGTCTATGACGTCAGTTCGGATGGAATCTGGATCAGCCCCGTTTTTAGAGATTTGGGTACGGAGGACAAGAGAGAGGGTTTTATTTTCTGACGCTGCGTGAGTTCCCCGACGCACCGGGGACACATGGTGATGTATAAAAGACATCACAAAGTGCATTTTGTATGATAGGTCCCCTTTAAGAATTGTAGCCTTTGCAGACCATTTACATGCACAACAATCTATATAACTCACTATACAAGAAAGGAAAAGACCCCCAAAAGCATAATAGTGCCCCTTTAAAGCTTCCTTATCGTTCAGTTTAACATAGCAAGCCTCTGGAGGTGATGGGACTTTGTTCTATGTTGATGAAAAATGTGCCTTATACAAGCAGGAAGAATCCTCAGTACTCATTTCCTCTCTTCCTTGAGAACAGAGGAAGGGAAATTGACATAGTGTCTATCAACTGAGGGGCTCAAAAGTATCTTAAGTGATTTATTTATTCAATACAAAGTTTGTACAAACACTGGTTTCTTTGTGGCTTGGTTCAAATCAATCTATACAGAATCTCGTGGCATGTTTACACACTCAGATCCAGATCCTTGCCGAGCTGTTGCTCTCCTGTCTGAGCTGAGTTTAAACACATCCTTACACCCGGTGTTGTTTTGCTCTCTCTCTGTTCCCCTTTCGTTGAAGCCTGTCCAGTGTCTGGCAGCTCTAACCTTGCCGAGTGTTGATGGGATTCTCTCTCCCTCAAGGTGTACTTTTCCCAAGCGGCAGCAGGAAGTGTTTGTGTCCTGGTTATTTGTAGATCAGTAGCTTTCCCTGCAGGTCGACGTGACCTCTGCCCTCTTACTCTCTGACCTGCCAACTGCACACATGGACTCTCTTACCCCGCATGCACACATGTAGTCTTTGTTCACTCATCAGGGATCACAACCTCTCATTTGCTGCCTCCATTTAGCCTGCAGGGGTGCATTGTGTGTTGTTCCCCCTCCCTCCCTCTGCTTTGCACACTGCACATCGCCTCGCCGTGAATCCCATGATTCACAGGGGTATAATGAGGGGCAATTACCTGTGCTTTAGCCTTAACACGAAACAGTAACACCTGCCAAACAACACGGGTGAATAATAGTAGGGAACAGCAGTTAAGCTAGGCTCTTTTGTTTAACTGGTAATGCTACTGTGTTAATATTATTATTACCTGTCAGGAGGCTCTTTCTCAATTGGGTTGTTGTTGACAAGGTGTATTACTAAAAGTGTGTCCAATGCTTCTTTGAGTACTCATCAGGCAGACAGGACATGAAATATAACAATCCCATTGGTATTTTGAAGTTATTGAATTCATTTGTTTCATTACTAGCTAGCACAGGCAGCTAACAAGCTAGGAGGCTAAGCTAAGTAGTTAGCTGAATTGTCCCAGTTTTATTTTAATTATTCCATGAATGTTGTAATTCAAACCACATGGAGTGAGGAATATATAGAACTGGCTGTTGTTTGGCTTTGTAGTCCTTTACCACGGCGACAAATTTGAAAAACAACTAATTTCTAGCTAGCCTCCTCTAAATGCTATATAACATAACAACATTTAGCTTGCGAAAGCTTAAATGACAATGGCACTCAGCAGCCGTGTTAATAACATGAACGGAAGACCGATAGTTGGACATATTGATAATATTAGCATGCTACGATAACTTGCTTCCAAGAATACAGAACTGAATACAAACATAACCAAACTGTGGGTCGACTAGCTACTAAATGTTGCATGCTAATATCGATAGCTAACCGTTTTCTGCTAGTTGTGATAAAAAGCCTTCTAGACCTTAGCTTTGTTTCCTTTTTATGCTTTGGAGAGATGTATAATAATCCCTAATAGCTGCAGCATGCATTACACAAAAATACTTCACATTTCAGTTTAGGTTTATGCTTAGAGATCCCCGCTGCCTTGCCCCCAGAAGCATTTTTTTAGTTGCATGCAATCTTTTGTAGCCAACGGGAACCAGTGTGTGTTTTTCTGCATCTATTCGTGCCAGCTGTGTAATGACCTGCCAGGGGGAAAGTACAGCTTTATCTGATAAGCCACATTTCTCCATACCATCTCCTGATCTCCCCCTGTCTGGCTTCACTCTCCTGACTCCTTTTGGAGGCTGTAAACCAAGCAGGGAGCTCAACTCCTCGCACAAAATCCTTCCTTTGTGAGCAGCTGAAGCAGGTGGGCCAGAGGAACCATTTGTCTGTCATTGCAAAGATTGTGACCTGCCAAATACCTGCAGGCAACAATGGCCTCCTTCACAGAGAGCCTTGAATCAGAGGTAGGTAACACACCGTGAAGCTGCAATGTTGGAGGTTTATAACATGATAGCTTGCTTAAATGTGTTTTAGTTTGCAACGATGTGTGCACCTTTAAGCTTTCTTCCTTATTTCAGTTCATGCCAACCTTTTTGGGAATGCACATACAGCATTGTTTTTGTAGTATGCCAACACACGGTGATACATGGACTCAGGTTTCACTATTATTTTGTTTTAACAAGTCCAATTCCAGTGGTTTTCACATCATATATATGCTCTGCATTAATGGATCTGGCCCTTCCTACATCCAGGACATGGTTAAACTGTACACCCCAGCGCGTGCACTCCGCTCTGCATCAGCCAAACGACTCGCTGCACCCTCGCTGCGAGGGGGACCCAAGTTCCCATCAGCAAAAACACGTGGGTTTGCTATCCTGGCTCCAAAATGGTGGAATGAGCTCCCCATTGACATCAGGACAGCAGAAAGCTTACACACCTTCCGGCGCAGACTGAAAACTCATCTCTTTCGACTCCACTTCGAGCGATAGAATTACTAACAAAGCACTTATATACTAACAAAGGACTGGCTCCTCTAAAGCCAGCTGAGTAGCACTTGAAATGTTTGGCTCTATGAAACCTGATGTACTTTATGATTCTGTTTTCCTCAAGGTTGTATTTTCCTGGTCGAATGTACTGTAAGTTGCTTTGGATAAAAGCATCAGCTAAATGTAATGTATTGTATTGTAATGTAATGTTCTGCATCAATTGATCTGCAAAAAAGGTGTTTTTAACTTGATAATCAGCCAAAATACTTGTACTTTGCATTAAAGATCTTCCCAATTGGCTCTGCAAATTGACTTAAAATCATACATACTTAAACCTAAACTGTACCAAACCTCTCTTGCATGGTATTTACAATTGTATGTATTATGTCTACTTCTTACCAATCACGTCAGATCCGCCAACACTCTCACATCATTCAAACAATCCCTCAAAACTCACCTTTTCACTCTTGCCTTCAACCCCTAATCCACTAACCCCTCACTCTTATTCCTCCTAGCTTAGCACTTTCTACTTTTGTTGTTATTTTGTTTTACTTGCTTGTAAGCACTTTGAGCACCTGGAAAAGCGCTTTATAAATGTAATGTGTTATTATTATTTCTAGCTGTATTTTGGTCTCCACCAACTCCTGATAAAAGAACATCCTGGCTCTTTTTTTCCACTTTCAGAGCTTTTCATCTATAAATTGGCTTACAAGCTGCACTTGATAGAGTATCTTGGTAGCTAAATGGTTACAGCATGCCAACAAAACACTTTAAGGTAAGTTCTGCAGGCTTGAAAACTCCTTTAATGTGAGAGTTAGAAAGGTTAATGTGCGCTCTGTGCGGCAACGTTGCATTTTCCCAAAGACGAAATGAACAAGAGAGGAAATGAAGTGGGTTTAGACCACGGAAACTCAGTAGTGCACAAATGTTCTCTGGGGTTTGCTTAGTAGGTCGTTGCGTCAGTGGAGATTTTTGAGGCGAACACATCGGCTTTTCTAAACCACACTTACCAACTATGAAGAGACAGTAAACGTGTAACTTTACAGATGCATTGAGCAGCTTTTTCGTGTTGACATTTTTCATCCATTCCTCTCTCTGTTAACCCGACGTTGGCCGTCTCAAAGCAAAAGCACCCGCTGGCCATTTGAAAGAAACAGCAGAAAATAACTTGCATTTCTTTCTGGATCCAAGCGTTGTCACTCTTGTCTGTTCATTTTAAACTCTGCAGAGTGAATGTCTAGGAATCCTTCCAAAGCCCAGTCTGTTGGCTCCAACAATCCCTCTCTACTCTACATGATTTAATGCAACCTCCCCAGCATCCTCCCTCCGCTCCCCTGTAAGTGCGGCCTGGTCATATTGGAGCTCATGCAGAACTGAACAATGACTGGAGTCCGACACGCTCTGGAACACTGCGGATCACGAGAGGGAGTAAACGTGTGCGAGTGTGTAAGCAGTCGTTTGTAAAGCTACTGAATCTGCTCGTGTGCTAGCATGTGTGTGTGGGTGTTATACTCCGTCGAGTGGTGTGTAGTAGCAAAGTACTTTACTCAAGAACTGCACTTAAGTATAGGTAGGTAAGAGGTATATAGTGTACTTTCACTCCACTACATGTATGTAATACCTTTAGTTACTTTACAGATCTGGATGAATGATGTGAAATCTAATCAAGTGTTAAATCTTTAGTTCCACCTGGAGTAAATCCACCAGCTACCCTGCAGTCTACAAAGCCATTCAAACTAGCTGCACCTTCACCAGCTTTGAGAACACTTTCATGATCAATCATTATAAAACATATCATATTTATTATTCTGAAATGGACCAATCTGCACAACGACTACTTTTACTGTCTTTCACTATATTTTGATGAGAATACTTTCCTACTTTCACTTGAGGAACATTTTGAATGCGGGACTTTTACTGTAACAGAGTATTCCTACACTCTGGTACTTCTACTTTTACTAAGTACAAGATCTGAGTACTTCTACTTTTACTCAAGAACAAGATCTGAGTACTTCTACTTTTACTCAAGTACAAGATCTGAGTACTTCTACTTTTACTCAAGTACAAGATCTGAGTTCTTCTACTTTTCCTCAAGTACAAGATCTGAGTACTTCTACTTTTACTCAAGTACAAGATCTGAGTACTTCTACTTTTACTCAAGTACAAGATCTGAGTATTTCTACTTTTACTCAAGTACAAGATCTGAGTACTTCTACTTTTACTCAAGTACAAGATCTGAGTACTTCTACTTTTACTCAAGTACAAAATCTGAGTACTCCCAAAAGTGCTGTTAAATCAGTCCAACAGCAGCATGGTCTGTTCCTGACTGATTCCTTCTCGTCCGGGTTGTGACAGAGGTAAGTTGTAACGTCTGAGACCTCCGTCTAAAAGTGAAAAAGTGATTGCTTGTGTCTGAGGTGAAGGGCATACAGCCAGTAATCAGTCTGCACATGAGCAAAGCAATGCCTCTGACATTTACTGCATCGTGTTGGAAGTAAAATGTTAATCTTGGGTTTGGAAAAATGAATGATCTCCAATGCCCTGCAGAGAAATATGGCTGCCATCCTGTTGGCAAAAAGTAAAAAAAACTACATTTTCTGACTGCACCCTAATTATGTTCATTTGGCATCGTCTTGTGAACTCATCATGGTATTCCTCGGTAAATGCCAGTGTGTCAGTCACAGTAATCCATCTGGGTGTGTGTGTGTGTGTGTGTGTGTGTGTGTGTGTGTGTGTGTGTGTGTGTGTGTGTGTGTGTGTGTGTGTGTGTGTGTGTGTGTGTGGTGTGTGTGTGTGTGTGTGTGTGTTGCTGATCCAAGCTCTTTTTCAACACTCATTTTTGTTTTTCTTTCTCTCCTCCGCTACGCATATGAATTGCACTAATAAGCCTGACACAGCCCGCTTTACACACACACACACACACACACACACACACACACACACACACACACACACACACACACACACACACACACACACACACACACACACACACACACACACACACACACACACACACACACACACACACACACACACACACACACACACACACACACACACACACACACTGGTTCAAGGGTTATTTAATGCATGCGGCAGACAGTTTTAAAGGTCCTGGCAGCTCCACATGGTAAAGTGACTTACAGCAGCCATGAAAAGATTTGGTTTCCTGCTCCTCTGAGGGCAGCTAATAGACCCACAGACCTGACACACACACACACACACACACACACACACACACACACACACACACACACACACACACACACACACACACACACACACACACACACACTACGGTGGTTACGTGCCACACCGCATCCACCACTGGGAGATTTCTCCTCTTCTCACCAACCGTCTCTTTTTCCAGCGCTTTGCTCCCAGTTGCATCAGAACAGAATCTTAAAGATGGACACTGGATGGAAATGAAAACGGTGACAAACAAGGATAAGATAACGTGTATATTATAATAAGCTTTATTTAGAGGTTGTTAATACATTAGGGACAGATTGGTTGATGTATTGAACACAGAGTTGTTGTCGCTGTAGACTAAAATAATATGTATCCCATGTTAGCATTATTCAACATGAAGTATGGTTCTTCTCTTCTGCTGCAGCAATTAGTCTCTTATAAAGTGTACTGGATAGATGATTGGCCGAAACGTTCAATATTGAACTTAAGTGGATAGATTTGTGTAAAATGGAGGTCCCACATATCTCATTTTGACAAAGGGAAATATCCTTAAAAACATTTTATTTAAATGTTAATTAATTGTGAACTTAGGAAAAAATCAAGCTGGACTCAACTGATTTTAATCGTTTGAGAAGTTAAACCTCTAGGTGTCTTTCACGCATGTCGCTTCTCACCCTCTGTCTGAAACCAGAGCCCAGTCTGCTCTGATTGGTTTGCTGGCCGGCTCTGCTGTGATTGGTCAACGTACCACTTGGTGCCAATAGGAGCGTGAGTATGTTCATGAACTCTGGAATGTTTGCCTTTGCAGATCATGTACATGCACAGAAACCTCTACAACACACTACAGGGAAGAGAAACCCCCAAAGTAGCATAACAGGGCCTCTTTAAATAGTTTCTCAGCGTAATTTGGAGAGAGGTAGACGTGACGCAGAGCTCCACAGGTCGTATTAATAATCACAGCAATGCTCAGCGGCAGTTGTCCCTCCTCTGTGCCCTCGGCAGCAGTGTGTGTGATTACAGTCGGAGGTAATGTTGCTGCAGAGAAAAGCCTCTTTGTCTCGAGCCTCAGACCTTGTACAGCTTCACGTTTCTAATGGCTTCTCCTGGAAGTCAGTGAGAGGCTGACGTAGTAACAAGTGAAATGAAATGTCTCGCCAAAGCAGATGTTGTGTGTGTGTGTGTGTGTGTGTGTGTGTGTGTGTGTGTGTGTGTGGGGCCTAGACTTAGCCCCCCATTAATCAAAGCCAGGCAAGTGATGCAACTATGCATACCAATTAATGGAGGTAGAAGTGGATTTTAAGACTGTTAGATTTCGCATTATGTTAACCATAAAAAAGGATTTAAAAAAATGTGAACGTTTGTTTTAAATGAACCACCGTGTCAGGTGATGTTGGCAAATCATGAGAGACACAGACGCCATAAATCATTGGACACGAATCCCCCCGAAAGGTGCACCCTGAAACTAATGAGATTTGGACAGCAGGCTTCTGTGTGTGTGTGTGTGTGTGTGTGTGTGTGTGTGTGTGTGTGTGTGTGTGTGTGTGTGTGTGTGTGTGTGAACCCTGGATCAAAGGCTCCGGTCAGCAGCAGATCTGTCTGCGTTTTGTCCTTGTTTCCAAAGAGTGTAAAACTGCAGGTGAGGCATGTCGGAGCAGGGAGTTTTCCAAAAGGGATGCTGGGAAATCCAGGACAAAGCAGCTGTTTTCCATCTTTAAAAACGTATGGACACGGTGCAGCGGGGGCAGATTGAACTGAGGGAAAACCAGACCCGACAGAGCGAGAGGTGTGAGGCCGGGAAGGAAAAGTTCAATGATAGACTAAAGGAGCTTTATTGATCTCGCTGAGTTTCCTCGCTACACATAAAAAATCCAAAAAGGCCGGCGACAGACACAGCAGGGGGCGTCACGTCTGCAGGTTGTCCGTCCCAGAAATCCCATGAACACCTCGAGGGAATTCCTTCAACTTTAGCTCAAATGTCAACTTGGATTCAAGGGCAAAGGTCAAAGGCACTGGGTATTAAAGTGCTTTGACATAGACCCTACTTCATGCTTAAGATTAGTTTTCTTAAAGTGAGCCTGAATGCTCGGAGTACTTATCCCACATCTGGAAAAACACAACAAACTGCCTCGTAGACACACGGGGTGAGAAAGTGACAAAATGCAGCTCAGTGTGTACATGAAGTGCTGAAATACACTATTTGTGAAGGTTTAGGTCAGTTCACAGAAGTAGTTATACAGAAAGTACAGAATGCGTGCTGGGTCTTAAATCAATTTGCATTCGAAATCAGATATAATTACTGTTTGATTTATGAAGTAGCAACTCATTACACATTCAGCACCTGGTTTGTATTCCAGGCGTTCTGCTACCACAGCTTTGCTCATTAAAACACTAATTCAGAGTTTACACGGCCAAGACATTTGGCTTCTATTGCAAGACGTGTGTTTATCAGATTAAGAAACCGATTTGTAAATATTATTTAAAACTAGTAATTACAGGAACGTGTGGTTTGTGATGACGTGCAAAAGTAGATTCAAGCTACAGCAGGAACATTTTTTCATGGACTTCTAGATAAACTGTTGGATTACTTTGAGTTTCAGGGTTTTAATTTAATTATAGTTAAGGTTATCTGGAACATTCTGTTAACATGGGAAGATCTTATTCTTACCTTACTTAATGTCAAAAGCAGCCCATGTAAACACAGCGAGTGATTCAACAGAAAAGCTGGTAATCTGTAAACACACACACACACACACACACACACACACACACACACACACACACACACACACACACACACACACACACACACACACACACACACAACTACAGTTGTTCTGTACGAGTGTCTGCAGAGGGATTATATAACCAGAGGAACAAAAAATGGATGTTGCCGGTAAAACAATAACAAAGTGTGGTATTTCAGGGCTTGGGGAGCAATGGGATTATGTATTCAGGTTACAACTGTATTCCTTAAGAGTAATCTGTTCCTGTTACATTTCTAAACATTGGGGATTTCTAGCAGGATAACAATGTTAGTAAAAACCTAAAAATATCATATAGTGTTGTTGTAAAGGATCAGATGTTATCTCTTCTCTGTCAGCTGTTCTGTAGGATAATACTTTAAGTGTGAATTTATACTTCTACTGCCTGAATCTGCTTTATGGTTTCCACTTTCTTTGCTTCATTTGTTCTGTTTTTAATTCAGCAGGTGAACCTATATGCAGGGGCGGTTCTAGGGGGGGCAGGGGGGACAGTGCCCCCCTAACACTGACCTCTGGCCCCCCTAAAAATGAAAAGTGAAAAAAATGAAAAATGTATGATTTATTACACGATTTATTGAATGACGGAATAGGCGGAACTAACGTTAGAGCGGTGCACTCAGGACCCATTAGAGCGGTGCACTCACTTTCACTGTCCGGCTGAACGAAAAACAAACACTTTTCATCTCGGATCATCAGAGGCTGTTGCATCCAAGAAAGACTGAAACCTACGTTTCGAGAGACGACCACGATAATCGAAGGTGAGTTAAACTATTGTATCCGTGTGATTGTAGATGTAAAGTAGAGATGTAACTGTTCATTACCTTTATTTTTATATAAATATGGTGTTAGTGCAAAAAGTGTACTATAACTTAAGCTGAAGCTAACAGTAATAACTATAAGATCTATCTGAAATAAATAAGTGTACTGAAACAAATACCAATAACTGTATTGCATTGTTTTCTTATGCGCAATTACTTCATACTGTCTAGTTCTCTTTTTCGTCCTGCATTCATTTTGCCCCCCTCAGAAAATAACTGGCCCCCCAGTCAAATTGGTCTAGAACCACCACTGCCTATATGTTCATAAAATAGTGTGTGTGAGCTTAACTGTGTGTGTTAAACTAAAACGGAGCATCAGATTTCATTTCTGCTTTTTTAAATTGTAGTATGAGCTCATGTGTTTCAGTGTTGGTGTATAGGCTACTGATGTTACATGTAAGTCACTTAATTAAAGGCAAAGGTATCCCCTTAAGATGTCATCTTCAATTAACTTGTTGAAATCACTGCTTCCCCTCCGTGCTGTGTTTTCTCCACATATCTCTACATCATGTCGACATTTCCAGAAGAATTAGAAGACAACTCAACAACAAAAGGCAGAGGGTGTCAGCTGTGTTAAGTCTGCAACCTTCTGACAGGATTTGAACCCCCCCGGCTTTTTAAGAATTTGACATTTGACCTTAGGTTGCATGGCCTGAACGCCTCAGGACGGCGCACCTGCCTGCAAACCGTGACACACACACCTCCATTTAGAACACACACACACACTCCAACATATCTCCATCAACAGCTTGCTAGCATGCGAAGGAATTTCCCTCAAAACTGATGTGCTTGCAGGAGCCTGAAGAATTTAATTGTCTTGTAAAATATTCAGAGAGGATTTTCCCTCAGAAAGCTGATAGTAGCTATTAAGTCACAGCCAGGTTTAATGCTGCCAGCTGGCAAGGACTCTTCCTCTGAACTTCTCTTATAATATATAATCACCACTCTATCTGCTGCATGTGAGCTTTTACACAGGGTCTACAGTGCTGACGGCTCCTCACAACAATTATGTGGAGATCAGGATGCTCTTTCTGGTTTCAGACAGAGGGTGAAAAGAGGTGCTGCAGCACAGGCAGTATGAGAAAAATAAAGAGCTTTTTGAACATTAAAGCCTGGAGACAGTAGAGACACTACATACTGATATACACCTGAACATCAGCAGGAGAGGACTCTTTAAAGTAGAGACACTACATACTGATATACACCTGAACATCATCAGGAGAGGACTCTTTAAAGTAGAGACACTACATACTGATATACACCTGAACATCAGCAGGAGAGGACTCTTTAAAGTAGAGACACTACATACTGATATACACCTGAACATCAGCAGGAGAGGACTCTTTAAAGTAGAGACACTACATACTGATATACACCTGAACATCAGCAGGAGAGGACTCTTTAAAGTAGAGACACTACATACTGATAAACACCTGAACATCAGCAGGAGAGGACTCTTTAAAGTAGAGACACTACATACTGATATACACCTGAACATCAGCAGGAGAGGACTCTTTAAAGTAGAGACACTACATACTGATATACACCTGAACATCAGCAGGAGAGGACTCTTTAAAGTAGAGACACTACATACTGATATACACCTGAACATCAGCAGGAGAGGACTCTTTAAAGTAGAGACACTACATACTGATGTGAAGCTGAAAATGAGCAGAAGATGTCCTCTTTAAACCTCTGCACAATGCCATGATGTAGGCCCAGTTAAAAAAGCAGCAGCCAAACCTCAAACTAATGAAAACATGTTGTGACATTCTGACTTTTCTGATTGTTTGAGGATTATAACTACGGAGGTCTGAAAGCGTGCGTGACGTTCAGACCTTAAAAAGTTTCCACACACACTGCCAAGTTAGGAATAAGCATGATTTTTAAACACACACTTGCTGTTGGCCACATTTGGTGCTCGTTAACCCATGTTCACACACACACAACACACACACACACACACACACACACACACACACACACACACACACACACACACACACACACACACACACACACACACACACACACACACACACACACACACACACACACACACACACACACACACACACACACACACACACACACACACACACACACACACACACACACACACACACACACACACACACACACACACACACACACACACACACACACACACACACACACACACACACACACACACACACACACACACACACACACACACAGCTAATATTACATGTGTCTGTGCCTGCAGGCATTCAGCACGTCGCCTCCGGTGGAAAATTAGAGTCCGTTCACATCGTTAGTTCATATTTTGGCTGCAGTGATTCACAATATCTTTCACCGCAGCGACGATTGCCTTAGCAGACAGCCAGAAGCACAACCAGAGGAATCCAGACATGACCCAATATCCTGAGGAGGGTCCGGGGGGAAACATGCAGCTCGCTTACAGACATGCTAATACACAATGTGCTGTTAAAAAGGCACAGGGGAGATCAGGCTGGACACGACACAATGAAAGACTTCTCAATATCTGCTCTGCACGGAGAACAGTCCTTTACTGTTAGACATGTTTTTACAGGCAGTGCATGTCTGTAACTTCTTTTGCACCAAAGTATCCTTAGCAACAACAATAGCATGGATTTTTGCTACTGTGAGTTTAAGATGTGTCGCCAAAACTCCCACTGAACAAAAACACATGCAATTCTGCAGAAAAGGATAGACAAGCCACCGTGTGTGTGTGTGTGTGTGTGTGTGTGTGTGTGTGTGTGTGTGTGTGTGTGTGTGTGTGTGTGTGTGTGTGTGTGTGTGTGTGTGTGTGTGTGTGTGTGTGTGTGTGTGGTAAAAGGAAGATACCCCCCACCAGCTCTTCTGATATCTGAGCCAGTTGCCAGACCCTCTCACTCACTCCACCTCACACTGCTAACCTTTCACCTTTACTAACCCCCCCTCACACACACACCCTCAGGGGAGCCGTACTAGCAGTAGGTTAGCTTGGGGTGGCGGTGTGGACGGTTTCCAGGAATCACACTCAACCCCACCCCGAAGCCCTCTTATCTTTAGCTGATTTTCCAGTTTTAGCAGCGAGGCTGGAAAGTGTGAGGAAGTGATTCCTGTGGAAAAGAGTAGATTCTGCAGCCGTGCAACAGAGAGGGGAAAGAGAAACGCTGAACTAACTGAGAGATGACAGACGTGAATTTAGGGTAAAAGGTCAATGTTATGAGGATGCTGCACAAATTCTGCACTGCAAGAGAGATATGTATGGAGCCATTAGCTAACAACTAGAAGAACTACAGACAGAGGGTAAAATACAGACCATTTGTTAAGCACCTCCTTTAAAGGGGCCCTATTGTGTTCATGTTCAGGTGTATATCAGTATGCAGTGTCTCTACTGTAAAGAGTCCTCTCCTGCTGATGTTCAGGTGTATATCAGTATGTAGTGTCTCTACTTTAAAGAGTCCTCTCCTGCTGATGTTCAGGTGTATATCAGTATGTAGTGTCTCTACTTTAAAGAGTTCTCTCCTGCTGATGTTCAGGTGTATATCAGTATGTAGTGTCTCTACTTTAAAGAGTCCTCTCCTGCTGATGTTCAGGTGTTTATCAGTATGTAGTGTCTCTACTTTAAAGAGTCCTCCCCTGCTGATGTTCAGGTGTATATCAGTATGTAGTGTCTCTACTTTAAAGAGTCCTCTCCTGCTGATGTTCAGGTGTATATCAGTATGTAGTGTCTCTACTTTAAAGAGTTCTCTCCTGCTGATGTTCAGGTGTATATCAGTATGTAGTGTCTCTACTTTAAAGAGTCCTCTCCTGCTGATGTTCAGGTGTTTATCAGTATGTAGTGTCTCTACTTTAAAGAGTCCTCCCCTGCTGATGTTCAGGTGTATATCAGTATGTAGTGTCTCTACTTTAAAGAGTCCTCCCCTGCTGATGTTCAGGTGTATATCAGTATGTAGTGTCTCTACTTTAAAGAGTCCTCTCCTGCTGATGTTCAGATGTATATCAGTATGTAGTGTCTCTACTTTAAAGAGTCCTCTCCTGCTGATGTTCAGGTGTATATCAGTATGTAGTGTCTCTACTTTAAAGAGTCCTCTCCTGCTGATGTTCCGGTGTATATCAGTATGTAGTGTCTCTACTTTAAAGAGTCCTCTCCTGCTGATGTTCAGGTGTATATCAGTATGTAGTGTCTCTACTTTAAAGAGTCCTCTCCTGCTGATGTTCAGGTGTATATCAGTATGTAGTGTCTCTACTTTAAAGAGTCCTATGTTCAGGTGTATATCAGTATGTAGTGTCTCTATTTTAAAGAGTCCTCTCCTGCTGATGTTCAGGTGTATATCAGTATGTAGTGTCTCTATTTTAAAAAGAGTCCTCTCCTGCTGATGTTCAGGTGTATATCAGTATGTAGTGTCTCTACTTTAAAGAGTCCTCTCCTGCTGATGTTCAGGTGTATATCAGTATGTAGTGTCTCTACTTTAAAGAGTCCTCTCCTGCTGATGTGCAGGTGTATATCAGTATGTACTAGTGTCTCTACTTTAAAGAGTCCTCTCCTGCTGATGTTCAGGTGTATATCAGTATGTAGTGTCTCTACTTTAAAGAGTCCTCTCCTGCTGATGTTCATGTGTATATCAGTATGTAGTGTCTCTACTTTAAAGAGTCCTCTCCTGCTGATGTTCAGGTGTATATCAGTATGTAGTGTCTCTACTTTAAAGAGTCCTCTCCTGTTGATGTTCAGGTGTATATCAGTATGTAGTGTCTCTATTTTAAAGAGTCCTCTCCTGCTGATGTTCAGGTGTATATCAGTATGTAGTGTCTCTACTTTAAAGAGTCCTCTCCTGCTGATGTTCAGGTGTATATCAGTATGTAGTGTCTCTACTTTAAAGAGTCCTCTCCTGCTGATGTTCAGGTGTATATCAGTATGTAGTGTCTCCACTTTAAAGAGTCCTCTCCTGCTGATGTCCAGGTGTATATCAGTATGTAGTGTTTCTACTTTAAAGAGTCCACTCCTGCTGATGTCCAGGTGTATATCAGTATGTAGTGTCTCTACTTTAAAGAGTCCTCTCCTGCTGATGTTCATGTGTATATCAGTATGTAGTGTCTCTACTTTAAAGAGTCCTCTCCTGCTGATCTTCAGGTGTATATCAGTATGTAGTGTCTCTACTTTAAAGAGTCCTCTCCTGCTGATGTTCAGGTGTATATCAGTATGTAGTGTCTCTACTTTAAAGAGTCCTCTCCTGCTGATGTTCATGTGTATATCAGTATGTAGTGTCTCTACTTTAAAGAGTCCTCTCCTGCTGATGTTCAGGTGTATATCAGTATGTAGTGTCTCTACTTTAAAGAGTCCTCTCCTGCTGATGTTCATGTGTATATCAGTATGTAGTGTCTCTACTTTAAAGAGTCCTCTCCTGCTGATGTTCATGTGTATATCAGTATGTAGTGTCTCTACTTTAAAGAGTCCTCTCCTGCTGATGTTCATGTGTATATGAGTATGTAGTGTCTCTACTTTAAAGAGTCCTCTCCTGCTGATGTTCAGGTGTATATCAGTATGTAGTGTCTCTACATGTCTCCATGCTTCAATGTTCAAAAAGCTCTTTATGGTTCTCATACTGCCTGTGCTGCAGCACCTCTTTTCACCCTCTGTCTGAAACCAGAGCCCAGTCCGCTCTGATTGGTTACCTGGCCGGCTCTGTTGTGATTGGTTAACCACTTAGAGATGTCCCGCCCCTTAGCCTATCACGTACAATGTGTTGGAGCGCTAGCCAATTGAAACACGAGTGTTACAAAGTGATGTCACTATGTTCCAGATATAGGGATATTACCCTTTGCAGACCATTTACATGCACACAAACCTATGTAACAACTACAGGAAAGGGTAAACCCCCCAAAAGAACAATAGGGCCTCTTTAACATGTGGTTACCTATGGCTTATTATTCAGAGAATCTCAGCTTGGCTTTGTCGAAAGTCTACAAAAAGTTACAAGAAAAATGCTCCACCACCTGCCCTCAGTCTCAGCGTCTGAATACTTTTACTGTTTTGCTTTTTTATTGAATTCCTTAAGTAACTGCTGCTAGACGAGTCTGAGGATGGAAGTGTTTCGATCTGAACACAAGGCCATTGGTACAGAGTCCAGGAATAAGTAATTTGAGTGGCTTCTACTCGATCAAAACAACTTTTTCTCTCATGCAACGAGGAATTGTCATTTAAAACCACCAGAAGTCATTCTCTCAGTTCCACAACACCGGTTAAAGAAGGAAAGGTTTAGTCACCAGCATTCCTCGTAAAATACTGACACAAAAGAAGGTAATAGTACTCCACAGAGCAGCTGTAAGACGCCCAGTTATTGTTGGTTGTGTTAAAACTTGGCAAACAGAGAAAAACGTCCAGACTTCGGAGGCTGTCGCTCAGCAGCTGGAACAAAAGGACCTCTGAAGAAACTCCAAGTAGGGGGACTCCCTTCTCAAAGTACAACCAGATGTCCCGGTCCTCACGCTGCTTTTGAAGTGTCCCTGCGTGTGTGTGTGTGTGTGTAGCCCCGGGCGTTGTCGTGCAGACACATGTGAGAAAGACTTTCTCAGACCAAAGCTTTACAGTAAGTGAGGGTGCAGACTGCAGACCAGCATCCAACGGTCTGGAAACGATCAAAAAGCCACTTTAAGGAGTCTTTAATTTACCGCTCTCATCAATGAACGGGTATAATCAAAGTGGTAATCACCTCAATCTGTGTGTTTTCTTTTGGTTTTAATTTATAAGATGTGTGGTGCCTCTTCTTCTCAGCATTCATGTGAAATTATGTGAAAATAGGGACTACTTTTTCGCCTTCAGTCTCCTGGTGTGGTGATAAGGCTGCGAGACGTCAGACAGTGTTTGCAGACTCTTTATAAACACTTGGATAGAGTAAATCCTAGACAGTTTACATAAGAGAAACACCCACAGCACATAGCGTTACAATGCTCAACATGGGCTGGACATAGGAAGTCTGCGAGTTTCCAAAAAACAAATGTCTAGCAGAGGAATCGATACGATATTACTTTATTTGTCAGATCAAGTCTGAAATCAGTGAGAGAAAAGCCTTCAGCGTGCATTTGATCTGGGATTTAGCTCTGTGTGTACTGTGAGGATTGACTGATGCACAAAGGATGCTTCAGTCTGACTTTATTGAATGGTGGGACCCTGTATCTCCATTAGATGGTAGCAGTTCATATTCACTGTTCAGAACATGTTTTGGGTCAGAGATGATGTGGTTGGACAGCCTCACTAGGTTGTTAGGCTGAGTCATAGAGTCTCTGCCAGGTTGACCAACAATCTTTGAGCAGATTATTAACAGGTGGAGCCGTTTTGATTTTAAAGCTGCTGACAAACACTTGTACCAGGTGGTATTGCAGTACTGCAGAACAGACAGGATCACATGTAAAGAACAACAGAAGAATTTCTCTGCTCACCCGAAAAGACTAAGACGGCGGAGAAAAGAAATTCTTTGTTTTGTCCTTAGATATTCAATGTGATCCTTCCATGACCGCAGATGGTCAATCATTACACCCAAGTATTTATATGAAACTCCCTGCTTGATTTGATCTGTGTGGATGACAATGGGGACATCAGTCCACTCGACCACCTGATGTACAGCCTGTTGGTGCAGCTCAGGGTCGTCTGTGTTAGCGGAGACATTATTGCAGTATCATCAGAGTACTTAATGATGACTTGAGTTGGTGTGTTGGTACGACAATCATCAGTGTATAGAGTAAAGAGCACAGCTGTACTCACGCAGCCCTGGGGGGCCCCTACATTGGTTGTGATGGCAGGGTTTTGTTAACCTTCACAAGTTGCTCTCTACTAGTGAGGAAAGCAGCATACCAGTAAATAAGGTATGGATTTACTTCCATTTTTGACCCCAAGATGTCTGCTTGTATTGTGTTGAATGCTGATAAGAAGTCTAGGAAGAGGGCTCTTGCATAGGTGTTGCATTTATCTAAATGTTTAGTGATGATGTGAACCAGAGGGGCCAAAGCATCTTCCGTACCGCACCCTTGTTTATAGGAAAATTGGTATGGATCCAGTTTGTCTTCGGAGCAGAATTCTTTCTAGTGATTTCATAATCACTGAGGTGAGGGCTATTGGTCTGTAGTCCTTATGTTCTTTTGGGCATGGAATTTTGGGTAGCGGTTTGATGTGTGAAGTTTTCCCTGACAGAGGGATGGTGTCAATAGAAGCCTGAAAGATGGGTTGCCACACTGGAGCCAGCTCAGTAGCAAAGTTGTTCAGCAGAAAAGAGACCCTATTTACTCTTAAAAAGTGAATTTTAAAAGCGTGGGGCGACATGCGATCTGTTCTCAGGCTCACTGAGCGAGGTTTCTCTCCATAAGGTTCCAGTTGTGCAGGTTGTTTGACAGAATACAACAGCTGCTGAGTCACATCACTTCCGTTCATGGAGATTAGTCCGTCTTCAAAGTGTTCCTCCATTTACTCCGAGCTCTCTGCAGCAGAGCGGTGGATCAATCTAATCCTGCAGGTCACGGCAGAAGAAAACATCAAGACAGGAAGGGCAAATCAAACCCTCGGAAAAACGTGTTTTACGAGAATCGAAAGAGACTTTAATGCTGCGTCTTTAAGAGACATGTGGTTTATTTAAGTGAGCTAGAGTAAATCTACACTAGTCCAGTTCACTTTGAAAGTGCATTTTTTTGGACCTCAATTCATGTGCATGTTAATGGTCTGCAAAGGCTACAATCCTGTGTTCCCTCCAGAGGTTTCGGGTTTTGAACAATCACAACGGACAGAGCTGGTCAGCTAACTAATCAGAGCAGACTGGGCTCTGGTTTGAGACAGAGGGTGAAAAGAGTGCAGTGTGAGAGAAATAAAGAGCTTTTTGAACATTAAAGGTCCCATGTCATGCTGTTCTGGTTCTGACCCGTCGCCTTGTGTTATGAAGGTTGTTCTGCATGTGAACGGTCTGCAGAGTCACAAACCCTCAAAGTGCACCCTGTAGCGAGTAAAGCTCTAACACAGAGAAGACCTGTCTGTGCTGCCCCAGAACGCCTCGTTGGGGATTTCTCTTTTTCCATTTGTTTCTTCCGGGAACCAAAATGGACCA
The DNA here is from genome assembly GCA_902827135.1 of Harpagifer antarcticus. NCBI lineage: Eukaryota > Metazoa > Chordata > Actinopteri > Perciformes > Harpagiferidae > Harpagifer > Harpagifer antarcticus. Next base: position 66,357 of record CADEHL010001205.1, on the reverse strand, counting down.
ATCCGAGGAGCTCCTCACACACCAGGACCTTTAGCGTACATTTTCAACTAACAGGGAGTCCCCATTGACTTGCATAGAGCTCCCTGGTTGGTAATAGACGGGTTGGGATGGTGGAGAAATGCTCTCCGCAGACCCATTGACTCACAGCGTTATAAACCTTTTTCTTTCTCAATATCAAGCCACACTTGTTGTTTTTACTTCGGCTGTGAGTGTGTGTGTGCTCAGGATGAGTTTCTCGCTGTCTCGCCGACCCGGAAACCACACCAGTAAGCCAGCTCACTGAGCAGCGAGCCTCGCAACGTCCCGACCAATCAGAGCACACTGGGCTCACAGGGAGGGGGGGGGGGCAGGAGCTCCAACAAGCCGTGTAGGACAGAGAGTGAATACACATACTACACAGAGATGCTGGATGAGAAACCAATGAGAGTTTGGAAAATTGCACAGTATAAATCTATTCTAGTCGACCTCAACAATGGAGTTATGATCAATAGAAATGGCCATGACATGTGACCTTTAAAGCATGGAGACATGTCACAGTGGAGACACTACATACTGGCATACACCTGAACATGAGGATAAACTGTCCTCTTTAAACATTTCCTGCATCTTGAAGCATACTTCAAAGTCTGTGTGTTTTGGTTTTTGTCTCTTTATTTAATTCAGTTGCAGACTATTGCTGAATTAGTCTCACATCTGCAGCTCGTTCCAGGCTGCAGAGTCTGGTGGGGGGTTATAGCAGTGGACCATCACAGCATCCAGCTCACTGTTTATCTGATTCTCAAACAAAAGCCTCCCACTTCCTGTCTGCTTAGCGCCTAAAATCTACAATCTACACTCCTGATCTTTTTCCTCCTCTTCCTCCTTTACTGCCTAACACGTGATCCCCCTCTCTGAGCAACGAGGAAGATATATTCCTCCAGAGACTCAGAGCTGTGTTTCCTGACAGATGTAAATCAGAGGTGATGGATTCATTAAAGCTGAGAGTAGGCTGGGATTCATTTTTGGCGTCAGATCACTAATACTGCACTTTTCTGGTGGACATGTGGCGCCCCCTAGTGGTCAACAATTGCAACTGAGTGTGTTGTTGAACATGCTGTACATGCCCAATTTAAACTCTTATAACATATGAAAATGTGTTTATAGTGAAATGTACAGGCATTTTGATTAGATCAAATTTCGTAAGTTTGATTTATTGTCAAGTTTTATCAAATTCGGAAAGGCAAGTATACAAAACATCACACAGTTTGATATTTTACTACCTTAAATCCTCTTGTATTGCTTCCTACTAGTGGACTGTAACTTCGTGAACCCACATTTAACGTTAAAGCCCCCAAAAAACTTGGATTGCTCAAGTCATTTTACAAATAAATGTTAAGTTTGAGAAACCGGCTCGAGATATTATATTCCATGGAATGCTCTGAACATCCCGATAGCAATGAATATCTGAAGTGCTTTGACAACAAATCCATAAACAAATCTCATCTGTGGAAGCCGTGGCGCTGTAAAAAGCACGACCAATCATCTGAGCCGGCCCGGCTAAAGTAACTGGATGGCCTACCTGCCTGTCAGCCTTCCATCTGGTGCCCTCATTGGTCATGTGGGCATTCGTGTGTGTTGGAGGAGGGGCTCTGTGAGGGAGTGGCAGATTTGTTCCGGCTGTGTATTTTCAAATTCTAGCGCACTCGAGCTGGTTTCTCCAAAATGACCTGCCCCACCTTTAAGTCATTATTTACTATTACTATGGCAACAATGAGGACATACAGTCCAGAAAACATGTGAAATCCAGATTCATACAAAAACATAAAGTGCAACAAGCACACCAACAGTATAATTTATTCAATAAATTAACATAAACCATCATAGCAACACGTCTATACAGCTTCATAAGATAAATACTAACAGTAAAGCATGTCCATGCGTTGATTTATCAGCACCTCAAGACATTATTCACTTAAATAAGTCACAAAAAAACACGTTTAACCCGCCGGAGCAGCAGCAGGAGAGATCCACACAAACCAACAATCATTTCTCATCTGACTAACATTCCCTGCATGCCTGCCCTACTCTGCTCTTTCCAGTCCTTCTGCTGTTAAGGAGCTATAAGAAGAAACCCCGTCGGTATCAGGGTCGGATATATTAAGACTTAAAGAGAACAGTCCATGGGAAGAAGGGCAGATCTGTGCTTCTGGATTATTTACGGGCCGAGATAAAAATGAACCATGCTGCATTTTTGTACCATGAAAACAAGTCACTTGTAACGATGGGAAAGATCGGCTGCCAGGAATTTATATTTTGATTAAAGTGTAACAGCCATGTTGGCGTATTTATGGAGTGCAGCAGACGAGCTGCGTATATTCAGGCCAGCATCGTGAAGCAAAAAAGGGCAGAAATGAAAGATTTGGACGAGGGTTTGAAAGCTTAAAATGTGCTTTGATCAAACCAACAGTAAGCAGGTGCTGACTTCACATGAGAGCCGACAGATGGCCTCTTCAAAGCAGAGTAAGCTAAGTGTGCCTGCTGGCGGCTAAAAGAGAACGATCTGAGAACAGCCAAAAGTCTTGAAAGTGACTACTTGGGGAAAAAGAGTAGTGGTCATTTAATAGTGGAAGTTAGGAGACTTGATTGACAAGGTGTCGTCATTGCGACATGAAAGGTGCGTTTGCAATGAGAACTTGACATGAAGTCTCGCGTGATTTCGTGAGAGTGAGGAAATTGTAGTAGTTTGCAACTTTTTGGCAATGTGGACGTGAATGTGACTTTCTGCATTGTTCAGAAAACCTTCTCAAATGTAAAGCGTAGCACCGGAGTGTGTTTATCATTGACATTGAGAAGCAGAGTGCTCATCCCCTATTCCCATATTAAATGGTACCTTTGCGTTTCTCTGTGCAGCAGCTCTTTGAGGTTTCACATTTTACCGACTCAACACCTCATCCTCCTCATCCTCCTCTTCCTCACTGATAGCACAGGTAGCCGATGATGAGTTTAGGTATGTCCAGTTTTTCTATGACTTCCAGAGCTCTGGTTTCCAGCATCGCCCTCAAAGCCAGCCGGCTGAGCTGCTGCAGGTTCATGGGGGTGGCTGGAGGGACAAGAGTAAAGTGTTATGGATTATTATTAGACGTGTCTAAAAAAACAGAGGTGGGAGAAGTACTCAGATCTTGTACTTGAGTAAAAGTAGAAGTACTCAGATCTTGTACTTGAGTAAAAGTAGAAGTACTCAGATCTTGTACTTGAGTAAAAGTAGAAGTACTCAGGTCTTGTACTTGAGTAAAAGTAGAAGTACTCAGATCGTGTACTTGAGTAAAAGTAGAAGTACTCAGATCTTGTACTTGAGTAAAAGTAGAAGTACTCAGATCGTGTACTTGAGTAAAAGTAGAAGTACTCAGATCTTGTACTTGAGTAAAAGTAGAAGTACTCAGATCTTGTACTTGAGTAAAAGTAGAAGTACTCAGATCTTGTACTTGAGTAAAAGTAGAAGTACTCAGATCTTGTACTTGAGTAAAAATAGAAGTACTCAGATCTTGTACTTGAGTAAAAGTAGAAGTACTCAGATATTGTGCTTGAGTAAAAGTAGAAGTACTCAGATATTGTGCTTGAGTAAAAGTAGAAGTACTCAGGTCTTGTGCTTGAGTAAAAGTAGAAGTACTCAGATCTTGTACTTCAGTAAAAGTAGAAGTACTCAGATCTTGTACTTGAGTTAAAGTAGAAGTACCCAGATCTTGTACTTAGTAAAAGTAGAAGTACCAGAGTGTAGGAATACTCTGTTACAGTAAAAGTCCTGCATTCAAAATGTTCCTCAATACAATACAACTTTATTTATAAAGCACTTTAAACCTCCAGACCAAAGTGCTGTACAGGCAAATAGATCAAACAAAGCATACAAATAAGTAACACAGCTCAGCTCACACACCATAGAACAAGTACAAGTAAAAACAAAAAAGTAGTGTTCACCTCAAGTGAAAGTAGAAAAGTATTATCATCAAAATATAGTGAAAGACAGTGAAAGTAGTCGTTGTGCAGATTGGTCCATTTCAGAATAATATCTATGATGTGTTTTATAATGATTGATCATGAAAGTGTTCTCAAAGCTGGTGAAGGTGCAGCTAGTCTGAAGTACTTTGTAGACTGCAGGGTAGCTGGTGGATTTACTCCAGGTGGAACTAAAGATTTAACACTTGATTATATTTCACATCATTCATCCAGATCTGTGAAGTAACTATAGGAACTAAAATGCGATCATTGCTCGCCATCTGCTGGTGATAAGTCGCTACTACACTGATACACTTCCTGGTAGTGTTTTAGAGGAACTCACTCTCATAAAACTGTAGACAGGTAGCAGAGGGGGAGCTGGCGGTTGTGTAATCTACAGGTTTCTTGTCGTGATGATCCCTGGCGTGGACGTTGGCTCCGAACTCCACCAGGATCTCCACCATCTCCACCTGCTTGTTTTTAGCAGCGTGGTGCAGCGGCGTCTCGTGAAGCCGGGCCGCGTTCACCTTAGCACCTGAAGGGAACAGAGCTTTAATATCAGCTGGTTATTATATCAACAAATACACAATGTCTGACTTATCTAACCTGGTTATTGGTTGTTACTAAATATATCAATCTTCAAAAGACAGTTGCAAATACAAGTTTCCTTTCTTTTTTTACACATTTGTCTGCATTTTTTATGCTTTAATGACCCCCCAATGGCACGACAAAATTATGTTGAATCAATAAAAGAGTAGTCTATATGAAATAATGACATGGAAAAGCTTATTTTTGTACTATACTCCTTTGTGAATTAAATGATTTCTTATTAAAAAGAGCCTTATTCTGCTAATTTCCAGGTTTCATATCAGTGAGTGTAGTGTCTCTACTTTAAAGAGTCCTCTCCTTCTGATGTTCAGGTGTATATCAGTATGTAGTGTCTCTACTTTAAAGAGTCCTCTCCTTCTGATGTTCAGGTGTATATCAGTATGTAGTGTCTCTACTTTAAAGAGTCCTCTCCTGCTGATGTTCAGGTGTATATCAGTATGTAGTGTCTCTACTTTAAAGAGTCCTCTCCTGCTGATGTTCAGGTGTATATCAGTATGTAGTGTCTCTACTTTAAAGAGTCCTCTCCTGCTGATGTTCAGGTGTATATCAGTATGTAGTCTCTCTACTTTAAAGAGTCCTCTCCTGCTGATGTTCAGGTGTATATCAGTATGTAGTGTCTCTACTTTAAAGAGTCCTCTCCTGCTGATGTTCAGGTGTATATCAGTATGTAGTGTCTCTACTTTAAAGAGTCCTCTCCTGCTGATGTTCAGGTGTATATCAGTATGTAGTGTCTCTACTTTAAAGAGTCCTCTCCTGCTGATGTTCAGGTGTATATCAGTATGTAGTGTCTCTACATGTCTCCATGCTTTAATGTTCCAAAAGCTCTTCTTTTCTCATACTGCCTGTGCTGCAGCACCTCTTTTCACCCTCTGTCTGAAACCAGAGCCCAGTCTGCTCTGATTGGTTAGTTGGCCGGCTCTGTTGTGATTAGTCAACTGCTTAGAGATGTCCCGCCCCTTAGCCTATCACGTACAATGTGTTGGAGCGCTAGCCAATTGGAGCACCAGTGTTATTTTAGCCTTTGCAGACTAATTAAATGCACACAAATATTTTTTTAACACACTACAGAAAAGGGAAAACCCTAAAAAAGCATAACCTGAGTGCTAAATGAACATAACGTTTAAAGTGAAATGAAAAAGTAAATAGATTTCACAGCCATAGGCCTACACTGACTATTCCGAGAACCTTAAATTATATTCCTGTAAAACAATTCACCACTGATTTTCTGAGAAAGGAAAGCTAGTATGTCCTTGTGTTTATCAATGCAGACTATCTAATTGTTCGTCCCATATCTTTCTATATGATTGTATCACAATATGATAGGGCTGCTCGATTATGGCAAAAATCATAATCTCGATTATTTGGGTCGATAATTGATATCACAATTATTAAAAAGGATTATCCATTTACTTGAACAGTATGTTTTTAACTGAAAAACGAAAAAATAATTTTTTAAAAAACGTTTTATTTGGATGATGTTGTTTTCATAATCGTTGCAAGCCAAATCGTAATTGCGATTCAATTACGATTAATTGAGCAGCCCTACAATATGACTCCATTCAATGACATTTAATGATCATATTGAATAATTGCCCAACCCTCATGTAAACCCAGTTTTAGCCCAGGTGGCAGGAGATATTATTACAGGCCAGCTGACCAGCCCCTCATTATTGAAATCAAATCAGCTCCACCATAACTTCCTAGATTTAGAAATACAATCTGAGGGTAAACAAGATCCAAATATAAAGCCGTGTGACATCTGGTCCGGTACATTTCCCAACCCTGCTTTGCACAGACCTGCGTTGAGCAACACTTTCACACACTCTGTATGTTCGTTAGCACAAGCTACATGTAGCGGGGTCCCGTAGTAAATATCGTACGCCTCCAGGTTTGCACCCATGGCGATCAGGAGCTTCACGCAGTCTTCTTTACCTGGAGAATAACAGGAGGATATCGAGTAAAATAATGTTATCTATAAACCCGCCTCCGGAGCTCCCTCCCACCCAGAGGAGGGAAGTAGTGGAGTACAAATACTTCGTTACTGTACTTAAGTACATGTTTCTGGTATCAGTACTTTACTCCGCTACTTATTTTTCTGACGACTTTTTACTTTCTACTTCTTACATGTTGAACTCAAATACCTGTACTTTCTACTTCTTACATGTTGAACACAAATACCTGTACTTTCTACTTCTTACATGTTGAACACAAATACCTGTACTTTCTACTTCTTACATGTTGAACACAAATACCTGTACTTTCTACTTCTTACATGTTGAACTCAAATACCTGAACTTTCTACTTCTTACATGTTGAACTCAAATACCTGTACTTTCTACTTCTTACATGTTGAACTCAAATACCTGTACTTTCTACTTCTTACATGTTGAACTCAAATACCTGTACTTTCTACTTCTTACATGTTGAACCCAAATACCTGTACTTTCTACTTCTTACATGTTGAACTCAAATACCTGTACTTTCTACTTCTTACATGTTGAACTCAAATACCTGTACTTTCTACTTCTTACATGTTGAACTCAAATACCTGTACTTTCTACTTCTTACATGTTGAACACAAATACCTGTACTTTCTACTTCTTACATGTTGAACCCAAATACCTGTACTTTCTACTTCTTACATGTTGAACTCAAATACCTGTACTTTCTACTTCTTACATGTTGAACTCAAATACCTGTACTTTCTTCTTCTCTCATTTTCCAAACAGCTGGTTCCTTTAGTCTGAATGTGTGTTTGATGCGTGATCATTATTCTTTAGAGTCATTGCGTGCCTATTGATTTGAACACGATCCGTGTATCCATCATTTCCTGGTCTTCTCTAAAGAAGAGGGACCAATGGAAACGTTGTCATGTTGCCGTTGTTCAGCATGGAAACATTCATTAGCTAACAATGACATTATTGCTCTATTGATATAAAGGGAGGTCAGGTACTCTTTAAAACAGCTGCTAGTTATGGGTACTTTTTACTGAAGTACATTTCAAAGCCTCTTTACTTTGACTTGAGTAAAGAAGTTTAGTCAGTACTTCTACTTTCACCAGAGTATTTTTAAACACGAGTATCTGTACTTCTACTTGAGTAAAGGATGTGTGTACTTTTGACATCTCTGCTCCCACCTGACATCCGGAATACTGACCCCCTATTGTTTTATTATTTTACTCCTATCGTGTTATTTTATATTTGTTCTCTGTACAGCACTTTGGTACACTGAGGTTGTTTTAAATGTGCTATATAAATAAATAAAGATTGAGATTTATTGTACGGCGACCTTGAGATAATACATTTTATTTTATAAATAAAATGTATTATTATTGTTGGGAAAACTCTGAAGGTCCTCTTCCAACATGAGAGTAACATGATAACAAAGGTATCCCATCTGTAGCTGTGAACATGACAGGATGTGTGATTACCTAGAAGAGCATCAGGACTGTTTGAGGCAGATGATAGCTATGTGATTAACATGATGATTCAGCCTCTCTGGAGAGAGACATCAAGCATGCTCATTTCTGACGTGGAGCTAATCTGAAGTAAACATTGAATACTGCTTTCTATTCCTCCATCTTGCGACTGTGTAACTCCCTCTCTTGGATATCAGCATGTGAAGGACACTGCTCAGGAACTAGATGCTCTGTATGTGATGACTACTTCCATTCTGGAGAGGATCACAGACACATGGATCCTGAGGTTGAGATATTGAGAAAAAGTCTGAATTTAGAGAAAAAGTCCACATTTTTTGATTTTTAGAGAAAGTCCGAATTTTTAGAGAAAGTCATAATTTTTTGAGAAAGTCCGAATTTAAAGAAAAAGTAGTTATTTTGAGATTTTTAGAGAAAGTCAGAATTTTAACAATTTTGAGAAAAAAGTCAGAATTTTGAAAAAAAGTCAGAATGTTGAGATTTTTCGAGAAAGTCCGAATTTTTTCGAGAAAGTCATAATTTTTAGAAAAAGTCATAATTTTGAGAATTCTGAGAAAAAGTCATAATTTTGAGAAAAAGTCTGGGACTAGTTGATGCTCTGTATGTGATGACTACTTCCATTCTTGAGAGGATCAGAAATACACGGATCCTGAGATTGAAGCTGAAGCCGGAGACGAGTGAGATTTTTCTAACAACAAAGAGACAGGATTTAAAAAAGGCATGTGGAGGCCCTCACCTCCCATGCAGGCCTCGTGGAGGGGGGAGGGGGTTCGGGAGGTGAGGGCGGGGTTGGATTTGGCGCCTCGTTCCAGAAGGAGCCTCACACACTCCAGACTCCCCGCTGAGGAGGCCTCACACAGCGGGGTGCTGCCGTCCACGTTCCTCGCATCCACCTGAGATAGCATTAAAGGTCCCCTATTATACTGTTTTTCAATATATGATGGGTCTCAGATATATAATGCTGATTCTGGAAAAGGAGGGGGTGCTTGTGCCTGCTCAGAATTCTACGGAGATACAGCTAAATGCTGCCGTGATTAAATGTCATATCATGTTCCAAACCACATCAAGGATTACTTCTGACACAGTATAGCGCTCAAATGCTTTTTCTCTCTCAGGTTTACCACAAGGTGAGTTCCTTTTTTCATTTCCTCCAGTACAGGTTAGCTCTGAGTGTTAGCGATGTTTGCTAATGTAAACAAAGACCATATTACGTCCAAAACACGTCAGGCATTGTTTCTGATAGCAACGTTTCTGATTGGGCCGTGGGTCCACATTTCAGATATTACGTCATATCGGACGCAAATCTGGATCAGCGCCGTTGTACCCCCGTTTTTAGAGATTTGGGTACGGAGGAAAAGGATGTTACACCTGTCCGTCCTGTCTGTCTCACCTGGGCTCCGGCGTCCAGCAGCAGGCGGACACACTCGGTCTGTCCCCGCAGACAGGCCTCGTGCAGCGGGGTGATGGAGTCGACCGCCACCACGTTGACTGAAGCTCCGCTGAGGATCAGACTCTGCAGCTTGGACGTCTGGCCCTGAGACGCAGCTTTGTGCACCTCCGTCCTCTCAGACCAGCAGCCTGCAGGAGCGGAGACATCAGGATGTTCACCAAATATGACCCAAATATCTGGCAGGTGGTAAATCATGTCTAAAACCACCAGACTCACGGACAGTATAGGTTCATTTTCATTTGAATTCATTTCATATTTTAAAGTTACTTACCTAAATACACTGCACTTACTTCACAATACCACTGTCAGAAGTAAAAGTCCTATATTCAAATGTATTTTTTTACTTTGTTTACAGCCGAAAAGCCTGTGAAATTACCAAGGGGTGAAAACAAATCTTATTGTCATCTGTCATAATTCCTTATTGGCTCAAAGTAAACAAATACTAGAAATATAATGTGTATTCCTGAACAGTAAAGGCGTATAGAGTGGAAGGAAATTAACATATTCAAATAAAAACAAGTAGGCCTAACCTCAACATTGTACTTAAGTGTAGGACTTGAGTAAATGTCCACTCAAGTCCAACACTCGAGCTACAGCTAATTAGCATGTTAGCATTCCTCATGACACATGTAGATAACGTTACATGCCGGTCAAACCGGGCCGAAAAAGGTCCCAAAAAAACTAGATGTTCTGACCGGAAATGTTCTCTATTTCTCACACTCACCAATGTCTCCGAAGAAATAATCTCGGTCACTTTGAATTTCCATTCCGTCTTATTTTTTTTGGGAAGGAATAAGGCAGCAGAGGCAGAGACATGAGATGTAAACAGCGAGCTGGTGATGTTTACATCCTGAAATAAGCACTTCACATGCGGAGGGAATCATGTGACATACCTAGAACTCGAAGTGCATGCTGGGAGTTGTAGTTCTTATGTTTGATAGATATATACATTATTGATCCCAATTTGGGAACTTATTTCAATTATTTGTATTAATTATATAATCATATTATTTTAATGTGTTTTTTTTGTAATGGTCTTTGAAGGTCACATATATTACAAGTCACAGATAAGGTATGTTATTTGCTATTTCTTCAACTACATTCATGGCAGTAGTTCGTGTCCTTTTTTAAGTAGTTAATTACTGTAACTACAACAAACTGACAGCTTTGCTTTACAATCATTTTCATAACATTTGCTTATATCTTTTTTGATTCCGAGTTATTTTTAATATCCTCTTACTTTGACCGATATACCACCCTCATCTTTATTTGTCCTTTACTTGGAGAGAGAAATTGACTTTTTCCCAACTTCTAGTAATGTTGTTTTAAACATACTGCATATATTCATAGCTTAGCTGAACTATTAAAACATATCCCATTTTGAACAGCTAAACACCCACTTCCCTAACATTTCCACTTGCTTTCTAGTCATTTGTAATAATAGCCTACACTGGGAAGTAACCACTAACCAATGTTTATATCTAGTACTGAAGTTACCTATTCATTGTGATGGAAACTTCTGAAGCAATCATACATTTTAAAACCCAACAGATATGCAGTAAATTTTAAAAACTCTAAAATTAGAATGTGAGTCGGATGCAACTCTTCGGATGGCTAATGTTGCGAGTTACAAAAACACCTTAAAACATACAACTAATTTTAAGCTACTTAATTGAAAATGTGTGGTTCAATTCACACATTCCCTTTTCCCTCCACACACACACACACACACACACATCTGAAATCTAAGAACAAATGGATCAAACAACGATTGATTTTTGACAAAGTTGTTTTTACTTTGCAGTACAGAAATCATTTGAGCCCAAGACGTTTCTTTGAAGTGGTTTGAAGACAGAGTATATCACACGGGGCTCTCATCAATTCAATACTGCTGCAGTACACATTTGGTCCTTCTTAAGCAAATACACGCATCCACACTTCCCATTAACCTGCTGTCACTGCTCTTCCATCACTGTGCATGATACAGGAACTAATGTATCTCTAATGCATCATGGTCTATAAAGCCGTTTGGAACAGCGTTGGGTAGTTTACTCTGGACTACAGTCACCCTTTGTGGCTTGGTCTCTATTAGCTATGCTGGAGACTAGACAGTAAAAAGGGTTAAGAAGATATCTAATCCAATCACCCCTTGCCCCTCGCTCTGATCATATGAACAAGGACCCTCTCTCATCGCTGTCAGATGCACAAAACCAAGCCACCTTCCTCACCCTGACATGAACAAATACTTGCAAAGACCAATAACTGACGTATAGATATTTACTTCCAAACGCTTTTTTCTTTTACAATAACAGAAAAATGTAACCCCCCCACTCCCACCCCAACATATATCCACTATGTAAGATACTTTTGAATATGAATGGTCATTTCATTTGGCATCTTTGGACTATAACTCAACATGATAAGCAGAAGTATGTAGGGTATTAACTGTATATTAGGCATAACCAGTGTTTAGTGCAACATCCGACAGAATGAGATTTGAAAAAGCATAGCCCCCCCCTCCCTGAAAGATATCCCACAATAACTATAACACATCTCTAGATATACCACGAGCTTCCTCAAGAGGGTACTTGGATGATCAGCCAGCCCATTGGTGTTTACATTTTTGTGAAGGATTTCTAATTTGAATTGTAAGATTTCGGTTGTCGGCAGCGTCGTCATCTTTGATAATCAGGAGTGTTGTGGATGCTCGGACTCTACTCTACGTCTCCGAAGCAGTCTTGCTTCGTGCGCTCCATCTCGGAAAAGTCAAATTCTGAGCCGGTCATCCTCTGGTAGATGTCTTTGATGTCGTTACAGGTGGTCTCGAAGTGAGTCGTGGCATCGTAAGTACGGGAGATGAACATCTAGAGGAGGAAACACAAACAGCGGTCAAAGAGGCATTTTGTTGTGGTTATTATTTTATTTTTACAAGACTGGATCTGTGACCTGCTCCGTCGAAATCTGTGCATTTACCCAAAGACACATTTTGAGTTGTGGAAAGAGGAGAGTCCTCGCTTTCTAATGATATCAGGGTTGTTGCTGTTCTCCAAATATTAAGCAAAATACGTCACATTATATAATGACTTTCACCGAGTCATCATTTTGAGAAAAAGGCCTTCAAAGTTTCCTCTTCTCTGGAATCCATCGATCTCATTGGTTAGTAGCAAATGATCAAAGTAGTATGGAGGGAGGATATTTTAGTTTGGATTACTGGTCTGGGGGAAGCTTGCGAGTGTGTGTGTACTTGTGTGTGTACTTGTGTGTGTACTTTGCGTTTGTGTGTGAGAGAAAATAACTTTGCGTCGAAAGATTGCAAGAAGGTTTCCCTAGCACCTGCTTTCTGTTTTTACAGGCGGCAGGAAACGTATCTTAGAAGTGTTTCCTGTGCGGGTTGCTTTTTGCTGACATTACTTTCACTGCCCCGCACGCAATAGCAGGAAAACAGCTTGAGTGCTGCAAAGACGTAATGAGGTCTGCTTGTTAAATAAAAGCCAGGTCGATTCATCTGTTGAGTGAGTGCCTTACTCTTCTTTTAAACCCAACTTTGATCGAGGGTAGACTAAAGTATCCTTTTTATTGAGCAGTTGAGCTACCTACTATGCAAACGAGGACACGTGATGAAATCTGAAACCAACAGGAACCCTGAGCTAGGTTTTTAAGGTGCAACAGGAGTGTTGTTATTAGTGGTCCGATATTAGGAATTATGACGTCATCCCGATAAAAGTATTAATAGCCCCGATAATATACAATATAAAAAATACCGCGGTGTGGGTGGATTGGGATGAGGGGCGCTTGTTTTTCACTCGGCGCCTCCCGTTTTGCCAGTACTGTGGTATTAGTGGTTTAGGAAGAGGGGAGTTTTTCACAAATCCAGCGCTCCCTAACTCATGCCTGGCTGTGACGTGAATGGTGTGCGGCCGTGAAGCCAGGACAGTAAACAAACATGTCGTCGGTTGTATGGGACTATTTCAAAGTTTCAGAGTTAGATAGTATTTGGATTAACAAATGCAGAAGTTCCACGAGGAGGCAACGAGCTATAATACTTCCAACCTGATTACCTGAAACATCGCCATTGCTACGATGGTGTGTTAAAAGCGTACGAAGACGCCTGCGCTGCTAAACTAGCGGAGAATCCAAAGCCAGCTGCAAAGGTACCACCAGGTGTGCAACAACTACAGGTACATTTAATATATATATTATATTATTATCGGTATCGGTCTTGAGAAGCAGGAAGTTATCGGTATCGGTTTAAAAAAAAACAATATCGTGCATCCCTAGTTGTTATATTTCTTGGGCCATTGTCTCAAAGGCAAGCTCTGTCTCAAGTCCTGAGCAGTCAACAGTCAAGTGTCTCAAGCTTCTCTATAGCTGACATCCACAGAGTGTTTGAGTGTTTCTGTCTTTTTCAACCTTTCCCAACAAAAGGGGATTTTGCTCTGCCAAACGTTTCGAGTTTAAAATCCTCTTAAATGACAGAGAAGCTGAGGACGTCATTACATTACATTGCATTTAGCAGACGCTTTTGTCCAAAGCGACTTACAATAAGTACATACGACCAGGAAGACACAGCCCAGAAGAAAAACAGAATCATATAAGTACAACAGGTATCATAGAGCCACACATTTCAAGTGCTACTCAGCTGGCTATAGATAGGCCAGTCCTATGTTAGTATATAAGTGCTTTGTCAGCTGGCTATAGATAAGCCAGTCCTATGTTAGTATATAAGTGCTTTGTCAGCTGGCTATAGATAAGCCAGTCCTATGTTAGTATATAAGTGCTTTGATAGTAATTCTATCGCTCGAAGTGGAATCTAAAGAGATGAGTTTTCAGTCTGGAAGGTGTGTAAGCTTTCTGCCGTCCTGATGTCAATGGGGAGCTCATTCCACCATCTTGGAGCCAGGATAGCAAACCCACGTGTTTTTGCTGATGGGAACTTGGGTCCCCCTCGCAGCGAGGGTGCAGCGAGTCGTTTGGCTGATGCCGAGCGGAGTGCACGCGCTGGGGTGTACAGTTTAACCATGTCCTGGATGTAGGAAGGGCCAGATCCATTCGCAGCATGGTATGCAAGTACTAGTGTCTTGAAGTGGACACGTCACTGAGGGGAAGCTTGTTTTGGCTGTCTGTCTATCCGGAGTTGGCTTCTCTATATAAATATATATTAGATAATGTATTATATTACTCTGCATTTGATTATTATCAGTTACAATAATAACTACGTCTGAAAGCAGAGGTCTAGGGCAAATCATTGAAAGCAAATATTCAACAATTACACCAATTGTATTGTATATAATATTCTTTGCAAGCTCTTGTGGGGCCACATAAAATGAGGTCGCGGGCTGGACTTGGCCCCCGGGCCTTGGCTTTGACACGCCTGTTGTAAAGAATCAAACAGTGGAAAGGACAGATTGCTGGAGCGGTAGAAGAGGGATCGTACCTGGCTGTCGGTGCCCATGTCAGTTGGTGCGTACTGGTCACTGACGCTGACAAACTTCTGCTCGATGGGCTTGATTAGCTCCAGGGCTGAATCGATCTCCTTCTCCGGGTCGCTCGTCTCCACTGTGGTGCTGATGATGGCGATATATTTACCTTGTGCGGCCACGTTGTGAGCAAAGGAGACCAGACAAACGTAGATGTCTGTACATTGAAAACAAAATCTGCTGGTTAACCTCTGTTGGTTAGCCTATGGGTAAATTAAAAAGGTCATTATAAAATGTTTTAATATTATGAAGATGCATTTGGTTTAGCTGGAAGTCTATGCACTCGTAACTGGGTCATATCTGATGATAGGAATATAAAGCAGACGGTTCACAATGGACTTGTAGTTTTCAATATTTAAATGAACAGAATAATATCATAGGTTGATAAAACACCACTCCTTACTCAAGCTTCCTTTCCCTTATCTGCAAATCAACCGTTCTATTTTAATTAGACGTCTACAGAGTACTCAGCTATGATAAGGACACTACCTTCAGAAGCGATTTACGGATATGAGAAGCGTAAAGTCATGCTCTCATTTCCTGTGTGCGCTCACCGTGCTTCCTGCCGACCTGGCTCTGGGGGATGATGATCTGGCAGGAGTTGACGTCACCAGTGTTGGCGATGGGGTGATTTAAGATGCAGATGGCTCTGATCACCTGACCCACTTTGGTGGCGCGGTCCATAGCGTAGCTCGGGTCGCAGATCAGCTGCTTGCACCTGGCGATCTGCGAGGGGCAACAGCCAGAGGTCAGATGGTTGCCAACAGGAATTCACACATATTTGAGAGTCAAATACTCACCTCTCCCTCAGACTTGACTCCCACCACCTTTCCATCCTCCACCACGATCTCCTCGATGGGCTTGTTCAACATATACGTCCCGCCGTAGATGGCACTCAGCCTGGAATGATAACACACCGTGGTACACCGTTAGTTATTAAACACAAACGTTGGATCAGCAGTGCAGCTAAACGAATAACAACGCTGCCATATCAAATATATCGGATTCCCCCAGACTTTGCCGCCATTTAGCAGCTTGTTGTTTACACAAATATTACACATCTGTGACTAAGGAAGAGTCCCTTACCTGGCAAACCCTTGTGGAAGCTCTCCCAGGCCGTACAGTGGGTAGAGGTATGGGCTCTTTCCATGCATGGCCAGAGACTCGCTGTAAAGCTTGATCCTTTTTATCGTATCGAGGCAAGGTTGATCCAGGTAGCTAAGTGGAGAGAGACGGAGAAGATATAAAACTCCATCCATCAAATTAAATAATAAAATAACAAACCACAAGAAAGGAAACTGACTCGTCTGTGCGGTGGAGGGCCAGGGAGTGGCCAGTGAAGTCCATGACATCCTGACCCAGACTGAACTTCGCAAAAACGTCCCTCATTGGAGTCTTTGTGGGGTCGATGCCTTCCATGGTTTTGGGGTCTTCCGGGTCATACTTAGCGACAAACTGAAGGAAGTTTTTAAAGCGCCTTTTCTCAAATAAGCCCATCAGACCTTTAGGAAAGCAAGAGTTTGAACTTGAGTTGATTTACAACAATCAACAACAGCATTAGGCGGTTTCACACCAAGTACTTTGGCGTACTTAGTTCTGATGAACTCTTTAGTTCTGATGAACTAAGTACTGATGAACTAAAGAGCAGATCGTGTTCACACCGGAATAAGTCCCTGAGGGTTAGGGTTAGGCAAATGAAACTGCTGACGTCACTTCTTCTTCTTCTGCTTTGGGTTTACTGGCAGGCCGCAAACCACTTCACGGCGTATACTGCCACCCGAAGCCCCCGGCCAGAAACGCCGACACCTCCTCATCTCCACCGCTCCCATGTTTTATTTTGTGTTGCCATAAGTTAGTCTCTCTCCGTTGGTGCGCTATGCTAATGCTAATAATGCTAATGCGAGGAAAATAAAATGGCGGCTTCACAAAACGTTTTGGGAGTTTTACGGGCCGTGGTTTGCAAATCCGCCCAGCCAATCAGAAATAGGAACCTTTTTCTCCCATGAAAGTACCTGCTCTCTAGCAGGGACTGAAAAGGGGGTGAAAGGTTCTCATGAACTAAGTTGGTGTGAACGCACATTTTCGGAACTATATCGGAACTATACTGGAAAAAGTACTCCGGTGTGAAAGCGCCTATTGCTACATGCAACCAGCTTCTAATAATGTGAAGGGTTGGACACAAAACAAGGAGTGAACAGAAAGGTTTTCTTTCAGTGTAACTATAGAAAGACACAAATGCAGCTTATAAATAACAAACTATTCCCTGACGGCTTCAAGATGTCCACACGTTCTTTTTAAAACCCCCGTTTAGTTGATCCTCAGATTACTTACTTGATGACAGAGCCTCAGCCTCAGTGGAGGGGACTTTATAGATTTTGCCCTTCTTGTACACATAGCTGCCCTCAATCACTTTGAAGTCCAGGTACTTGGTCACCTTCGTGATGAGCAGCATGCGCACCAGCTGGCCTGAGGGAAGAAGATGCAGACATCAGCGTTTTTCACAAACACATAAAGTTAGGATATTGCTCTATGCATGAAACATTTATCTAATATCAACACCAATGTCATAAAGGCACTTTAATGATATTGCAGGAGTAACTGTGGCAGGTGGTTCCTGCTTGTATTTTAAGATGTTTCATATACTAAAGGTTGCTAAAACCATATAGAAGTGATTTTCAACCAGCGATCCGGGAGAGATGGTCAGGTGTGCCGTGGGAAATGGTCCAATTTCACTTTATGTCTTTCCTTTTTGTAAAGCACTTTGAATTGCTGAATTGAAAGGTGCTATATAAATAAACTTGCCTCGCCTAATCTGGTTCAAAACAGCTCTGCCATAAAGCAGCAATAACAGCCTACATTCATGTCACAAGATAAAGCTGTGTGTGATCTTAGTAATACCGTTGGCCATCAGGAATTTAGGGATCAGGTCCACGTTCCAGTCCCGGCCTTTCCCCATTGATTCACTCGGTTTCCCCGGCAGGCCGAAGCGCTTGTAGAGCTGAAGGGAGACACAGAAACCGTCATGACTCACATGCTTCACATGCTTCAGCTGCAGTTACAGCAGATGTGGTAACCATTAAAAGGGAAACTCTTTACATAGCGACCCTAAGGCTGCACGATTTGGGAAATAATCTAATTGCGATTCTTCTGACCGATATTGCGATTCGATTTGCGATATTTGTTTTTAAGCGACTCAACGGAAGTTTATTGTACAATGCGGCCATATATCCGGCTAGAGGCTACCGTCCTAAGCATAAACACAGTCATCATCATCATCTGTGTGAGAGGGGAAACAATACATTGAAATAGTCGTAGTCAAAATGAGATCTATAAAGAAGCTACCGGAACTAAAACACTGCATCGTTTGATTGAGCCTGAACTGACCGCATCTAAACATTATTTGCTTGGTTTGCTCCTAAGTGCAAACCAAATGTTCCCAAACCTGAAGCTGCAGATTAGTGCTAGCTCTCAGAACACTTGATGCAGGGCCGAGAGGAAGCCATATGATTCGGCGAACAATTGAATTAGGTTGCTATGCAGCAGTGAGCGATGAAACCGAAGTTAAAAGTGCTATTTTTAGGCAATAGCATAGGTCTCAGATATATATAAAAAACATGTCTATGAAGTGTTGTGCTCAAAATACCAAACAGATCATTCTAGCCATGCCTCATATCCCTCTATTTCACTTCCTGTTTCTAAAGCGCTGATTTGGGGTATAAAGCTTTAAAGAAGGAGGGGTCTGAGCTCATGCGGGACCCGGCAGCTACCGTCTAAACTAAATGCTGCCGTGATGAAACGCCATATCATGGATTATCAAGGATTCTCTCTGAAACAGTCTGGAGCTCAAAGGCTTTCTCTCTTGCCGGTTATACCACAAGGTGAGTTCCTTTTTACTTCCTGCTTCTTCACACACATGCTCTCCAGTACAGGTTAGCTCTGAGTGTTAGCGATACTAATGTAAACACCGACCATATTACGTCCAAAACAGTCGGGCATTGTTTCTGATAGCAACGTTTCTGATTGGGCCGTGGGTCCACATTTCAGATATTACGTCATATCGGACACAAATCTGGATCAGCTCCGTTGTTCCCTGTTTTTAGAGATTTGGGTACGGAGGAAAAGAGAGAGGGTTTTATTTTCTGACGCTGCGTGAGTTCCCTGAAACACATGTTGATGTATACAAGACATCAAAAAGTGCTTTTTGCATGATAGGTCCCCTTTAAAACGAATTTTTAAAAGGTAGATATACCGGAATAACCTGTATTGTTGTAAGCGTTGTAAGTAATGAGGAAGTACAAATGAAAGGATATTATTGTGTAGACTTTTAATTTCCTGCTGATTCTTTCAGTTGTACCTCACTACAAGACTAGGTTTTAAATTCTGTTTAAACTCCGCTTATAAATCAAATTGTGCTTGCCAAATCATAAAGCTTTTTCGCGTCTCTGATGCCACTCTGAATGATGGAATTACCAGCACAACTTATGCCAACGTTTGAAATTCATGGAACATTTCTTCCAGGGTTGTGGTCAGAAGTTGGCTAAACTTGTTTTTTTCCGACCCTGAAAGCACGTGCTTCACCGGGAAGAAATCCCACCGCATCCTTCTGCGGCCAAAAGCATTTAAAGACGCCAGGCCTCGAGTCTGTAGCTTTCCCTCGCAATGTGAATTACTTGAAGCGAAAGTACATCACTGACAGAAGTCTAATCTGTCTAAATCATGGAAAGCCTTCAGTTTTAACAAAAAATCCATTAAAATGGCGGAAAAAATTTCACATACTACAAATGTGTCAAATATGAACTTTTGGGGCCCTTTTCTCAAACTTGTCAAGAGGATGAAGTTCCCAAACATTCCTGATTAAACTTTAACATGTTGGAGGGGTTGTCGCGGGGAGGAGGTGCTGCCGTACTGACATGTATTGTTTATTATTGACATTTTTGTTTTAGCCGACTGGTTTTCTATTTATTTGTTTGTTTATTTTGTGTTTCTCTGTTTTGTACGTCTGTCTTCTGTCTGTGTGGGATTGTATTTACATTGTTACTCTACCTATTTTTCTATAAACAGGGTATCTGCAGGAATCCTGAAGTCAGATGTAAGACCTTTTAAGACCCTTTCCGTACATTGAAAGACCTCATTGTCACTTTGAGTTCTAACCGTTACCTACGACACACTTTACCTCACATTGTCTATATACAGTATTGATTGTCCTTCCTCCTTATCTTCCAACCGTTTGGACGCAGACTTGCATTTCCCCATAACGATGTTGCTTAGCAACCGGCGTAAACGCGCGCTATCAAGCAGTGAGCGTGCGATGTCCTGTTCAGATGACGTCAAACCCAACGGGATGCCATCAATAAACTACACAGAATCACACTACACACCTACGCAATGACTACATTCAGGCAGACTGTAGAATACAACCTCTCTGGACCATTTATATACTTATTGAAAACAAGATACAAAATGTGAAACCTTGGAAAATGCCGTTTAATACTTTTTAATAGCCTTAATTTTCGCTAAATTGATTTATCAACTTTTAATACTTTTTAAGACCCCGCGGACCCCCTGAAAAAGTGAGGATTTGTTTACCTACTTGTGATACATGCTCTGATAGAATAACTGTATGCTGTTGAAAAAACACAATAAACAAAGTTAAAAAATAAAATATATACGAACTTACATCTTCCAGAGGCGTGATGGAGGCACTCTCCGCTCCATAGTAGGAGTTACGGTCCATGTGCAGGACCTTCTTCCCCTTCACCGACATGATGCCTGATAAAATGCATTCCTGTTGGAGGAGACAGAAGAGGAGTTAGACCGAGACCCAAGGGATGCTGGGGAAATCCAGACATGTTTCCTCCTAAGAACACTGCATGTATCATTATGGCCCTTAAGGTTAATATTGATTTAATTGTTATTAATTCACACGCAGCAGGATTAACAACAACCCCTTCATAAATATAGCTACAGGCTCCAAATCATTGCTCATCATCAGATCAGCACCACAAGCTTTAACTGTCTTCAACACTAGTTGTTTTATTCTAAATCTTCTATAGAGCCTGCTCGAGTTTCCTGTTTGTTGAATTGCCTTAAGGTTTACTTAAAGGGTTGGTTTTGACAATATAGCCTGAAGGGACAATATATTAAACCATTTGTAAGTCTCTCGAGGGCGTCCAAAAATATTAATGATTCGAGAGAAGATCGAGAGTTTTTATCGCTTGAAATAACGAAAAGGAAAAAGGACAAGGACATCCGGCTGCTGGAGGGGGTTTGGGAGCCGTTTAGGAGCCGTTTGGGAGCCGGCGCTTTAATGGCGCGTTTCCACTGCAGGCCCTGCTCGGCCTCGCTCGGTTTGGTTAGGCCTTATTAGGCCCGGCTCACTTTAATGCTGCGCTTCCATTACAGTTTAGGAACTGGGGTAGTTACTATAGTAACGCAGTGTAGGCGGAGCCGTGACGTCATCTTCAATGAGAGCCCCAGAAAAAACAACACAGCCGTTAGCTCTTAGCACTCTTAGCTCACAGCTCCTCATATCTGTTCAGAAACTAGACAAAAGTTAAACAAGTACAAACCACAGACTGCCTGTGTCATGGAGAATACAGTCGCTGGTTTATTTATGTCTGTATAGGCCGTTGTTGGGAGTGTGGACGGTCGGAGCATATATAACGTTAGCTTAGCCAAGCTCCATTTAGAAAACACACATTTTAAAAGGGTTTTTCACCTGCCGTCTGTCTGCAGACTTGTCAAAGCATTAATTCATGGTTTTACTAACCGGTATCAGTATGTTGTTACTTCGGCATCATTTTGAAACGTGTATTACAATTAAATCACGGTCAAATATGTTCATCTTGTTGTAGTTGTAGCCCCCTTGCCAGCGATTCTCTCTCTAGTTTAGCATACTCAGCCCAACTCAGCCTGGTTGTTCCTGGCCCTAGAACCACGATTTAGTCGGGCCAGAAAAAAGGTGAAAAAGTAGCCCCGGGCCAAAACTAGGCCAAGTGGAAACGCAACCAAAAACGGGCCCCGCACGGCTCGGCACGCTTAAAGCGAGCTACCCGCTGCAGTGGAAACGCGCCATAAGAGAGCCGAGCCAAATGATCCGGCTCACTAACATAAAAAGACAGTATCTATAAGGGACGGCTCAAGTCAAAGTCAGGGTGCTTGAATTTTAGCCCTGGTCTGGCGCCCTGGTCTGGCGGAAACACTGGGCACACCCAATACCAACATAATGTCAGACATGCTGGTGTGGAGCTGGGAGGATGATTATAGCTTTAAGTCTCAGAGCCTGGGTTATGACGAGAGAAAAATGCCTATGTTTGCGAGAGTCTGGAATTCACAGTCCAAAGGCCACAATGCGATTACTGTGTGCATCATGTGACTGTGTGGACTCAAAAACTAGTTTTACTATAATGACAGCTTACAACACGATAGTACAGGGTATGACATGTGTCTCAGGTGACAAAAAACAACACTGCAGCATGACTTCCACTCCCTTTGTAAAGACACAGGAAGTGCATTTGTTCCTTTAAATTTGCATGAAATGGTAAGACTCTCAAGAGGCCAAACATAGCTACACGTTTATGAGATTATGGTGAATGAAAGATCAGGCACACAACCTCAATGCAACCCTGACTAGGGATGGGTATCGTCAAGGTTTTAACGGTACTACTACTTTTATCTATGCCGTTTATCGACCCGGTCTTTTAACGGTACTCTTATCGGTTCTTTTGGAGAAAGAAAGAAGGTAAACTAACTAAACAAATTGTGAACAAAACTAACATTGCTTTTTATTTAAATTAAATACATAATATTTCACATAAAAAGAAACAGTGTTTTAACAAATCATATTAAATAATCTGATGACAGAACTGTAAACAGAATAGCTGAAACTTTAACAAACTAAATAACTCAGTTACCTCTAATCATTAACCCATGTTTGTATCATTGAGTTAGTTAACTCTGTGTGTTGCTGCTAGCACACATAACACCTGACGTGGAAACGTTACTGGTGGATGGGGCTACAGAGCCATCTCCTCCGTGTCTGTGTGTTGCTGCATGTAGCAGCTGCGTGTGAGTAAACTGCCCCGCCCCCTCGCACACAGACGGGAGAGAGATCTCTCGTCTGGATTGGAAAGATCGAAAATACTAACAATAATCATAGACGCATTCGAAACGGAGTTGGCAAAACTAAAACTGCAATATAATGTTTGTGTAGCAATAATACATATGACATATTTTAGATGTCTCCAGTACCGATAAAAAGACCGATAACGTCGGAGCTTAACGGTACCACGCCACGGTCTTTAATAGTTCAGCCCTGGGGCCCGTTTAATACCGGGGCTCGGTACCCATCCCTACCCCTGAGAAATAACTGCAGTCGTAAAAGGATATAAGAAAAGGTTTGCATTTTAAACATAACTTAGGTTATTCAATCTCAATGAAAGCTGTAATAACAACGTTCTAACACACTATATAATAGAGTCATATTTAAATAACGTCGTAACGTAACGTAGGGTGCAGGATGCATGGTTAGTGAATCCTTCTGTTGGCTTTACAATATCCTCCTTTTTCTTTGGATTTCTCTTTTTTTAAATCACTCCTCTGCCAAAGCTTCATCACTGAGTTTCTGCTTTGTTCCTAACATGTGTGAGGGACATAGACGGATGTTTTTGTTCATGTGCTTCTAGTTTGTGCTTTTTTATGGGCACTAATTATTGACCTGTATGAGCATTATATCCACCAGCAGGGCAGCCTGCAGTGTGCTGTTATCTAAGCCTAACACAGCATCACCCATAAGTTGTAGACACTACTTTGTTCCCTTGTGACCATGAGTTGTGATGTTGTCTGAAAACAGAGTACGGATTAATGGCAAACTTAATTTCCCCTCTCAGAACCTCAGTGACATACCTACTACTGTACATCCTAGCTTAGTTTCTGCATAGGTGCTCTCCCAAAATACAGCATGCCCCAGTGAAGTTGGATTGTACCTATTGTAGGATCTTGCAATGACATTGACTTTAAGGAGTGATGTGTCACTGTCATTCATTTGGCGTGACGTGACTGAAGCCGACCTACAGCTGCTTGTGTAACTACAGGCTTTGACACGGAGCCAGAGGCAGCGACGCGTTGTCATCACTACCTCAGCGAGATAGCAGCGGCCATGCTGACGGAGAGGAAAACACACTGACCCAGTGTACAGTCAGACAGAAAGCTAACGGAGTATAAAACATTGGGACCTCAGTTCAATTTGTAACACTTAAAACCCATTAAAAAATCAGAGAGGATGAGACACGGCAAAGTCCAACAAGAACACAACCACTATCTCTGCAGTTCAAAAACTTGAAAAATCACATGACAGGATATCACAATCACAGCAAGACGAAACAAGTGTTTTTACAACACTGGAAAACTTCTGAACACTTCGAAGTGTTTCAGGTCAAAAACAATCTGTTGTGTGATTAAACATCTCTTTGCAACACAGCAGATAAAGTTACACGTGCACAACAAGCCGAGGGGTTTATTAAATTAGATAGGAATGCGTTAGATTAAAAGGAATTTAAATTGTTCTAGCAGAGTCTGTATTAGTAATGATATCTGTATGATAGTAATGCAAATCTTTACATTTCGTAGGTCTTTGTTGTTATTGATCACTTGATGTCTCATGCCTTACATTTCTAGACAAGCTAATCTTTATTATCTCCAATGAATGAAAGCATTGTGTCCATTTCCTTAACAATAATACAGATACATAGATACAAATAGACAAAGATAAGCAACAACTGTATACTTCTGATTTTCTAAAGCCCAATGTGAAGGGTTAGACACAAAACCTTACTTATTGTAAGTCGCTTTGGACAAAAGCGTCAGCTAAATGCAATGTAATGTAATGTAAAAAAAACATGGAGTGAACAGAAAGGCAAAGGTGTGTCTTTATATGTCTTGTGTTACAAGTTTTGAATGCATTACTGTATTCCACTGCACTAATGCTAGTTTCCCCTTGGTAGTACCACGGTCTCCTCAATCACTGAAATGCTTCTCTCGTCTTCAGACAAAAAGCTGCTTACTGTGGATCACCATGAGAGCATCAAAATGTGCACCAGACTGCATTTAGGTACAGTTTGATTTCCTGTGCCAAGCCTCTCCCCTGATGTGTCATTAGAAGTGGACAGATGGGAAACCCAATCCTCCAATCGTTTAACCCGATAACATTAAAAAAGGTGGAATTGATGGCATCGAAGGATACAAAACGAGTGCATCACTAATATATCATATTGGAAGTATGTGTATCTAAGTTATTATGAAGCCAGTACTGTGTGTGCAACATAAAAAAGGGAAATGTGCCATCTGTACAATAGTAAATTGCTTTAATAGAAAAACTAAAACCATGTGAAACTACATTTTACAAACGGTCTACAGGGCTTTTTAAACTGGCAGGAAGTCAGTGTATTTCTCGGTGTACTGAACTCACAGAGGACTGTACTTTCGGTTCCTCAGTCTTAGTGGAACCACACCCAAATTTGAGTTAAATCCGCAGCATTCCTAGAAACTTAACCAGCCCCCTTTCTGTCAGACAGTATCCTTTCTATTGCATGGTGAATTCTGACAAAGTGAATGGGAATAGCCCACAAAAAACAAACCTTAAATCAAACACTATCAGAAGTTAGTAGGACACATGGAGTTCAATCTCAACAGATTAACACATTGCTAATCGTTCTTCCTCTTTGTACATATAATCAGTGCAAACTATTGTCTCAGTTGTATATGCTTCTCATTGCTATATTATATTGCAATTTGTCGTAGTGTAAAACCTTGTTTATACACTGTGCGAACGTAATTTAAATGTTTTTATTTAATTTTTTTAAAAGGTATTCATAATGTAACAATTAGTCAACTAACGTACAGATTGGTATATTAATTGAGACTGCTCCATATTATTCTGAAAATAGTTTTTTTTTAAACTGAGAATATGTATATATTGTTTTTTACATTATTGATGTTACGTATATCTTTATTTTATTCAAGTAATGTTGTAATTCTTGTAGATTGACTGTCCAAATGCTAATAAAGTATCGATCCATCTATCTATACGAAGACATAATTGTACTCCCCAGCCTGTTGAATCCACCGCACTGACAGGAGCGGAACAAAAACGTAACATAGCTACATATGGTGCCACGATTTTACGACTATTATTTCTTAGCTTTCATGAAATGACCCTAATGTGTGAAAAAGGGTGTTTACTGTACACTGGAGATTAACCGGTGAAGCTGACACGTCGCTATTCTGTTGTTAGCAGGCTAGCTTAATTTAGCTCGGCTCACTTTAGCAGACGAATCATCCGATTATCTTGACGCGGAGCCTGAAGATTCATTTAAGAAAAAACGCTAAAATAGCAGTATTTAACAACATAATACATAATAGACACAGCAATACAGTGAGAGTTGATTGATATTGTGTCAGTTGACATTTAACTGTTGGTGTCGTTAATCTTCACTGGTAGCATAATGCTAGCAGTTATCTTCCCTGCTCCCAGTTCCTATTCGTTTAGGTTAGCATCTAAGCTAGCTACTTAGCTCTACTGATTAGGCCCAGTTAGCTCGAAGCTAAGACGTTGGAAGCCAACTGCCGTTGGTAACAGGTTGCAAATCACTTCCTGCGCTGATAAACAACAGCTAGAATACTTCCTTACCGTGAGTCCGGTGCCCAACACGATAACGTCGTACTCTTCATTCATTTTTCAAGTCTTTTACGACTCTGCTGCTGAATATCGAGAAAGAAGAAAATGGAGATCAACGGGTCTGGAAATGAGAGGGGCTGCGGCTCAGCGTCAGGCGCCTCTGGTGGGCGGGGCCTGGGCCTGTCAATCAAATGAGAGGCAGGGAGGCAAGCGGGCAGACAGAATATACTTCACTCGTACTTATTTTATATGCTTTAGTTGTCTGCATGGGCGTTGAAAAAGTGGTGGGGACAATTTCTCGAGATTTAACAGCGTATGAGAAGACCAAATGTGTCCCTCCCCGTCCCCTAGGTGAACCGAAAGCACCTGCATGAAAAACCAATGCATAGACCTCTGGACCACCATAGTGTTTTTAAATAATGAACCCCTAACTATAGAGAGGCGAAGTCCCTCCCCTTCCGAGAGCCTCCATGGGACCCCGGAAGCGGGAAAATATACATTGAAGTCAATGGAGAGAGAAAGGTTATCTTTTGATCCCGTCTGAATTGTGCCACGAATGACACATATGATGTTTGTCAATTTAAAAGAACATTTTGCAAGTCAAAAAAATAAAAATGTGTCGTAAAACTGTGAAGTTACACATTTGTTTGTGTGAAACCGCTCAGTGAACTACAGGTCTCTGGTCTCGCACAATACGCGTCACCATCACAAAGACGGCCGTCACGTTAGCACATTCCACCTGTTTCTCTCAGAATGAGGCGAAAAGTATAAAACGAGGTGAACATCACTCCAAGTCTGGGCACGTTGAGAGCTGTACATACACGAAAGGGGAGTTAGTCGGTTCTGTAAGAGCAGCAGGACCGGCTTTACAAGGTTTCGGTGAGTAACATGAGTGCAATGTGTAACGTTAATGTCAGCTAGCTAACATTAGCTAACAAGGTACACTAACGTGTTTTGTTTTAGTAACTAGTTTTCTCCTTAAGAACTTTGTGGTCTCTGTGTATGCTGTGGATAACATTAGTGTTCACAAGAACAAGGTACACTCCCGTGTTTTGTTTGAGTTGCTCTTCAGATTGAAGCGGCCAGTTTTATATCGACTATACTGTATGTGTCATCTCCTTTTACATCTCGTTGTGTCATTTGAGTTTATCTGCTGTGTGTAGATTCAAGGGTTTTGGTTATCTAGGCACAGCTGTGTGTGACTCCCTCTGGTACACTGGTATGTGTTCCTAATGTAGAGAGCATTGATTAATTAATAAACTACACACTGAGTCTAGATCCTGACCAAATCCTTTTTTATTGTTGATCAAATGTTTTTCAAAAATGTATTCATACACATTTAGAAAAGTACAATCACAACCAATACAACAATCAGACAAGAGGACAACACTATGGAAAAATAAACCCTCCCCCCCCAGATCCGGACCATCCTTGTATTATTGCTCATTCAATCTATTATAGCATGCTAACAAATGGTACTTACTTTATTTGTACAGATCTGCATGGGAGAGGATGGCGCGATGCAGAGCGCTGTCTGTGATTGTGCACAGGGGATGTACAAATGCAGCCACGCTGCAGCATTGGCAATATTTGCCATGTGGCAGATCAGCTCCACAGATGCTGAGTGCCAGTGGAGGAAGCCTGGCACTTAAAAAGTAGTCCAGCCGGTGTCTCAACTTTACCAACAGCGAGAGGAGACATACAACCCACTGGCCAGAGACATCGCTAACTGCCAACTGGGGGGTTGTAAACGAGACCGAAGGGGTGAAGGCTTTTGTGGAGGCCTATCAAGTGAGAGTGTTTGAGTCTGGTCTCTTTGTGAGTCGGGTGTTTTGGGAGCATCACTGATGGACTTGTGCAGCCATCTGCCCTGCTGGAGGTGAAGTGTCCACACAGCCAGAGGAACATGACCATCGCGGAGGCAGTCCAGTTTCCATCCTTCTGTCTCCGTGAGGAGGGTGGGTCAATCACCCATACTGGCACCAGGTCCAAGGGCAGCTGCACATCACAGACCGGAGTCTCTGCTACTTTGTTGTGTGGACCACGAAGGAGGCGATCATCATCCCCAAAGACCCTGCATGGCATGGCAATCTCCTCCTCCTGGAGAACTTCTACACCCAGCATGCTCCCTGTGTTGGCCAGTAGAGAGGAGGACATTTAAATAAACACACTCTTAACACCCTCTGACTCTGCGTTGTGTTTCCTATGTGTGATGGGGTGTTATGCAGAGGGGAGGAAAACAGGACACAGCAGATTGGGATTGTGGTGGAGATGCTGAGCAGTTATTTAATTGTTGCATGTAATTATTATTATACTGCGTGCTTCTTAGTTATTCCATCTTTTGCAGTAACATGGATCTGTATGTAACTCTATTTACTTGTTATCTACCACATTTCCTTCATTATACATGATGGTGTATATAGGATATATATTTGTATACAGGATATATATATTTGTATACATATCTGTAAATTATATAATTTTATTTTTCGTATTTGGGATTGTTGGAAACGTCTTTTTGATCTCTCTGTCTATAAACACAAACTGAGTAAGATTGACAATAAAGTTGACTTTGAAAAATATATATATTCTTTATGAAAATAGTGACTGTTGGAGAAATGAATCCAAATGAAATGTTGGACTGAACTACAACTACGCCTTTGAATCTCTAGACTGTTTTTCAGTGGGATGGCAAGTTCCTATCTTTAAACATTTATTAGTTTTTTCTCAGAACAGATTTGATTTTCTGAAGTTAATTTAACTTTGCCGACCATGTAAGGTCATTATTAAAAGGTACAATCAATTTGTTTAGGGTTGACTAAAATAATGAAAAACATTTCATTTGGATAATTTACTGACAGAATAAGAAACTCAATGATGCTCTACTCACCTGTTCCCTTTTTATAAAGTGAAACAGTTGAAACGATAGATTTTAGTAAACTTAAAAACAACCTTCTCCAAAAGCTATCAAGGAATATACCGAATACTTGTTTGAGAACTTTATTACATATTTTTTATATAAATAGTTTGATCTATAATTGACAGAAGCGTGTGTTTACACTGACCTGTTACTCATATATTAATGTCTTTGTAACTTCAGTAAACAACTACCTCACTAATTTCTCTCATTCATCACGGTTCAGTAAACTAAGTGATGCATGAACCAGTTTAATCATAATAACGTAGGATTGCAACTCTTTGAAACTGTAGGTGGCTCTTAAAAGAGCCGTTGTGTTTGGGTGTGCTGGTCTCAGGTCAGTCTAAGCCCTCTCTCAGCTGGATGTCCTTGGGCATGATGGTGACCCTCTTTGCTTGGTTCATCTTACTGGGGGGAGCTACATGGATGTCGGTGCAGTCCACAGTCATTGTGCAGTTGAAGGCAGAATGATTTTATGATTGACTCAGAATGAAGCACAACTTCATGTCATACAATACATTGACTTTATTTGTAATTGTGTAAAAAAATATGAGCATTGATTAGCAAGCAGGACCTGCAGGAACAGAGCGGTGATGGATGGAGCTGGGAAGAGAGAAGAAGAAAACAGATCAACTTTATCAGATATTAAAAATTTAATTTCAAAACAAGTTGCCGCTCCTACAGTTTTCTAGTGTGTAAAGATGATTTCACATGACCTATGCAAAATATCACACTCAATACATGTGTGTCTCTGGGGGGTGCATTGTGCCTTTTGATGTATATAAATAATATACCATAACCAAATACTATTACGTACAGTGGAAGTCAGGTTGCCAGAGCAGGTCAGTGTGCATGTTCCTCAACGTCTCAGCAGTTACAGGTGAGGTAAGGGGAAAAAAAGAGAAAAAGGTCAGTAACAACACTTTAAGGTAACAACACTTTAAAGTAACAACACTTTGAATAATTATCTCTTCTAACAATTTTCTCTCAGTAAGCACACAACGACTGTCTTTCCAACAAACAGATTGACTCCCCCTCACTGTCACTGTCACTGTCATCACAATTATCACCCCTGCCTGCCTTCCACTCTCCCTGAACTGCTTCCTTAGCACCCGGTGGAGGGAGCAGTAGGCTACTCTTCAAATGTTTCACAAAATACTTACCATCATGACTACTCTTACTGTTTAATATTTTGGTTTACTTCATGTAATAAAATAATAACTTCATGGTAAGGCTACTAAAACTGACAAGGCTAAGTAATGTAATGCTAACTAACGTGCTCGCTACTCATCGCTACTAGCTAGGTAGCTAACTTGACTATGTTCCATGCACAACATGTATACTACCTATGATATTACCTGATATGTCTGATCCAGCGACTCCTGGTCCTTTCATCAGACGGGAAGCGATAGAACGAGCAAGTGGTGTGATCACTTGTGTGATTACAACCTGGTACAAAGCACACAGGCATCTTGTAAAAGTGAACCAACCACTTGGAGCAACTTGGAGCATTATCGCCTATGACATCACTTACGCGACCCAGAATGGGATTTGGGATTTGTAGTCTTTGTAGTCGCGTATTTTTCATAGTCTTATATTTCAACAGTTGTACGACAAAATGTGACTTTTTTGACATGGAAATGATTGTTTAAGATTGACAAACATCATATGTGTAGTTCGTGGCACAATTCAAACGGGATCAAAAGATACGTTTTCTCTCTCCATTGAATTCAATGTATTATTTTTCGCTTCCGGGGTCCCATGGGCCGGAAGTAGATGGGCGTGACTTCGCCTCTCTATAGGTCTTGCTGTGATGTGATTGGTACCTTTATACAGCAACAAGCACACAGGTATGGAGGACAGAACATGACACAAGTGCAAATTAAATGAATGCATAAATACAGGAATAAATAAAGGAATAAAAACAGAAAGGAACATAAGAATAAAGAAATGTGAAAAATAAATGTATATATACAGGAATAAATAAATACAAGAATAAATATGGAAATAAATAAATGAATGTATAAATAAAAAACAGAACACACATTATATATCTTTAATGTATTTCTACATTTATTCATTTCTGTGTCTGTGTAAACTGTAAAGTGTCTCTCGACTTAATATACTTTTCTTTTTTGGTTGGATCCAGCTGCCGTTTTGACAGGAAGAAATGTCCAAACGTTTCCTGTTTCCTGTCGTTTTAAATCTCTGTTTTGAGGCGTGTCTCCTTAACACACTGCCCGTTTATTCAGTGTATTAATGAGGATGTTGGATAGCAAAGGTGTGTGTGATGGCCGGGTTTCAGAGCTCCAGAGGCTATACCTTCTCCTATTTTAGAAGAAATTCATCATGAGGAATTCCACCTAGAAATGGAGTGAAACAATGGGAAATGCAACGTAGTCTCATTTCACTGTTTCACCATGGACTAGATTAATGATTGACACAGCTGTAAAGTAAACCCAGTGACAGTCATAAAGCTTATATTACTCATCCAATTCTGCTTCGATAGGATTGGATGTTATTGGCCTTACAGTCAGCCAGCCAGGCCTTTAAACATATTAATCCGTCAGGAGCCTAAAACTACATACAATATATTGTATACACATTTACATGGATGCACTAGTATTTATACATAATAGAGTTGGTGTTCAAAGCTTAGATTTGTTCAGCGGGCACATGTTTAATCGTGTCTAAACCTCACTGCATCTTAAAAGATATTTACTTCTATGCAGCACCATTATGGCCTTTTTGTAAATATAAAAGACTGAAGCAAGACTTCCATTCAAGCCATGTGATTAAGGTCCCTAAGTGGTGTTACTCAAGAATACACAACACAGCCATCTTGACTTTAATCACATTAAATATGTATTAAAAGAGTGTAACAGAACCAGTCGCAGCATCTGTATGGTATTGTCTATGATGGGTCTGGTGTTCCGCATTCAAACACCAGCACTACGTCTGGTTTCTTCGCATGCTGCCGTGCAGATGTGCCAGATGTGTCCTCTGAGTCTTTGAGTCCCAGCTGCAGGAGCGTCATGGCGGCATCTGAGCGCTGCCCGATGCACGCCATGTGAAGAGCTGCAAAGATACTTATTGATTTGTTGTTCTATAATCAGTTACAGTGATTTTTCATTCAAAGAAATTGGTACAAAATGTGGTTCTCATCCTCTTCTTCAATGTGCCTTCTTTTCTCCGTTTGATATCATATTAATGTAAAATCATTGGGGTTTGTGGACTGACAAAACAAGATGTCACCTTGGACGTTAATGACATTTTATCACTATTTTCTGGCACTTCACAGACCATGTAATAATGAAAAAAATAAAAGTAGCAGTCCTAGTCGTAAGGGGATGATACTGGTATTTATTTATACTTTAATTATTTTTATTTTGACCTTCCAGGAAGCCATTGGTTTGCATAATATTTTGTTTTATGTCGATCCACATGGGCTGTCATTATTGTAGGCTAAGCTGTTGCACAAGTAAATACCACATATTGCATTATTCATAAAGTAGTCTTTTTCAGAAATGTTTTTCATAGTTTTTGTTAAATTTGCCGTCATATTGACTGTAAGCGATACAATGACTAACAAAACACTTATATACTAACAAAGGGCTGGCTTCTCTAAAGCCAGTTGAGTAGCACTTGAAATGTTTTTGCTCTATGCACCCTCATCCACCTACACTGGTTGCCGGTCAAGTCCCGCATATCATACAAAATCCTCCTCCCTACCTACAAGTCCCTCCATGCCCTTGCCCCCCAGTACCTATCGGACATCCTTCAACCACATGCCCCACCCCGGAACCTGCGGTCCTCAGACTCTGGCCTGCTTACCACCGCCCGCACCAAACTGCGAACCTTCGGGGACAGAGCCTTCAGTGTGGCAGCCCCCACCCTCTGGAACGCTCTCCCTGCGGAGATTCGCAACATCCCCACACTCGACGCCTTCAAAAGGGCCCTCAAGACCCATCTGTTTGCAAAGGCTTTCGGCCCCTAAATCGATCTGTTGTTTTGTCTGTCTGACTTTTGTTTTGTTTTTGCCCTATTACTTGTAAAGCGACCTTGGGTCCCTTGAAAGGCGCTATATAAATCCAAGCTATTATTATTATGTACTTATATGATTCTGTTTTCTTCAAGTTTGTGTCTTCCTGGTCGAACGCACTTATTGAAAGTCGCTTTGGATAAAAGCGTCAGCTAAATGCAATGTAATAAGTAAGCAAGGAGGAAATACTTGGGTGTACATTTTTTAAAACTAGAAATGTTAGCTTTGAAGCCTCTAAGGTTGTAAA
This sequence comes from Harpagifer antarcticus, assembly GCA_902827135.1. Lineage (NCBI taxonomy): Eukaryota > Metazoa > Chordata > Actinopteri > Perciformes > Harpagiferidae > Harpagifer > Harpagifer antarcticus. The sequence continues at coordinate 32,536 of CADEHL010001205.1, read as the reverse complement.
GATATTTATGGTTTGAAACCTCATTTTCAGCGGCTTCCCGTTTGTTAAAAACCACTGTAGTCGAAGTTTAAAACTGCTTACCAGTTCTTCCCTTTTTGTCCCGAACATGAAGATCAGCCCCGAACTCAAGCAGTGTTTTTATAGTAGACGTGTGGCCCTCCTGAAAAACACAGATTCAAATAGGAAAAACATTTTATCTCCACGTAGCCCCAGCAGGGGAAGAAGTGCCCCTTTAGGTATTCACTACTCTGACCTTTGCAGCGTAGTGCAGGGCAGTGAGCTGGATGTCAGTCGTCCTCTGGTTCACGTCTACATTCAGCTCCTTCACCAGGAAGCGCAGCGCCTCGTTCTGCCCGGTAACAGCAGCCTGATGCACCGCCTGAGCCCCGACACTGTCAGCTGCTGCTGGAGACGCCTGCAGAAAACAGTTATTGTTATTTTGTTGTACGATAATGAAAATAAAGACACATAATTAAGAAATGTTCATGCGAAAATAATCTGAAGCCTGGGGAACAAAGCGGCAGATAAGATAGACGACTCAGATCGTGTTGCAATACTAAAACAAAAAGTTTCTAGAGGGCCCTAATATTATAGAGAGTGAGTAAGTAACATTTATTTTCCAGACTTTGTCACAAAGTGCTTGACAAAGCATTAAAACATCATACGAATCATAAACGATTAAATGACCACACACGCCACGTGTTAAGAAGTCCTAAAAGCACAGGTTACCCAAACGCCTGCCCAAACAGGAGTGTCTTTAGATGGGATTTAACAGAGTCTACAGAGTCAGCGGACCGTAGGTGTGAGTACTTGCCCAATTTTTTCTTTACCTGGTGTTTTTCTAAAAGCAGCCTGGCTACAGAAACGTGTCCGTTCCTCACGGCGTCCATGAAAGGAGTCGCTCCACAGCTGTCAGGACTGTCGGGGGGGTAGACACATCTGGGAGAAAACGGAAGAGACAGTCAGACAAGTGTGAGACCTGCAATGTACTGTATGTATTAGGGGTGGTGGAAATAATCCATGCAGCATAGTATCGAGATACTTTGCGTGGCTATATTGTATCGATACACGGACGCCAAGAATCAATATTTTATTATATAATTCCAAATTAAAGTTTTTGGTAACAATTGATTTTTCAACCCACTAGAAGATGGTGCTGAGCTTTTTCTTGTGCAGTCATGACCACGGGTAAAGTCAGTGTGATTGGCAGGAAGTTAGTCAAACAAAGATGGAGTCAGCGGAGAAAGATATCAGAAATGCAATATATCATATCGCAATACTTAGCATATCGTAGAATTGCAATACTATCGTATCGTGGCTTAAGTATCGCGATAGTATCGCATCGTGGGGAGCCTGGTGATTCCCACCCCTAGTATTTATATCTCAAAAAAGGGGTGGAAAATGTAAGTAAACAAACTATCTTTCCAGCTTGGCTACTTACATATTTGTGTGTTGGTTTTAAATCATACTATTTAACTTTCTAGTGTATATTCCCCATACAAAATATATTTACATACCTCTCCAGCAAGATGCTAACAACGTCCTCGCAGCCGTGCATCGCTGCATGGTGAACAGGGAGAGCACTGGTTATAATCTGACAATGAACACAAAGATCATTCAAGTAACAAGAGAGAAACAAACTAATTTGAGTCGTTCACTCAGTGATCACCTGAAACACACATTCAGAGCTTTGGTGAAGCTATACCACTGCAAGTAAACCAGAGGACGCGTTACCTTAAACAGACGTTATTAATGTAGTAAAACCACAAGGGGAAGTGTTGGGAATTAATTTGGGTAGAACTTGACTTTGTGACAGAGACGTTATTGAATATTGCATTGCAGTCTGCTTACTTAACAAAGAAAGACAACAATTGAAACGGAGTAACACAGACTCGAGTGCTACAAGATGTAATGGTGTAAACCAGAGCACGTCTTACCTGCAGTGTGTAGAGGTGTCCTCTGCGTCTTGCTCTCCGTCCTCCAGACGTCCGGCCTGATAAGAAGCAGCTGTTTTATGACCAGAGGATCCCCCTCCCTGCAGGCGATGTGGAAACAGTTCCAGCCATCTTTGTTTCTCAGAGCCGGGTCAGCACCGAGACTCAGCAGCTCCTCGATCACAGAGAGGTTTCTCCTGGTGCAGGCCATCATCAGGGGGGTCCTGAGAGAGAAGAGAGGCTGAAACACTCACAGAACACAGGGGTGGTTGTTGTTATACTGTAATACTGTATAAATATCTATAAATAGAAGAATCACGATCACATTTATAAATAATTGTCTGTGTCAAATCTCAATTTTGTTCCTCTTTAGTTTAATTTGGACTAGACAGCGTCAAATATACTGTACATTTGTGTCGTGACTGTTACACGTTTACATGCATTACATCCCATAATAAGTGATTTTTCTTGCATCACAGAAAAAGTAATTACAAATGTGAAGGCAAAAAATGGATAACAACATTTATATTAATATTCACGTCTCATATCGTTCAATTTGACGAAACTATTTAGTTGATTTTGAAGATTTTACATCTATCACCTTGTTTGGACAGTGATTGGACGGTCAGCAGGATTTTGGATACTGATTAATACAGAATATAATAATTGTGCACTGCAAGAAATAATTATGAGTTTAGAGAAACAGAATATATATATATAAAACAGACCTTTACAGCTTGTTGTTATCTTTGACGAACTCGTACAACACGAGGCACACATTAAGCCACAGTCGATACGAAGAATGCTGCTTTCTTTGTCTCTTCATAACCGTTTCCACTGTATGTTATACACGCGTTTTGTAAATATATATAAAAGGGATAGTTGTCGGTCTTTAAAAAAACAAGTTAAAAAGGTTCTCCTTCGAGCCGGAATTGAACCAGCGACCTAAGGATTTCAGCTTTCCGCCTCTACAGTCCTCCGCTCTACCAACTGAGCTATCGAAGGGAACTGGCATTAACCATCGTGCAGTTAGTATTTAAAGATCACAAGGGCACAATTTCTCTTCGTTTTTTAAATTATTTTTGACTCATATATCCTCACCAGTCAGCTTTCTTCAGACTGTCCACTTTGGCTCCTTCATGGAGAAGATAGCTAACACACTCCTGATGTCCCATAGAAGCAGCCTCGTGCAGCGGCCTCTTGTAGTCGTTGTTGTAAACATCCACATCCACGCCAACCCGCTTTATTAGATACTCCACAATGTCAAGGTGTCCCTTTCTGGCAGCGTAGTGCAGCAAAGTGTCTCCTGACCGACCAAAGTGTTTATTACTCACTGTCTGAAGAGCCACGGAGCCTCCTAATGTTACCTGTTTCTCCAGGGAGTTTAGCTGTCCCTCCTGAGTGAGCTTTACCAGCTGTTTTAATGTGTTTTCGTCCATGCTGGGTGCAGGTTAAAGGCTGCTGCAGGTAAACAAAGTCACTAACTGGTCAATTCATAGAAAATAGTTAAGCTAGGCTTCTTGAAGACATGCTGGAATACATTGTTTACTAGTTTCTATTGCAGAGTAGGAAGAAATTAAATGGCCAACCATGACCTTACACTGTGATGCGTTACCAAAAATAAGCTATAACAAAAATGCAGAAACAAACTAAATCCATTATGAATATGTTTAATTATTATTATATAGAAAATGTGATGTTATTTGAAAGTAGATAATGTTTTCGACTTAAAAGACAACGTTTGATACACAAATATTTATGATAGCACTTATAATTTATAATGAAAGCACAAATGTATTTATTAACTACAAATAATTTATTCATATATGTAATTTATTCGTGTTTATGTACTCAAGTAGAAGAAACTTTAAATAAGGAATACATCTTAGTCGTCCTTTTCGGCAGACCGGCACCCTAGGCATTGTGGGAAATGTAGTTTTTGTGACAACGTGCGATTTGGCTCGTTAAAATAGTCCCAAACTTCTTTAACTCGCTTTTTTCTTCCATGATATTAAAATACAAGTAATCTGTCAAATCGTAGCTTTATACATACCTATATACGTGTGTGGCAATGCCCCCTGGTTTAAATGAAGCTTATAAACACATTTCTTTCTCTCACATCGTGACTAAAGTCCTTTAAATAACAGCAGAAAAACCGTAGTTTTCACAGCAGATGTAATTATGTTTTCAGTATCACTGCTGGGTCTGTTCATTTGTGAGCGCTAATCCAGTGTTTGGCAAAATGTCAGCAAAAGACTCAGCGTTGGTGAACAAGATGAGTCACATCTGGAGGGGAGAAGGAGAAAAAAAGTGGGGGAGACAGAAAAGTGGGATTGTTGGTCAGAGTCCTGAAAGGTTTTACAACATGGACCATGAACAGCAGGAATGAAACTGACCGCATTGCCACCTTCTTTGTCTGGTATGTACATTTATGATATATTACATTTGCTTTGATTGTGTTCCTTATTGATGATTTACACATCAGACCAACAGGGGCACACCTCCTAATTCATTTCTTCTAAAGTGCATTTTAGCGAAAAAAAACACAGTTCGTTTTTGTGCATGTCAATGGTCTGCAAAGGCTATTGTTCATCGCTTATTTCGACACATGTGTTGTGTATTTTGACCTAGTTATGCAGCTTTGTTGTATGTGTTGGACAAGAGAACTTTCTGTCCTTTTACACTGAAAGATATATTTTCAGGACAATTTAAAAATCTGCCCTTTTAGCTTTTCATTTGAAGAACAATTGAATACAAGCTACATGACACAGTTTACTGATGTGTCAATGCAATTTTTTAGTAGTTTTATGCGTTCTTCCTCTTTCTGTATACATCTTTCTGCCTTGCATGAAGGGCTTTCCCTTCTTTAAGCTTGTTTTAACACTTATTTGATAGAAACATCAACAACTTAACTCCAATATAAATCAATAAAATGTTACAGCATTGTGAAGAGAGTTTCAGATAAAGTAGACTACTCGATCCAGGTTAGGTTGCAGTGGGATGATTTAAGTGGTTGGGTTTGGACCGGACCCACACCCCCTTTACCTACACTTACATTGTTATATTGCAACTTTTTAGGAACTTCTGGAAATTATTTATGTA
>CADEHL010001205.1:0-17500 GCA_902827135.1 Harpagifer antarcticus | reverse complement strand
GGACCCCTGTAGTTAATTGACAACGGTCGGACTCCGACCCTCTCCAAGTAACCCTGTAGGTACGGTCTTTGAGGTATGAGGTGATGAGGGAAAGTGCAGAGCCTGAAACTCCAAGTTCTTGGAGAGTGCGAAGGAGGTAAAAGTAGAAGTAGAAGTACTCAGATCTTGTACTTGGGTAAAAGAAGAAGTACTCAGATCTTGTACTTGAGTAAAAGTAGAAGTACTCAGATCTTGTGCTTGAGTAAAAGTAGAAGTACCAGAGTGTAGGAATACTCTGTTTCAGTAAAAGTCCTGCATTCAAAATGTTCCTCAAGTGAAAGTAGGAAAGTATTCTCATCTAAATATAGTGAAAGACAGTGAAAGTATTCGTTGTGCAGATTGGTCCATTTCAGAATAATATATATGATATGTTTTATAATGATTGATCATGAAAGTGTTCTCAAAGCTGGTGAAGGTGCAGCTAGTCTGAATGACTTTGTAGACTGCAGGGTAGCTGGTGGATTTACTCCAGGTGGAACTAAAGATTTAACACTTGATTATATTTCACATCATTACATAGTGGAGGAAAAGTACACAGTAGCGAAAAATGGAAATACTCAAGTAAAGTACCTCAAAGTGTTCTTAAGTACAGTACTTGAGTACATGTACTTCCCACCTCTTTATTTAAATATTAAATGTCTGCGTCCTCTTCTCTGAGCTTTTCCTCTTTAGACAACATATATGGGCTTCCTGGACTACAGGAAACAGGAAGTGAGAGATTTGGGCATCAACCCCAGAGAGTGCTCCTTCAACCCCGGAGTGTTTGTGGCCGATATCAGCGAGTGGAAGAAACAGAAGATCACCAAACAGCTGGAGAAGTGGATGGAGGAGAATTTCAGGTACGCACCGAGAGCAGTTCCCCACGCCTCTCTGAAAGACATTTGGTTACAAAGAACTCTATGGTGCTCTAGGAGGAGATTCAGGTGATAAGGTGGGGGGGGGTTACCTTGGTTGGTGATTGGCTAATGGTTACACAAGACAAAACATCATTATGACATCATAAAGTGGCCAAAATCTGATCAGCTCATTTTCAGACTTTTTATAGAAATGGATCAAAAAGAGAGAAAATCTTTAGGCGCATTCACACCGCAGTACTTTTCCCACAAAGGTTCATGCGAACTTAGTTCATGCAAACTCTTTAGTTCGCATGAACTAAGTACAGATCGCGTTCACACCGGAAAAAAGTCCCTGGGGGTGGATTAGGCAAATGAAGCCGCTGACTTCACTTCTTCTTCTTCTGCTTTGGGTTTACTGGCAGGCTACAAACAACTTCACGGCGGATACTGCCGCCCAAAGTCCCCGGCCGGAAGTCCCCGGAGTTGGGGAAGGCTTCAGTAGAAGCTGCTGGGACTCCCAGCAGCTTCTACTGAAGCCTTCCGAGTAAATCGCCAGAACGCCGACACCTCCTCATCTCCACCGCTCCCATGTTTTATTTTGTGTTGCCATAAGTTAGTCTCTCTGCATTTCTGCGCTGGGCTAATGCTAATGCTAATAATGCTAATGCGAGGATAATAAAATGGCGGCTTCACAAAACTTTTTGGAAGTTTTACGGGGCGTGGTTTGCAATCCGCCCAGCCAATCAGAAATATAGCTCTTTTCTCACAAAAGAGCCGCTCGAAAGTCCCTGCTCTCTAGCAGGGACTTTCGAGCGGCTCTTTTGTGAGAAAAGAGCTATATTTAGTACCGGCTCTTTTTGGTGTGAACGCGATAAAAGAGTTCACTGAACTAAGTTTGCATGAACCTTTGTGGGAAAAGTACCGCAGTGTGAATGCGCCTTTCGTTCCTGAAACTTTCAGAGTCTCTTTCCACAGAGGGGACACATGTTGATGTAGAAGAGACATGAAGAAGAGGGGACACATGTTGATGTAGAAGAGACATGAAGAAGAGGGGACACATGTTGATGTAGAAGAGACATGAAGAAGAGGGGACACATGTTGATGTAGAAGAGACATGAAGAAGAGGGGACACATGTTGATGTAGAAGAGACATGAAGAAGAGGGGACACATGTTGATGTAGAAGAGACATGGAGAAGAGGGGACACATGTTGATGTAGAAGAGACATGAAGAAGAGGGGACACATGTTGATGTAGAAGAGACATGAAGAAGAGGGGACACATTTTGATGTAGAAGAGGCATGAAGAAGAGGAGACACATGTTGATGTAGAAGAGACATGGAGAAGAGGGGACACATGTTGATGTAGAAGAGACATGAAGAAGAGGGGACACATGTTGATGTAGAAGAGACATGAAGAAGAGGGGACACATGTTGATGTAGAAGAGACATGAAGAAGAGGGGACACATGTTGATGTAGAAGAGACATGAAGAAGAGGGGACACATGTTGATGTAGAAGAGACATGAAGAAGAGGGGACACATGTTGATGTAGAAGAGACATGAAGAAGAGGGGACACATGTTGATGTAGAAGAGACATGAAGAAGAGGGGACACATGTTGATGTAGAAGAGACATGGAGAAGAGGGGACACATGTTGATGTAGAAGAGACATGAAGAAGAGGGGACACATGTTGATGTAGAAGAGACATGAAGAAGAGGGGACACATTTTGATGTAGAAGAGGCATGGAGAAGAGGGGACACATGTTGATGTAGAAGAGACATGAAGAAGAGGGGACACATTTTGATGTAGAAGAGGCATGAAGAAGAGGAGACACATGTTGATGTAGAAGAGACATGGAGAAGAGGGGACACATGTTGATGTAGAAGAGACATGAAGAAGAGGGGACACATGTTGATGTAGAAGAGACATGAAGAAGAGGGGACACATGTTGATGTAGAAGAGACATGAAGAAGAGGGGACACATGTTGATGTAGAAGAGACATGAAGAAGAGGGGACACATGTTGATGTAGAAGAGACATGAAGAAGAGGGGACACATGTTGATGTAGAAGAGACATGAAGAAGAGGGGACACATGTTGATGTAGAAGAGACATGGAGAAGAGGGGACACATGTTGATGTAGAAGAGACATGAAGAAGAGGGGACACATGTTGATGTAGAAGAGACATGAAGAAGAGGGGACACATTTTGATGTAGAAGAGGCATGAAGAAGAGGAGACACATGTTGATGTAGAAGAGACATGGAGAAGAGGGGACACATGTTGATGTAGAAGAGACATGAAGAAGAGGGGACACATGTTGATGTAGAAGAGACATGAAGAAGAGGGGACACATGTTGATGTAGAAGAGACATGAAGAAGAGGGGACACATGTTGATGTAGAAGAGACATGAAGAAGAGGGGACACATGTTGATGTAGAAGAGACATGAAGAAGAGGGGACACATGTTGATGTAGAAGAGACATGAAGAAGAGGGGACACATGTTGATGTAGAAGAGACATGAAGAAGAGGGGACACATGTTGATGTAGAAGAGACATGGAGAAGAGGGGACACATGTTGATGTAGAAGAGACATGAAGAAGAGGGGACACATGTTGATGTAGAAGAGACATGAAGAAGAGGGGACACATTTTGATGTAGAAGAGGCATGGAGAAGAGGGGACACATGTTGATGTAGAAGAGGCATGAAGAAGAGGGGACACATGTTGATGTAGAAGAGGCATGAAGAAGAGGAGACACATGTTGATGTAGAAGAGACATGAGAAGAGGGGACACATGTTGATGTAGAAGAGACATGAGAAGAGGGGACACATGTTGATGTAGAAGAGACATGAAGAAGAGGGGACACATGTTGATGTAGAAGAGACATGAAGAAGAGGGGACACATGTTGATGTAGAAGAGACATGAAGAAGAGGGGACACATGTTGATGTAGAAGAGACATGAAGAAGAGGGGACACATGTTGATGTAGAAGAGACATGAAGAAGAGGGGACACATGTTGATGTAGAAGAGACATGAGAAGAGGGGACACATGTTGATGTAGAAGAGACATGAAGAAGAGGGGACACATGTTGATGTAGAAGAGACATGAAGAAGAGGGGACACATTTTGATGTAGAAGAGGCATGAAGAAGAGGAGGACACATGTTGATGTAGAAGAGACATGAAGAAGAGGGGACACATGTTGATGTAGAAGAGACATGAAGAAGAGGGGACACATGTTGATGTAGAAGAGAAATGAAGAAGAGGGGACACATGTTGATGTAGAAGAGACATGGAGAAGAGGGGACACATGTTGATGTAGAAGAGACATGAAGAAGAGGGGACACATGTTGATGTAGAAGAGACATGAAGAAGAGGGACACATGTTGATGTAGAAGAGACATGAAGAAGAGGGGACACATGTTGATGTAGAAGAGACATGAAGAAGAGGGGACACATGTTGATGTAGAAGAGACATGAAGAAGAGGGGACACATGTTGATGTAGAAGAGACATGGAGAAGAGGGGACACATGTTGATGTAGAAGAGACATGAAGAAGAGGGGACACATGTTGATGTAGAAGAGACATGAAGAAGAGGGGACACATTTTGATGTAGAAGAGGCATGAAGAAGAGGAGACACATGTTGATGTAGAAGAGACATGGAGAAGAGGGGACACATGTTGATGTAGAAGAGACATGAAGAAGAGGGGACACATTTTGATGTAGAAGAGGCATGAAGAAGAGGAGACACATGTTGATGTAGAAGAGACATGGAGAAGAGGGGACACATGTTGATGTAGAAGAGACATGAGGAAGAGGGGACACATGTTGATGTAGAAGAGACATGAAGAAGAGGGGACACATGTTGATGTAGAAGAGACATGAAGAAGAGGGGACACATGTTGATGTAGAAGAGACATGAAGAAGAGGGGACACATGTTGATGTAGAAGAGACATGAAGAAGTGGATTTTGCATAATAGGAGACCTGTAAACATTTGAAACTGTATTTTATACGTGCATGCTGCAACATAAATTATATTTGTAATAGATGTACATGTCTCAGAGTTGTTTCCCCCTCTGCCTCCTGTCCTCCAGGCAGAACATCTACAGTAGTGCCATGGCAGGAGGAGTAGCGACCCCCCCCATGCTGATAGTGTTTCACGACAAATACACAACACTGGACCCTCTGTGGCACGTCAGACACCTCGGTGAGATCCTCTGTGCCAATCAGAAGCTAGCTTAGCATCGGAAATGTACAAAACACACTTTAAGGTGTTTAGAGGTGTGAGAAGTACTCAGATCTTGTGCTTGAGTAAAAGGAGAAGTACTCAGATCTTGTACTTGAGTAAAAGTAGAAGTACTCAGATCTTGTACTTGAGTAAAAGTAGAAGTACTCAGATCTTGTGCTTGAGTAAAAGTAGAAGTACTCAGATCGTGTGCTTGAGTAAAAGTAGAAGTACTCAGGTCTTGTACTTGAGTAAAAGGAGAAGTACTCGGATCTTGTACTTGAGTAAAAGTAGAAGTACTCAGATCGTGTGCTTGAGTAAAAGGAGAAGTACTCAGATCTTGTACTTGAGTAAAAGTAGAAGTACTCAGATCTTGTACTTGAGTAAAAGTAGAAGTACTCAGATCTTGTACTTGAGTAAAAGTAGAAGTACTCAGAGCTTGTACTTGAGTAAAAGTAGAAGTACTCAGATCGTGTGCTTGAGTAAAAGTAGAAGTACTCAGATATTGTTCTTGAGTAAAAGTAGAAGTACTCAGATATTGTACTTGAGTAAAAGTAGAAGTACTCAGATCGTGTGCTTGAGTAAAAGTACTCAGGTCTTGTACTTGAGTAAAAGTAGAAGTACTCAGATCTTGTTCTTGAGTAAAAGTAGAAGTACTCAGATATTGTTCTTGAGTAAAAGTAGAAGTACTCAGATATTGTACTTGAGTAAAAGTAGAAGTACTCAGATCGTGTGCTTGAGTAAAAGTACTCAGGTCTTGTACTTGAGTAAAAGTAGAAGTACTCAGATATTGTTCTTGAGTAAAAGTAGAAGTACTCAGATATTGTACTTGAGTAAAAGTAGAAGTACTCAGATCGTGTGCTTGAGTAAAAGTACTCAGGTCTTGTACTTGAGTAAAAGTAGAAGTACTCAGATCTTGTTCTTGAGTAAAAGTAGAAGTACTCAGATATTGTTCTTGAGTAAAAGTAGAAGTACTCAGATATTGTACTTGAGTAAAAGTAGAAGTACTCAGATCGTGTGCTTGAGTAAAAGTAGAAGTACTCAGATATTGTACTTGAGTAAAAGTAGAAGTACTCAGATCTTGTACTTGAGTAAAAGTACTCAGATCTTGTACTTGAGTAAAAGTAGAAGTACTCAGATCGTGTGCTTGAGTAAAAGTACTCAGGTCTTGTACTTGAGTAAAAGTAGAAGTACTCAGATCTTGTACTTGAGTAAAAGTACTCAGATCTTGTACTTGAGTAAAAGTAGAAGTACTCAGATCGTGTGCTTGAGTAAAAGTACTCAGGTCTTGTACTTGAGTAAAAGTAGAAGTACTCAGATATTGTACTTGAGTAAAAGTAGAAGTACTCAGATCTTGTTCTTGAGTAAAAGTAGAAGTACTCAGATATTGTACTTGAGTAAAAGTAGAAGTACTCAGATCGTGTGCTTGAGTAAAAGTACTCAGATCTTGTACTTGAGTAAAAGTAGAAGTACTCAGATATTGTACTTGAGTAAAAGTAGAAGTACTCAGATCTTGTTCTTGAGTAAAAGTAGAAGTACTCAGATATTGTACTTGAGTAAAAGTAGAAGTACTCAGATCGTGTGCTTGAGTAAAAGTACTCAGGTCTTGTACTTGAGTAAAAGTAGAAGTACTCAGATCGTGTGCTTGAGTAAAAGTAGAAGTACCAGAGTGTAGGAATACTCTGTTACAGTAAAACTCCTGCATTCAAAATGTCCCTCAAGTGAAAGTAGGAAAGTATTCTCATCAAAATATAGTGAAAGACAGTGAAAGTAGTCGTTGTGCAGATTGGTCCATTTCAGAATAATATATATGATATGTTTTATAATGATTGATCATGAAAGTGTTCTCAAAGCTGGTGAAGGTGCAGCTAGTCTGAATGACTTTGTATACTGCAGGGTAGCTGGTGGATTTACTCCAGATTTATATCTTATTTAAAAATAAGATATAAGTGTGAAATGATGCAGTTTTAACTCGTACATCTGTCCTGTGTGCAGGCTGGAGTCCAGACGCCCTTTATGCAGAGAGTTTCCTGCAGGAGGCGCTCTTGCTGCACTGGAACGGCCCCTTTAAGCCCTGGAGCTACCCTGCTGTGCACCTGGACCTGTGGGAGAGGTGGTTCGTTCCAGACCCCTCCAGAAGGTTCTCCTTGTTGCGACCCAAGAGTGAAAGCTAAAGAACATACCGGCCCAGTTCCAAACCCTACCTACACACACTCTCTCTCTCATTACCTGTGTACTGTTTTTAAATGTGATGTTTATGAGCTGCTTGGTCTTGCAACAGTCCCTGTAAATAAACAAAGCTTTACAATCAAATGTCTTCTACTGTTTTCTGGATTATACACGGGTATACATTTATATCCTTAAAATACAATGGAATCTTCTAGTTTCTAACATCTGTACGATAAAACTGTCTTTTGGGCAGTTCACTAGTACACATGTGCAGGGAGGATGTAGGGGTCGGTTTTTCAATTGTGTTTTTTTTCTGGCATTTTAAAAATACTATACTAATGGCGCATTTCCACCGCAGCGGGTAGCCCCGTCTGAGCGTCCTCATGCGGCCAGGCCAGTTTTTGGTGGCCTTTCCATATAGCGTAGCACCGGCTAGCGGGTACTTTTCCGGCCCCATAAAATCGTGGTTCTATCAGGCCAGGGCTGAACTAGTGACGTCAACACTCTCGACTGCTGATTGGTCAGAGAGAATCGTCACAAGATCGCGCGCGTGATCATCCCTAGTGTCGCATATATATCTAGAAGCAAGCTTGCAGCATTTTTGTAAACGGAGGAGCTACAAAAATGGCAACGTCAAAGAAAAGCACACCGTGGTCGACCGAGGAGGTGACGACGTTCCTACATCTCATTGAGGATGATAAAATCCAGCGGGAGCTCGACGGAACAACTCGAAATGTGAAAGTGTTCCAGGATGTCTCTGCACAGATGCCCCGCCTACACTGCGTTGCTACCTATGGATGCTACCTATGTTGCTACCCCAGGTCCTAAACTGTAATGGAAATGCGCCACGGCCTCGGACGGCCAGCAAGGCAGCCCGAGGCCTGAGCGAGGACGCTTAAACGGGGCTACCGCTGCAGTGGAAATGTGCCATAAGACTCTTTTGACATACTATTCCCGGGAAACCCCAGTTTAAGGCCCCGTCCACAGGGAGACGAATACGTACCGAATTCGATTTCAAAAAAGTCTTCCGTCCACACGGTATCGGCTCAAAAAACGTGTCCGTCTACACGAGCCCGCTCGACCCGTAGGCTGTAAGTGGCGCTATACTTCCGCCACAAAATACACCAAAAGCAGCGAATAAAACAGATTATAATTATTATATTATTGTTGCTGATGATGGTTATGGTAGAGGAGCTGTACATTATGCACTAAAATCTGTATCATGGTCAGTAGTGTCTGGAGCACAAACGCAACCCTGTGATCCGCCATTGTTGTTGTTGTTGGCGAAACGCATCAGCGGTAACGCGGGGGTGAGCAGGAGAGGCGGGGCTATGGCGTGGGGCCTAATTTAATCCCTTTTAAATAGTAAATTAAACTTGACTATAAGTAGGATGAGGCACTAACACTAGTATGATAATCCTGTAGCACGCACACACACACATTTAAACCAACAGTTTTTATTTGGATTCTAAGAACTATATTGACATGATTGACCACAAAACCCGGCTCAGAAAGTAATTTCTAATTAAAAAATATAAAAATAAATAAAAAGGATGATGTTGTTAATGTCGCTGTAGAGAGAGGAGTAAAAACTGGAAGCAGACGTCGTGTTTCCCCTCAGCCGGGTTCACTTTAATCTCCTTTATCTTAACGAAGTGTCATCGAGATTAATTAGTCCTCCAGCAAACTGTTTCTAAATGTTTCCAATAAACACAGCGGTCTGTAAACAGTGTAAACACAACAGACTGATAACGCTTCTTCACACACGTGAGAATATGGGAATCTCACCAGCTGATAATGTATTTTGAGACGTTTCAAATTCATGATAATGGTTGAATTGTATTTTTAAGTAAAACATGGAGTGTCAGCTCATCGAATGTCTTACATCCACGTCATTCAATCAAATGTCGAATGAGTGTTGGGTTAAAGTTAAAACTACGGAAGCCCTGAAGGCCACATTCTTTGCTGATAACCCATTTTCTAAGTCTGATCAAAACTGTTTTTATGAATGGAAAACAGCTGTTAATACGATCATGTTTTTCATCTGTAGTAATTGTAATCGTTCCCAAGACGTGCATCACCACCTCATGTTGTAACAGCGGTGAAAGCATTCGTTGCATTTCTCCATGCAGTCTAGGAACATGATGTAGATTGTGAGTTAGCAGGAAATTAAACATTGATGTTAATTAAAACAAAAAAATCAGCTGCTGAAACGTCTGTTTGGACAAATGGAAAACCTCAGAGGAGACATTTCTCTTTTTAAATCAGACTTAGAAAGTGTTTAGGAGTGGAGAGTGTGTGTGAGATTGCAACCTGATGTTTGTGAACACACCATATTCTCCGATTTTCTTTATTAAAAAGCCAGCGAGGTGCAAAACCCGGCAGCGGGGAAAAAACTTCACGTCTGACATTTCTCGAGTGCGCGCCACATCCAGAACATTTTAAAAACACCTCCTCTAACACCAGCTTAAGGACAACTGTGTTAACAAAACATCGAGGGGTTTTAATTATACATTTAGTCACATTAATACAGAATAAACAAATGGCACATTGAATTCCTAATTTTAAAAATAAAGTGGTGCTCGAGGAACTTTCTTACTGAGGAGACGAGTTAAATAAATTACTACCATAAACGTTACATACAAATCTGGAGTAGTATATACAAAGGAGTTATTAGACACAAAAAAAATCTACAATTTTAAGTTTAAAGACAGCAGTAGAACCGTTTTCTTTACATAGCAGGGTGTGTGTTAACAAGTGGTTTCTGTGTGTGTGTGTGAGGGGGCAGTCTGAGGACGCGTTTAAGTGAGGGAGATACGTGACTTTCTAAATCCCAGCATCCTTTGAGGAGACGTCAGATATTCTTCACACTGAGTTCATTTCATTAGCTGTTCTGATTAAAGCTGCGTTCACCTCTGACCTTTCTACGAGCAACCAATCAGATTACAGATGAATGTAGCGTCCAAAACGGCGCATCATGTGAAAGCAGCTTCAAATCCTCCGAGATACTACAAGAGAAAGCTCTGAGAGTGAGTGTGTACGTGTCCACAGCCCTTGGTTAACCTACAGTAGATGGCTGTTAAAGGGGGCAGCAGCTAAAATAAACAAGTGTGTGAAATTTAAACTCTTTTAACCGCGTGATAATTCAATCTGTGTCAGACGGGAACTGGACAGTATGACTGATTATCTCAACGATTCAAAGACAGATACATCCGTTTCAGTTCCCCCCCGTTACAAATGTGAAGTGAGAATTCAAAATCTAGCGTGCAGACCACCATCTACTGTAAGTAATACAAGAAAGTCATACAACCGCACACCGCTGCATCTCTTGAAGCCAAATTAAATGCACTTAAAATGCCACCGAGCGGAACATACGGTTGTATTTCTAAGCTCTTTGGAGATTCAAAGATGTATGCTAACGTGTTCCAGATGAGATTTTACTCGTATCAGTTCACTAGCTTTCAGATGAGTAGCTCGTGGATTAGCTTCTAACGGCTAACAGCTGTTCATGAAGCATAACCAAATACCAACTGAACTGATGGTTTGATAAGTTGTTAGTTAATTGAATGTATCACCAGGTTAGCATCAGTAGCTAACTGATGCTAACCTGCATCAGTAGCTAACTGATGCTACATGCTAATGTAATCTGCTTTACCCTCAGGTTTCTCTGAAAACTCACTCAGTGGAAAAATACCCGACTTTCCCGACAGTTTCTGACAATATCCATCTTTTAAAAAATAAGCATCTCATGATACCCCTCCTCTGAATCTCCTCCCACCTTTTTTAATAACATTTAAAAAAAAAATTCCGTCAGCGTCCCTTAAATCTGTCGATTGTGGTTGATCTGAGTAAAAACAGAGCTCAGCGAGGGAGGATTTACGTCTACTTTGTAAACACTTTTAGTGAAAGTTCACACTCAATACCTGACAGTAACTCCCCCTTCCCCCCCCCCCCCCCCCCAAATCACTTTGATGTCTCATTCATGGCTTTCACAGTATCTTCATCGCCCACACACTGCATCTTTCTGGGTAATATTTTTGAAATATGACAAAAAGAAAAAGGGAAATCCTTCATGAACCGTCGTTGATAAGTTCCTCGTCCGTCATTTCCCCCTCTTGATTTCCTCCATCGAGAGGAACGACGAGTGTTTGCTTTCAGAAGTGTGTGTTCCTCATCGTCTGAGTCCTGTTGTGAACACGGAAATGTTGAGTACCCCAACGGTGTATGATAGAAATGTATAGCACGGGTCTCCAGCTCATAGAAACGTCCGGATGCTAACTTAGGGCAATATGCACTAATAGCATTCGTGCGTTAATTAGCAAATGGAGACAATAGTTGGGTCAGTTTTGGAGGTTATTGAAAAATATATATTTACTCCCTGTGGGCTGATTTTGAAGTCTTAGGGGACTCTGGGTCATTTGAAGTGAACGTAATAATTGTCATCTTGTATCCAATGGTCACAACTATGGCCACTTTCTGGTTAAAACTGCAATTTTTTAAACGTCAAAATGTCAGAAACATCCTCAATAACCTCCAAAATGGTCTCAAACTATTGTCTGCATATGCTAATTAATGCTAACTGCTCAACATATGCAAGTTAGCATCCAGGAGTTTCTATATGCTATATGTACATTTTGGGGTTTCAACATCTCGTGGTCACACAGCTGGCAGGTCGACTACAGGTTTGGTCCATTTTTTAGATCGTCTTTAGGCTCCTCCAGAAATGCTTCAATTCGTCTTCGTGCATACTTCGTGGTCCGGCTGTCGGGGGGGTGAGAGGCTGCGTCTCCGTGGTGACACGACAGCGAGTGGTTCATCAGGGACTTTGTTTTTTTTACTTGTTTTTCTCCTTTTTTTATAACAAAAACACTGAAACGTTGTGACGCAAAGTTATTAGTTCAACACTAGCGAACGGAGCAGAGCTTAAAGTGGTGAAAGGAACTGTTTCTTTCTCTGCCACGCTGTGATAGGCCCGCAGAGATGTCCGTCAGGTGCCCACAGCACTGCTCATTGGTTCATTAAAGAGTCCCGCCTCCTCTCTAGGCGTCTGACAGGCAGCTCTGCACACTGTCCATCCACAGCTGAGCGTTCAGGCTGTCCTGCGCGCAGAAGTTGTAAACTCGTTTGGTCGTCTTGAGCTGAAAGAAGCAGGGAATAACATTAACACACACCAACACACACACACACACACACACACACACACACACACACACACACACACACACACACACACACACACACACACACACACACACACACACACACACACACACACACACACACACACACACACACACACACACACACACACACACACACACACACACACACACACACACACACACACACACACACACACACACACACACACACACACACACACACACACACACACACACACACACACACACACACCACACACACACACACACACACACACACACACACACACACACACACACACACACACACACACACACACACACACACACACACCATTAAAAAAAACCTACACTTATACATATGCATTTGTTACTCACATCAAAGAAGGCTTTCTCCTCGATGTTTTTCGGCGCTCCCATGGCCGACGTTCCCGGATAAACAGACTCTACGTCGCCGAGTTCGATCACGCCTTTACACTCTTTATCCTGCCGAGTCTCGTAGTATCTCAGCTGCAGGAGGAGAAACGTTATGACATAAGATAAGACTTTATTTAACCCGAAGGAAATTGTTGTGCAAGAGTTAATAATTAAACTGTACACTAACAGTAAAAAGAGCAATTCCATATCGACAGGAGACAGACGGTCACATAATTATGTAAATATTAACAGTAGTCCAGAAAGCTTAGTGGCAGATACGTAATTGCACAGTATTATAGAACACATTATATATATTATATAGTCACACATGCTGCTCTATTCTTTTTAGATTTCCATAATTAAAGGTCCCCTATTATCCTGTCTCAGATATATACAGAGCCTGTCTCTGATTGGCTGAAACGCCAAACAGATCATTGCAGCATTACCCATAATCCCCTCTGTTTCAGCCCTGTTTCCAAAGTGCTGATTCTCTGTCTGTTACTTTAGATGAAAATAAGGAGCCCCTCCCCACGCCCCTCTGAGAGACATTTGGTTACAAAGAACTCAATGGAGCTCTAGAGGAGATTCAGGTGATAAGGGGGGGGGGGGGGGTACCTTGGTTGCTGATTGGCTAATGGTTACACAAGACAACACATCGTGATGACATCATAAAGTGGCCAAAATCTGATCAGCTCATTTTCAGACAGGTTTTTATAGAAATGGATCAAAAAGAGAGAAAATCTTTGTTCCTGAAACTTTCAGAGTCTCTTTCCACAGAGGGGACACATGTTGATGTAGAAGAGACATGAAGAAGAGGGGACACATGTTGATGTAGAAGAGACATGAAGAAGAGGGGACACATGTTGATGTAGAAGAGACATGAAGAAGAGGGGACACATGTTGATGTAGAAGAGACATGAAGAAGAGGGGACACATGTTGATGTAGAAGAGACATGAAGAAGAGGGGACACATGTTGATGTAGAAGAGACATGAAGAAGAGGGGACACATGTTGATGTAGAAGAGACATGAAGAAGAGGGGACACATGTTGATGTAGAAGAGACATGGAGAAGAGGGGACACATGTTGATGTAGAAGAGACATGAAGAAGAGGGGACACATGTTGATGTAGGAGAGACATGAAGAAGAGGGGACACATGTTGATGTAGAAGAGACATGAAGAAGAGGGGACACATGTTGATGTAGAGGAGACAAGAAGAAGAGGGGACACATGTTGATGTAGAAGAGACATGAAGAAGAGGGGACACATGTTGATGTAGAAGAGACATGAAGAAGAGGGGACACATGTTGATGTAGAAGAGACATGAAGAAGAGGGGACACATGTTGATGTAGAAGAGACATGGAGAAGAGGGGACACATGTTGATGTAGAAGAGACATGAAGAAGAGGGGACACATGTTGATGTAGAAGAGACATGAAGAAGAGGGGACACATGTTGATGTAGAAGAGACATGAAGAAGAGGGGACACATGTTGATGTAGAAGAGACATGAAGAAGAGGGGACACATGTTGATGTAGAAGAGACATGAAGAAGAGAGGACACATGTTGATGTAGAAGAGGGGACACATGTTGATGTAGAAGAGGGGACACATGTTGATGTAGAAGAGACATGAAGAAGAGGGGACACATGTTGATGTAGAAGAGACATGAAGAAGAGAGGACACATGTTGATGTAGAAGAGGGGACACATGTTGATGTAGAAGAGACATGAAGAAGAGGGGACACATGTTGATGTAGAAGAGACATGAAGAAGAGGGGACACATGTTGATGTAGAAGAGACATGAAGAAGAGGGGACACATGTTGATGTAGAAGAGACATGAAGAAGAGGGGACACATGTTGATGTAGAAGAGACATGGAGAAGAGGGGACACATGTTGATGTATAAGAGACATGAAGAAGAGGGGACACATGTTGATGTAGAAGAGACATGAAGAAGAGGGGACACATGTTGATGTAGAAGAGACATGAAGAAGAGGGGACACGTGTTGATGTAGAAGAGACATGAAGAAGAGGGGACACATGTTGATGTAGAAGAGGGGACACATGTTGATGTAGAAGAGGGGACACATGTTGATGTAGAAGAGGGGACACATGTTGATGTAGAAGAGGGGACACATGTTGATGTAGAAGAGACATGAAAACGTGGATTTTGCTCAATAGGTGAGAAAGTTGCCCCTTTCTTACCTGATGTTTGGTTTTATCCAGAACGAACCACCGAGGTTTCCATGGCTTCAACAACGCGCCTCTCTTATACAAGATGCCTTCAAAACTCCTGATGGGAGAAGAGAGAACGTTCTAGATGTTAGGGATTCATCTGACAGCTGAGCAGAGGGAGGATTTCTAACAGGGACAACTAGACATGCTAACAAAGGTATCCCAACTGTAGCTGTGAACATGACAGGATGTGTGATTACCTAGAAGAGCATCAGGACTGTTTGAGGCAGATGATAGCTATGTGATTAACATGATGATTCAGCCTCTATGGAGATAGACATCAAGCATGCTCATTTCTGACGTGGAGCTAATCTGAAGTAAACATTGAATACTGCTTTCTATTCCTCCATCTTGTGACTGTGTAACTCCCTCTCTTGGATATCAGCATGTGAAGGACACTGCTCAGGAACTAGTTGATGCTCTGTATGTGATGACTCCTTCTGGAGAGGATCAGAAACACATGGATCCTGATGTTGAAGCTCAAGCCGGTGACGAGTGATTATTAACATTTTTAAGTATTCAGAAAAAGTCAGGATTTTGAGATTTTGAGAGAAAGTCAAAATGTTGAGAAAAAGTCAGGATTTTGAGAAAAAGTCAGGATTTTGAGAAAAAGTCAGGATTTTGAGAAAAAGTCAGGATTTTGAGAGAAAGTCCGAATTTTGAGAAAAAGTCAGGATTTTGAGAAAAAGTCATAATTTGGAGAAAAAGTCATAATTTGGAGATTTTGAGAAAAAGTCAAAATGTTGAGACTTTGAGGAAAAAGTCCGAATTTTGAGATTTTGAGAAAAAAGTCTGTATTTTGTACGTGACGGGATGTATGATTACCTACAAGACCCGGTACTACTCCATCGTGTGACTGTGTAACTCCCTCTCTTGTATATCAGCATGTGAAGGACACTGTTCAGGAACTAGATCCACCATTTGCCCCCCCCCCTACCTCACTGACCTCCTCATCCTCTACCAACCACCCCGGTCCCTCAGATCCACCTCAGCCGGTTTGCTTTCCATCTCCAAGGCCAAACTCCGGAGCTTTGGGGACAGAGCCTTCTCTGTGGCTCTGGAACTCCCTCCCCCAAGACCTCCGTGAGTCTGATTCCCTCACCCTGTTCCAGTCCCGCCTCAAAACCCACCTCTTCAACTCTGTATCCATAAGCCCCCCCCCCCCCTCTCAACCAACTTCCTCCTGACTGCTTTTCTGTTTTGTTTTGTTTCTGATTGTCTACCCTCCCTCCCAAATGTAAAGCGTCTTTGGGTTCAAGAAAAGCGCTATAGAAATATAATTTATTATTATCATTATTCGTTGATGCTCTGTATGTGATGACTACTTCCATTCTTGAGAGGATCATAAATACATGGATCCTGAGATTGAAGCCAAAGCCTCTGGGTGCCCACCTGTTCTCGCTCTCGGTGCTCTGGAACTGGCTGTACAGCGTGCTGGTGCTCGGCCTCCCAGGCACCGGGGTGGAGGTGGCGCTCGCCTCGCAGTCCAGAGCCAGGTTGAGGGAGGAGCCCACGCCGCTCTCCTGCAGGTAAACACCCTGAGAGCGCCGCTGGTGGCTCAGGTTGGACGACATCAGGAGGGAGCTGGAGAACGACGGCTGGGGGAGGAAGAGAGGAGAGTCAGGTTTGACTCCGTGGGAACAACAAAGGAGGGAGGTATAGCGTAGGCAAGATCTCAATGTGATATACTACTTGTATCATGAAGGCTTCTGCAGTTTGCCTTACATCCCATACTGACAACAAACCATAGCTTGCTGGTTAGTCAACTTTAAAAACGGTCTGTGGTCCCAGAATCTTTACATGTCTTTCAGGCGGAAGCTATCATAATGAAGACAGAAAAGACCATTTGTTTGAGCGGATCAGGCGGGCGTAAAATTGAAGTGGCTGCCAGTGAGTGTTTTACTTTTATCTCTGTATGTGGACACAGGGCCTAAGTCCCTGTGTATGTGGACACAGGGCCTAAGTCCCTGTGTATGTGGACACAGGGCCTAAGTCCCTAACTGCATCCTGCTTTTTCACCACCACATGTCAGTGTAAGACATTTGCTACTATCTGTGTCTTTAAATCATTCAGTCAGCGCTTAGTAACCAATAAAGACATGTTTGCCTTTACCTTGCTCTCCAGTTTGGTCTCTGTTCTCTGCGTGCTCTTGATTTTGTCCCAGGTGTCCTTCCACTTGTCGGCCGTCTGCCCCAGCTCCGCCTCCAGGCTCTGCAGGTCCTGCAGCAGTTTGGTGATGGCGTCGGGCACCACTTTGCTCAGCGAGTCGTAGCACGGCCACACGATGCGGCGCTGAGATTTGGGCCCGGCGCTGTCGGGTTTGTCCGGCGTCTCCTCGGCGACTCGCTCCGGCCGGCCCCTCAGCTCCCAGTCGTACGACGGGCCCTCCGACAGAGTCTCCTCCATGT
>CADEHL010001204.1:185000-298707 GCA_902827135.1 Harpagifer antarcticus | reverse complement strand
ATCCTGAGTCAGGTCTTCTTCAGATGTTTCCAACATGAAGGAGCACTAGAGCTTGGAGAGAAGCGTAAGAAGGTGAGGACAGCGAAACATTTGTCTGTGTGTTATTCAGCTGTAAATCAGATATCGTCAGTTAATGTTGTAATGACACGGCTCCGCCACATGGTGGTGCTGTACATCCATGTCAGCTTCATTTTTTAAGTAAAAAACAAGTCATTCATGGTTTATTTATCTTTAATGTGAACACTGGAGATGATACAATACAAATCATTTCAGTTAAAATACAGTATACAGTTTACAAGTTGACAATTCATTAATAATGTCTGATTTATACTGAAAATCTATTGCAAAATCTGTATATCAAGAGTTATTGTATAGTCATTTAGTTCAGCCGGGTGAATCTGTGTATTTCATTTAATATTTGTAACACAAGCAGACAGCAGTATGAAACAATCTTTGTTAAAACATCTCACTATAAACATTAAAATGCCGTGAAACGCAGAGATAAACAAAGGTCTGATACTAACTGTACAAAACCTCAGGAGGGAAAACAAGTAGAAATATGTTGAGACAAACTTCAAATTTCACAAATGTTCAGAATTTGTTTTATCTTCATTTAAAAAATACAAGACGGGGATTTAAAATGTCCGATGTGTTAATGTTCATTTTATCCAGTTAGGACATTTTTATGCTGTAGGAGTTTTAAATAGGAGTTTAAAATGAACAGTTTATATACAAGAAGTGAAGAATAATACAAGCTGTCTCGACACAAGTCAAGACAGGAGAGGACTAATACTGTAACAATTATTTATATAACTTCTGGATCCAAAGGCAAAACATTAACTTCACTGTACATTCAACTTATTTATTTTTGAATAACAGTAAAGACCATATTTCACAAACACGTTGTTACTGTATCTGTAAAAGAAAATGCTAAAAATGATCTCAACGAAACACACCTTTCCTTCTTTGGTGCCATAAAGAAATATTACGTATTTCTCCCAACATCTGTCGAACACAGAGTAGAGTCAGACTCAAAGTCCACCTTCTACCTTTGCTGGAGATTTCCAACACATGTCTTCGTCTTCATCTGGAGATACGGATATTACACTGAACAAAAATATAAACGCAACACTTTTGTTTTTGCTCCCATTTTTCATGAGATGAACTCAAAGATCTAAAACATTTTCTATAAACACAAAATAACCATTTCTCTCAAATATTGTTCACAAATCTGAAAGAATGTGTGATAGTGAGCACTTCTCCTTTGCCGAGATAATCCATCCCACCTCACAGGTGATATCAAGATGCTGATTAGACAGCATAGTTATTGCACAGGTGTGCCTTAGGCTGGCCACAATAAAAGGCCACTCTAAAACGTGCATTTTTGTTTTATTGGGGGGGTCGGGGGGGTCCGAAAACCAGTCAGTATCTGGTGTGAGGGGTAGGGGTAGGGGTAGGGTAATGTTGTGAATCGAGTGGCCTGTGTTCGTCGTCCATTACATACGCCTGCCCATACCATAACCCCACCACCAACATGGGCCACTCGATTCACAACATTACCCTACCCCTACCCCTACCCCTCACACCAGATACTGACTGGTTTTCGGACCCCCCCAGACCCCCCCAATAAAGCAAAACTGCACGTTTCGAGTGGCCTTTTATTGTGGCCAGCTCAAAAGATATTTCAAGCCAGTAAATGATAGCAATGGTCACAGGTACATGTATTACAAACTGTTATTATATGACATCCTGTACACAGCACATAGGGCGGCAGCTTACATTAGGTGCAATTTATCTGTACAAATGTGTTAATAAGATCTATTTATTTATATATTTTAATGAGATGTATATCTCTATATCTCTGTTTCAACATGACAGGCATTTACTAAACTACACATCTTTCAGAGAACAAAATTACATTTAAAATATTTACATCAAACCCATGGAAAAATGGATGGAAAGAGCTGTGAAGTAAACCTACACACATAGCCGTTGATGACTGTGTGTGTGTGTGGTGTGTGTGTGTGTGTGTGGTGTGGTGTGTGTGTGTGTGTGTGTGTGTGTGTGTGTGTGTGTGTGTGTGTACATGCATGTGTATGTGCAGGCATGTATATAGTAGTTATATTACATTCACAGTTGCAGAGGATAGGTGGGTTGGGAGCTTATTGATAGACATTTTACAAACACTGAGAATGTCGAGGTGATTCCCAGACTAGAAGGTTAATTACTGCTCACACACACACACACCACACAACACACCACACACACACACAACACAACACACACACGGACACGGAGGATGTGGTCTACGTGCGGCAGCAGCCGACAGTCCTCATTTCTTTGTCGACGTACTGCTGCAGCTGGAACTTCGACTCCTCGGGCTCCTTCATGGTCCGGTGCTTCAGCTCTCTGAAGAAAAGAGACGTATTTTATTAAGTATTTATTTCAACAAGAAGAGATTTGAGCTAATAGGAGAGGACTATTTAAAGTAGAGACACTACTACTGATATACACCTGAACATCAGCAGGAGAGGACTATTTAAAGTAGAGACACTACATACTGATATACACCTGAACATCGCAGGAGAGGACTATTTAAAGTAGAGACACTACGTACTGATATACACCTGAACATCAGCAGGAGAGGACTCTTTAAAGTAGAGACACTACATACTGATATACACCTGAACATCAGCAGGAGAGGACTCTTTAAAGTAGAGACACTACAAACTGATACACACCTGAACATCAGCAGGAGAGGACTCTTTAAAGTAGAGACACATACTGATATACACCTGAACATTTAGTATAATTGGACCCCTTTAAATCTTTGAAAATTGAATCTTAAACTCTGCTAACACCAGATGGCGACAAAGGAGAGCAGTAATAAATTGCACTGGGGTTTCTTCCATATAATATTACATTAACATGTAAAAGTTGGAGAAAGCAGAACATTTAAAACACCTGAGCTAAAGGTAAACACAATTTTGTACATTTGATCTGATCACTTTTTCTCTTGCTCTCCCTCTATCTATAAGCAGTACAACACGTATGGTATATTTATATAGATAAGACATGTGCATTTATGTCTTATATTACCCCATAGCCTGAATGTATGATTCAATATCACACAACCACTATTCAGATTAAACACAGGACACACACATGACCGTGTCCATGTCTTTACCTGTCCTGTTAATCACTTAATCACTCAATACAATCAAATAAACTGAGCTAAAGGACAGCAATAAGATAAGTACTCATCTCATTGTCTGTGTGGTTTCGTGTGCCAGACCGTCGTGCTGTTCTTAGCCTCATCCCATCATGCCATGCTGTTTCCATAACGAAGCTATGAATGTAAAGCGACTCCCACACACACTGTCCAACGCTACACATCTCAGTGAGACAAACTCAAAATATCATCCTCATTATTAAACAATATAAGACCAGGAGATGTTCTGCTTGATACTGATCTCATGGTAACAGCTGACTCTCTGCCTAACTTTGACATTTTTTCATCAAAACATGGCTGTAAGGAACAACTGTAAGTCACATGAACACATAAATTGGAGACCGCAGACCTCCGGTAAGGTTGTTCCCATATTTGAAAATAATTCATATATCACGACTTTAATTAAATGTGTTCTACCTTAGTCCACGCTACACCCTTTCACAACGTTTTATTATATTTAGGCTGGTAGTTTGTCCGTAATCTTCCCCACAAAACAACAAGTCTTTCCCAGGCAGGAGGAAAGGACTCTTTAAAGTAGAGACACTACATACTGATATACATCTGAACATCAGCAGGAGAGGACTCTTTAAAGTAGAGACACTACATACTGATATACACCTGAACATCAGCAGGAGAGGACTCTTTAAAGTAGAGACACTACATACTGATATACACCTGAACATCAGCAGGAGGACTCTTTAAAGTAGAGACACTACATACTGATATACACCTGAACATCAGCAGGAGAGGACTCTTTAAAGTAGAGACACTACATGATATACACCTGAACATCAGCAGGAGAAGACTCTTTAAAGTAGAGACACTACATACTGATATACACCTGAACATCAGCAGGAGAGGACTCTTTAAAGTAGAGACACTACATACTGATATACACCTGAACATCAGCAGGAGAGGACTCTTTAAAGTAGAGACACACATACTGATATACACCTGAACATCAGCAGGAGAGGACTCTTTAAAGTAGAGACACTACATGCTGATATACACCTGAACATCAGCAGGAGAGGACTCTTTAAAGTAGAGACACTACATACTGATATACACCTGAACATCAGCAGGAGAGGACTCTTTAAAGTAGAGACACTACATGAGAGGACTCTTTAAAGTAGAGACACTACATACTGATATACACCTGAACATCAGCAGGAGAGGACTCTTTAAAGTAGAGACACTACATACTGATATACACCTGAACATCAGCAGGAGAGGACTCTTTAAAGTAGAGACACTACATACTGATATACACCTGAACATCATCAGGAGAGGACTCTTTAAAGTAGAGACACTACATACTGATATACACCTGAACATCAGGAGAGGACTCTTTAAAGTAGAGACACTACATACTGATATACACCTGAACATCAGCAGGAGAGGACTCTTTAAGTAGAGACACTACATACTGATATACACCTGAACATCAGCAGGAGAGACTCTTTAAAGTAGAGACACTACATGCTATACACCTGAACATCAGCAGGAGAGGACTCTTTAAAGTAGAGACACTACATACTGATATACACCTGAACATCAGCAGGAGAGGACTCTTTAAAGTAGAGACACTACAGTTTCTCTCTCCTATCATTACCAAGTATACACCTGCTCGACCTCACGCTGTTTTTGAAACTGGATCTAAACTGAAATAGCTTCACACTCAATCTGATAGCAGCGACCCCGTGTTAGCTGCTCAGACCTCTGTATTCTGTGTTGATGGAGTTCATCGGCCTTAACTGTTATAGCTATGGACGCCTATTTCCACGAGTAAAAGGAATACGATTTGAACTTGTGATAAATAAGAAAAATCCTGTGAGTCATTATAATGACCAGCTTACTTGAAATGATGATTTAGTCATTTGAAAATAACAACACACTTTGTCAGAATAATGACCCAGTGTCTAAAAATAATGAATCAGTATCTCAAGATTCTAAAATAATGATTTACTTAAGTAGAAAAACCAAATGTGTAACTCAAAATACTTATTAAGTCATTATTTTAGGATACTAAGGCAATATTTTAATATTGTTAGTCATTATTGTGAGAAAGTTTCAAATGTTCTTGTCTAATAAGTCATTATTTTCAGATACTAAGTCATTATGTTTTGAAAGTTTCTCATTATCTTAGATGGTGGTCATTACACTCAAACATTAACTCATTTGTTTTTAGATAAGTTGAATGCGTAAACATTTCCAATCTGAAGAATAAGTAACAACTTCTGGAACAAGTTGAATAACACGTTGCCTACACTTTATACTTCATGGAAAATAAAAACACTATTGAACTAAAGGAGACAGTTCCTCAAGGTCTTGAGAGTGTGTGTGCTCTGCCAGTGTGTGTGTGTGTGTGTGTGTGTGTGTGGTGTGTGTGTGTGTGTGTGTGTGTGTGACTCACTTGGCCACTGCAGTGAAGGCCAGCTCCACATTCAGTCCAGATCTAGCACTCGTCTCCATGAAGGGCACTCCAAACTCCTGCAGACACAAACACTTCTGTGATGAGGAGTGTGTGTGTGGTGTGTGTGTGTGTGGTGTGTGTTAAAGTAGGCGGAGAGGGATGAGAGAGCTGCTGATCAATACCAATAACTCCACATGTGTTTCGATTAGTGGCGAAACTTTCAAAAAGTAGTTTCTCCACATGTAACTTCTGTAGTCGATGAAATATGCTCTGGGGTATAGTCATCTCATTCTGTGTGGGTGTGTGTGTGTGTGTGTCAATATCCACTCTCTGCATGTCTCTCTTACTTCACAGCTGCAGCGCTTCTGTTCCTATTTACTCTAACACGCCTCTTAGAGCTTATCTGAGCGAATCGGTGTGGAAAATTAAGTTAGCAAGCCCCCCGTCATTATTCTGAACAACAACATGATGTGCCTCCATGAATACTTAATTACACACTCAAGACACAGCGGCGGCTACCGGGGGACTTTCAGGGTCCAGTGTGTCAGTGTGTGTGGTGTGTGTGTGTGTGTGTGTGTGTGTGTGTGTGTGTGTGTGTGTGTTTGGTGTGTGTGTGTGTGTGTTAGGGCTGTACCCGAATATCCGAATATTCGTTTGTTGGAGTACTTGTCACGGTTGAGTGAAGGAAGCAGGACCCAAGCGCAGATAACTTTGATAAACCTTTATTTCAAGGCTAAAATGGAACGAATACAGACAAACACAGAACACTCACCGGTGAAGTCCGTCACCAACAAAAGAAGCACCGACACTGAACACAGCACGAGACAAGACTAAATACAGGGAGGGATAATTACAAGACACAGGTGAACACAATCGGCAAACGAGACACAGGTGAGGAGGGAGGAGAAAAACACAAGAGCCACAGGTGAACACAATTAGCTAACGAGACACAGGTGAGGAGGGAGGAGAACACACAGGGACACTAACGACAGGAGGAAAACATGACAGAGAACAGTGAAAACACCCAAACCTAGACAGAACTGTGACAGAACCCCCCCCTCAAGGGACGGATTCCAGACGTCCCTAAACCCCAACACAAAAATCCAAAAAAGAATCCAGCAGGGGGTGGAGGGGGTCCGGAGGAGGGACGTATCCCTAGGCCACCAGGGTGGGTGGAGGGGGTCCGGAGGACGGGACTAAGCTGACCGCCCAGGAGCCCAGTAGGGGACCAGGAAGGGATCTCGGGCGGACGGCCCGGGGGCACGGCAGAAGCCGAGAAGGGGGACTCGGCGGACCTGGGGGCAAGGCAGAGTCCATGGTGGGGGTCTCGGGCGGACGGCCCGGGGGCAAGGCAGAGTCCATGGTGGGGCGAAGGCCACAGCGGGCGAACTCAGGGGGCCGAGCATGAGGGCGAAGGCAGCGGCAGGAAGAGTCAGGGGGCCGGGCTCGAGGACGAGGGCAGCGGCAGGAAGAGTCAGGGGGCCGGGCTCGAGGACGAGGGCAGCGGCAGGAAGAGTCAGGGGGCCGGGCTCGAGGACGAGGGCAGCGGCAGGAAGAGTCAGGGGGCCGGGCCCGCGGACGAAGACCGCGGCTCACAGAGGGTCGGGATCGAGGGCGAAGACCACGGCAGGAAAAGTCAGGGGGCCGGGCCCGAGGACGAGGGCAGCGGCAGGAAGAGTCAGGAGGCCGGGCCCGCGGACGAAGACCGCGGCTCACAGAGGGTCGGGATCGAGGGCGAAGACCAGACAGCTCCGGAGGCCGGGCAGGACCCGGTGTCGGCCGGACAGGAACCGGAGCCGGCGGGACAGGCTTCGGCAGGATCCCCCACGGAAGAGGACCAGGAGTTGGCAGGACCCCCAGCAGGAGAGCGGTTGGCGGGACCTCCGACGAGACAGGACAAAAGGTTGGCAGTACCCCCGGCAGGAGAGTAGACGGCGGGACCTCCAACGGCACAGGACACAGGGTTGGCAGTACCCCCGGCAGGTGAGTAGACGGCGGGACCTCCAACGGAACAGGACATAGGGTTGGCAGGACCCCCGGCAGGAGAGTAGTCGGCGGGACCTCCAACGGGACAGGACATGGGGTTGGCAGGAACCCCGGCAGGAGAGTAGTCGGCGGGGCCTCCAACGGGACAGGACATGGGGTTGGCAGGACCCCCGGCAGGAGAGTAGTCGGGGGGCCTCCAACGGACAGGACATAGGGTTGGCAGGACCCCGGCAGGAGAGTAGTCGGCGGGGCCTCCAACGGAACAGGACATAGGGTTGGCAGGACCCCCGGCAGGAGAGTAGTCGGCGGGGCCTCCAACGGGACAGGACACAGGGTTGGCAGGACCCCCGGCAGGAGAGTAGTCGGCGGGGCCTCCAACGGAACAGGACATAGGGTTGGCAGGACCCCCGGCAGGAGAGTAGTCGGCGGGGCCTCCAACGGGACAGGACACAGGGTTGGCAGGACCCCCGGCAGGAGAGTAGTCGGCGGGGCCTCCAACGGGACAGGACACAGGGTTGGCAGGACCCCCGGCAGGAGAGTAGTCGGCGGGGCCTCCAACGGAACAGGACATAGGGTTGGCAGGACCCCCGGCAGGAGAGTAGTCGGCGGGGCCTCCAACGGGACAAGACATGGGGTTGGCAGGACCCCGGCAGAGGGCTAGTCTGCGGGACCTCCAACTGGACGGGACATGGGGTTGGCAGGACCCCCGGCAGAAGACTAGTCTGCGGGACCTCCAACTGGACAGGACATGAGGTTGGCAGGACCCCAGCGGAACCTCCAACGGTACAGGACATGGGGTTGGCAGGACCCCCGGCAGAAGACTAGTCTGCGGGACCTCCAACTGGACATGAGTAGGGGCTTGAGTGGGGACTCGAGAGAGGGCTTGAGAGGGAACTTGAGAGGAAACTGGAGAGTGGACTCGAGAGGTAACTCGAGAGGGGACCTGAGAGGGGACTTGAGGGGACCTGAGAGGGACTTGAGAGGGAACTCGAGAGGAGACCTGAGGGGAAACTTGAGAGGTGACTCGAGAGGGAACTCGAGAGGGGACTAGAGAGGGGACTTGAGAGGGAACTCGAGAGGAGACCTGAGGGGAAACTTGAGAGGTGACTCGAGAGGACACTGGAGAGTTGACTTGGGAGGTGACTCGAGAGGACACTGGGGAGTTGACTTGAGAGGGGACTCGAGAAAAGACTCGAGAGGGAACTCGAGAGGGGACCTGAGAGGGGACTTGAGATGGGATGAGGGAAGGGACTAGAGAAGTGACTCGAGGAGGGACTTGAGAAGTGACTAGAGGTGGGACTGGAGAAGGGACTAGAGAAGGGACTAGGACAGCTGGGGCCAGAGCTAAGGCTGGAACCATGGCTGCTGGGGCCAGAACTGGGGCTGGAACCATGGCTGCTGGGGCCTGTACTGGGGCCGGAACTATGGCTGTGTGGGCCGGTTCTGTAGCCGGAACCATGACTCTTGGGGCTCGGATTGCTAGCCTGGACTTGCGACTCCTTCTCCTAGAAGCCGCCTGAAGGCTCCGTGGACCTCCAAAGCCAGCCGAGTTCCAGAAAACGCCTCTTGGACAGGAGCAGGAACTGGGGCGGAAGCACTGGTTGACTCCAGACGGAACACACGAGACGTTTATAGTCCGCAGGCTGGAAATCACACGCCCAGATGAAGTTCAACATCCAGTCAGGTAAGAACTTCACCAAGTCCGGTTTCTCCATAGCCAACCGGTGCGCCTCTACCAGAGCGGCCTCCTTCTGCCGAACACTGGACCCCTCCACCAATCATAGCAGCAAGCCAAAGCAAATGAAAAATGCTGTAATTCCACCTCAAATGGGTCATCTGCTGGGTCCATCTCTGGTCGGTGCTTTCTGTCACGGTTGAGTGAAGGAAGCAGGACCCAAGCGCAGATAACTTTGATAAACCTTTATTTCAAGGCTAAAATGGAACGAATACAGACAAACACAGAACACTCACCGGTGAAGTCCGTCACCAACAAAAGAAGCACCGACACTGAACACAGCACGAGACAAGACTAAATACAGGGAGGGATAATTACAAGACACAGGTGAACACAATCGGCAAACGAGACACAGGTGAGGAGGGAGGAGAAAAACACAAGAGCCACAGGTGAACACAATTAGCTAACGAGACACAGGTGAGGAGGGAGGAGAACACACAGGGACACTAACGACAGGAGGAAAACATGACAGAGAACAGTGAAAACACCCAAACCTAGACAGAACTGTGACAGTACTAGTATTCGGGTTTCATTTCGTTATTCGATTTGTTTGTTTTTTTTCAAATTGAATTTATTGAAATCTCCAATATCAACGTAAGAGCTCGTGCCTCTCCGGGGGGTGCTAACACTTAGTCATAAACGTTATCGTTTACTTTCTCCGTCTTTAAATGTAGATATTACTTTTCTCCGTTAATCTCCGTCACGTTGTTTCCATAGCAACAACAACTTCCTGTCAACAGCGCTACCTCTCCTTCAAAATAAAAGCATGTCCATAAATAGGAAGCCGAGCCAAATTACACTTAAGATATCAACTGCAACGAAAGTAACAAACACAATGCGATATCCTTTTCGACTTCAAAGAGCACAAATTGAGTTACATTAACAATAACTATAAAACAACAATACTGTAGAATGACAAATGAATGCCGTGAATACACAGAAATACACGGGCCGAATATTCGCTGCTGATTACTACCGAATATCCGGAGCCCGAAAAATGGTATTCGGGACAGCCCTAGAGTGTGGTGTGTGTGTGTGGTGTGTGTGTGTGTGTGTTGGTGTGTGTGTGTGTGTGTGTGTGTGTGTGTGTGTGTGTGTGTGTGTGGAGCTCACCTTGGCCAGTTTCTCCCCCTCCTCTCTCTTCACCATCCTGTCATGTGATGAGTCAACCTGGGACACATTGGACACACAGAAGTAAACAGTAAGACACTGAGAGTGTGAGTGGATGATGAGGGCATTCACAGCAGGGGGTCGTCCATGTTGGACGTGTTCACGCACTTCATCACTTTGTGCTGTCTTGTTGCTATGTGTGTAACCAACGAAGACATCGTAATCAGCTTCATTGGTAGAAAGTGAGAGCAAATGAGACGCTGCACAGAAAGAGCCAATAAGACAACAAAGCTTTCCTCACTTACACCATCCCTCCTCCTTTCCTTCCTTCCTTTCCTTCACTTTCAATCCTTCCTTGAAACTCCTACCCTTCCCTCTCATTCCCTCCATCTATGATCCCTTCTTCCTTCCCTTCATGGTCCCTTCCTCTATAATCTGTGATTCTACAATATCTCCTTTCTTCCCTCCTTCCTTCCCTTCATCCATGATCCCTCCTTCCTTCCCTTCATGCTCCCTTCCTCTATAATCTGTGATTCTACAATATCTCCTTTCTTCCCTCCTTCTTCCCTTCATCCATGATCCCTCCTTCCTTCCCTCCCTCATGATCTCTCCTTCCTTCCCTCCCTCATATCTCTCCTTCCTCCTTGATCCCTCCTTCCTTCCTTCCTTCTCTCCCTCATGATCTCTCCTTCCATCAATGCTCCCTCCTTCCTTCCCTTCCTCCATAATCTGTCCTTCTACAATACCTCCTTTCTTCCCTCCTTGCTTCTTCCTTCCCTTCATCCATGATCCCTCCTTCCTTCCCTTCATCCATGATCCCTCCTTCCTTCTCTCCCTCATGATCTCTCCTTCCCTCCTTGATCCCTCCTTCCTTCCCTCCCATCCATGCTCCCTCCTTCTTCTCCCTCGTGATCTCTCTTCCATCCATGCTCCCTCCTTCCTTCCTTCCTTCCTTCCTTCCCTCCATAATCTGTCCTTCTACAATACCTCCCTCCTTCCCTCCCTCAGTGATCCCTCCTGGTAATCCTTGTAAATACTAGAAAAGTACAAATACCTGTTACATCTACTCAGTACTTGAGTAAATGAACTCTGTGACCTTTGTTTCAGACACATCACTCTGTCATCACACTCTTTCCTCCTCCCTCCCTCTCCCCCCTCCTCCTTCCCTCCCCCCCTCCTCCATCTGTCCTTCCCTCTGTTGGCAGCTCTCACCTTGTTACCCAGCAGCATGATGACCACGTCCTGCTGCGCGTACTCATGGATCTCCGTCAGCCAGGCCTGCAGACCAAAGAGAGAGAGAGAGAGAGAGATTTATAAAGGAGTCCAGACTGAGGAAAGGAAAGGAGGAAACAGAGAGGAGAAATCACTGCAGATAGAAAGCGCTGAGGAGATGGATGGATCCACAGAGAAGGAGAACAGATTCATTTATTGTTCAGTATCTCGTCCTCTCCTATTCTGTCATCCATCTTCATCCCATTACAGCAGAGTCTCTTACCTGAGCAGATTTAAAAGTGCTTAGTGCCTCGGGGGGGGGGGGGGCTTTAATACTCTGATTCTCTCTTCACATGCTGCACATTAAAGAGTAGAGTAAGGCTTTTTAATCAAGCTTGCCTTGAACATCCTCCTGGGTCATATCGTTATTGTATTAATTATATTTTAAATATGATTTAGCATTTTTTTTTATTGTATTTATTGTATTATAATTGTTGTATTATTTTTTTCTATTTTATTTATATATTTAATTTGTATCTAATTTATTTATTATAATTTTGTTTATTATTATATTAATTGTATTTGTATTTTTTTCATTTAATTTGTATTTAATTATTTTATCTTTAAAATTATATTATTTTAGTATTTATTATATATCCTTTGTCAACTGGATTGTCTGTGTTGTGTTCATAGACTGTATATAAAATATTAAATGGACGTAGTGTTTGAGCCACGATGTAAACATGTTTATTTCTGCTGTAAAGTTATTAACATGGGGGTCTATGGAGATTGCTCCCTTCTGCAGCCAGCTCCTACTGGCCACTAGATGAACTGCAGTGTGTGGCACTTCCGTATTGGCGTCCCGCTTGGTTGTGTTGTGTGTCTGCACAAACTAAAACAAGCCACCAAGCCAATTGTATTTAAATATAATCATATGTCAAATAAAGTCGCTCTGAAACAGGATGTGATCATGTATCGTTACGTCTCCCCAGAATATGAGCATGCAGTTTATTGAGCCTCTGCAGTGAGCTCCATTCCAGCCGAGAAGCTGCAACACTTTCATGTTCTAATTAGCCGCATGATTATGGAAATCATTTCAGTTATGGTAATTACTGTCACATAACATGCGTGCGTGGTGTGCGTGTAAGTGTTGTGTGTGTAAGTGTGTTAGTTGTGGTGTTGTTAGTGTGTGTGTTAGTGTGGGATGTGTATTAGTGTGTGTGTGTGTGTGTGTGTGTGTGTGGTGGTGTTAGTGTGTGTGTGTTGTTGTTTGTGTGGTTAGTGTGTGTGTTAGTTTGTGTGTGTGTTGTGTAATGTGTGTGTAGTTTGTGTGTGTGTGATAGTGTGTGCGGTGCTTGTTAGTGTGTGTGTCGTAGTGTGTGTGTTAGTTGTGTGTGTTCGTGTGTGTGTAGTTTGTGTGGTTTAGTGTGTGTGTGTTTGTTAGTGTGTGTGTGTGTGTTAGTGTGTTTGTTAGTGTGTTGTGTGTAGTGTGTGTGTTAGTTTGTGTGTGTGTTAGTGTGTTTGTGTGTGTGTGTTAGTGTGTGTGTGTTAGTGTGTGTGTGTGTTAGTGTGGGATGTGTATTAGTGTGTGTGTGTTAGTGTGTGTGTTAGTGTGTGTGTGTTTGTTAGTGTGTGATGTGTGTTAGTGTGTGTGTGTTAGTGTGTGTGTTATGGCACGTTTCCACTGCAGGCCTCGCTCGGTTTGGTTAGGCCTTATTAGGCCCGGCTCACTTTATGCTGCGCTTCCATTACAGTTTAGGAACTGGGGTAGTTACCATAGTAACGCAGTGTAGGCGGAGCCGTGACGTCATCTTCAATGAGAGCTCCAGAAAAACAACACAGCCGTTAGCTGTTAGCACTCAGAGCTCACAGCTCCTCAGATCTGTTCAGAAACTAGACAGAAGTGAAACAAGTCCAAACCACAGACTGCCTGTGTCATGGTGAATACAGTCGCTGCTTTATTTATGTCTGTAGGCCGTTGGTGTGAGTGTGGACGGTCGGAGCATATATAACGTTAGCTTAGCCAAGCTCCATTCAGAAAACACGCATTTTAAAAAGGGTTTTTCGCCTGCCGTCTGTCTGCAGACTTGTCAAAGCATTAATTCATGGTTCTTACTAACCGGTATCAGTATGTTGTTACTTCATCATTTAGAAACGTGTATTACAATTAAAGCCCGGTCAAATATGTTCATCTTGTTGTAGTTGTAGCCCCCTTGCCAGCGATTCTCTCTCTACTTTAGCATACTCAGCCCGACTCAGCCTGGTTGTTCCTGGCCCTCGAACCACGATTTATACCTCATCACACCAACGGTGTCTCAGGGCCGGTTCGGAGCTGGAGCTTGAAAAGCACCGGGTTTTCCTGTTCACAGCGCAGCGGAGCAGCCTCTCCGGAATCCGGTTCATTTCGAGCACCAAAAAAATTGTCCAGCCAGAGCAAAAGCACCGCATACGTCACGCTTACGTCGAGGCGGGGGCAGGGGCGGGATCAACTCCTGAACAACAACAACAAGCCGGCGTTGTATCCAGTTTGTACACAACGATGGAGAAACTTAACAAGCAGCAGGGGTCCCCTGAAGAGCCCAGCTACCTACTGGGAACCTGGTCTTCCGAAGAGGTGCAGAGGAAGCCGGAGCACAATCGGCCATTGTTGTTGTTGTCGGTGTCAGCTGTGAGGGGTTTCCGCGCGGTTTGGCTTTATGAAGCAGCACGCAAACGGTTACGTCATGACGCAAACAATGACGCAGCACCAGTCGGACTCTGGGCCGTGTGAAAAGAGCCGGAGCTAAACCGAAGAACCGGTTCTGAACCTGAAAAGCCGTTTCCACTACCCGCTGCAGTGGAAACGCGCCATTAGTGTTTGTGTGTGTGGTTAGTGTGTGTGTGTGTGTGTTAGTGTGTGTGTGTGTGTGTGTGTTAGTGTGTGTTGTGTGTGTGTGTGTGTGTGTAGACGTTCAAATTATTTGGGCTGTAAAGTGAATTTTCAGATATTGCAGGTATTAAATAATGAGCCACGAAGGATATGGTTTAACTTTTTTCTTTTTTTGTTCACAGGAAATCGTGAAGACGAGGAGGAGGAGGAGGAGGAGGAGGAGGCGGAGGAGGAGGAGGAGGAGGAGGAGGAGGAGGAGGAGGAAGAAGAAGGAGGAGGTGTAATGAAATGGAGACATTATGCAACAGTGACAGTTAAAAAAAAAAAGGGTTCAAGGTTGTGTCAGAGCAGCTCTACTGTTGGAGGGAGGAGGACAGGAAGGCTGTTCTGACAGGAGCTTTGACATTTCATCAGAATCACATAAGAAGCTGGGGAAACACACATCACATCACCTTCAAGAAAATCACACATTCATGCCATGAAAGTACTGCTTGATATGACCTTGTATGATAATATAAAGATACGTAAACTTAAAGGGGTTTTATTCTGCTAATTCAGTTTCATATCAGTATGTAGTGTCTCTACTTTAAAGAGTCCTCTCCTGCTGATGTTCAGGTGTATATCAGTATGTAGTGTCTCTACTTTAAAGAGTCCTCTCCTGCTGATGTTCAGGTGTATATCAGTAGTGTCTATACTTTAAAGAGTCCTCTCCTGCTGATGTTCAGGTGTATATCAGTATGTAGTGTCTCTACTTTAAAGAGTCCTCTCCTGCTGATATTCAGGTGTATATCAGTATGTAGTGTCTCTACTTTAAAGAGTTCTCTCCTGCTGATGTTCAGGTGTATATCAGTAGTGTCTCTACTTTAAAGAGTCCTCTCCTGCTGATGTTCAGGTGTATATCAGTAGTGTCTATACTTTAAAGAGTCCCTCTCCTGCTGATGTTCAGGTGTATATCAGTATGTAGTGTCTATACTTTAAAGAGTCCTCTCCTGCTGATGTTCAGGTGTATATCAGTATGTAGTATCTCTACTTTAAAGAGTCCTCTCAGCTGATGTTCAGGTGTATATCAGTATGTAGTGTCTCTACTTTAAAGAGTCCTCTCCTGCTGATGTTCAGGTGTATATCAGTATGCAGTGTCTCTACTTTAAAGAGTCCTCTCCTGCTGATGTTCAGGTGTATATCAGTATGTAGTGTCTCTACTTTAAAGAGTCCTCTCCTGCTGATGTTCAGGTGTATATCAGTATGTAGTGTCTACTTTAAAGAGTCCTCTCCTGCTGATGTTCAGGTGTATATCAGTATGTAGTGTCTCTACTTTAAAGAGTCCTCTCCAGCTGATGTTCAGGTGTATATCAGTATGTATGTCTCTACTTTAAAGAGTCCTCCCTGCTGATGTTCAAGGTGTATATCAGTATGCAGTGTCTCTACTTTAAAGAGTGCTCTCCTGCTGATGTTCAGGTGTATATCAGTATGCAGTGTCTCTACTTTAAAGAGTCCTCTCCTGCTGATGTTCAGGTGTATATCAGTATGCAGTGTCTCTACTTTAAAGAGTCCTCTCCAGAGAAACCAGAGCCCAGTCTGCTCTGGTTGGTTTGCCGGCCGGCTCTGTTGTGATTGATCAACCGCTTAAAGAGTCCCGCCCCCTTAGCCTATCCGTTACAATGTGTTGAAGTGTTACATAGTGATGTCACTGTGTACAGAACTTTAGGATTTCAGCCTTTGCAGACCGTTACATGCACAAAACCTATAGGAAACAGAATAGGACCTCTTTAAAATCACACAACCATGACATGCAGTCTCCAATCTTACTAAATATCAATCTAATCTTCACCAAACTTGTAAACCTAACTTCATGTCACAAAGCCATCACATGTTCATCGACACCAACACGTGTCCTGTGTTCGTACGACTTCTAACGAGTCTTTGAAGTTCGATCACTTCCAGCGAAAAGTAGCTTCGTTCCTGCTTTCTCTTAATCCGCCCACTGAGAGCTTTGAAGGCTGAGTGAGTAATTGGCAGAGCGGCGGAGAGTCGGAGCGGCTATAGGTGAGGCTTCGGTACATTAATCTCTGTGTAATGAAGTGATGTAATCCCCCCCCCCCGCACTGTACACCTGCAGATCTGAGTGGTATTCTTCAGATGATGCACTCAGAAGGAAAAGTGTGTGTTCTGTGAGAGAGAGCTGACCTTTCCCTCACTGTTTCACTCGATAGCTATTAAATAAATGTACTGTGTCCAGTCAGAAAGGATCAATATTGATGCTCCACATGTTCTGTCAATACTTACTGGGTTCTTAAATATACCACATCAGTGCTTAAACTCATGCTGGGAACATTTTAACTAATTGAACTAATAAGTGACACGTGAATTGGGCTGGGAGTAAAACCTATGTGTTAAAAGACAGACTGTTTCCACAAAGAAATAGTGTGTGTGTGTGTGTGTGTGTCTTGTTGTTCACATCCACTCATTGAATCGGTTCATCCTTGGCCCAAAATACGAAATGTCTAAAGGAGATTTTGAAGTTGTGAGAGATTTTCTCACGAAGGGAAACATTACAGTGGAAAATGAAGATGTTTTAAGCTTGATCAGGTTTGCTTGGAAAATGATTATAGAATCTCTTCTTAACCCTCCTATTGTCTTCGTTCCCCCCCCCCCCTTACTTTGGTGTTCGCGGTCAAATTTGTTAATGTTTTAACTGCTATTACATTAACCCAAAAAACATTAATCATCACCAAATGTAATTCAACACCCTTTCAAACTGTACATATTGTATCAGATACTGGTACACATGAACAACTGCAGTAAATATACAAAGAACAGACACTGAACATGTATTGCGTGTGCCAGGTGTGATTCACATGGGGGGAGGGGCACATAAGGGGAGGGGACACATCTAGAGTATGTGTGTGGGTGTTTGTGTGTGTGTGGGTGTTTGTGTGTCTGCATGTGTGTATGTGTGTGTGTGTGTGTGTGTGTGTGTGTGTGTGTGTGTGTGTGTGTGTGTTATCTGATCCGGATGGTTACTAATTCCTTTTCTTTATGGCGGTCATGTTTGACCGGGAACACCATGGGTGTTTCAAAGTTGACTAAATCATCCAAAACTCAGTGAAAGTGGTGATCAGCAATTGTATATGTTCAAATGTCTCCTGTGAAGGATGTCATGAAGCCTGAATGCAATCGAATGTAAAACAAAAAAGTTATGATTGATGAAAGCAGTGAATCGGTCAGATTTGACCCGAAGACAACAGGAGGGTTAAAAACACATTACATTATTACATTAACATTACATTGCATTTAGTTGACGCTTTTATCCAAAGCGACTTACAATAAGTACATTCGACCAGGAAGACACAACCCTGAAGAAAACAGAATCATAAAGTCCATCAGGTTTCATAGAGCCAAACATTTCAAGTGCTACTCAACTAGCTATAGATAAGCCAGTCCTTTATTAGTATAGAAGTGCTTTGTTAGCAGTTCTTTGTTAATAGTTCTATCGCTCGAAGTGGAGTCGAAAGAGATGAGTTTTCAGTCTGGAAGATGTGTAAGCTTTCTGCTGTCCTGATGTCAATGGGGAGCTCATTCCACCATCTTGGAGCCAGGATAGCAAACCCACGTGTTTCTGCTGATGGGAACTTGGGTCCCCCTAGCAGCGAGGGTTCAGCGAGTCGTTTGGCTGATGCAGAGCGTAGTGCACGTGCTGGGGTGTACGGTTTAACCATGTCCTGGATGTAGGAAGGGCCAGATCCATTCGCAGCATGGTACGCAAGTACCAGTGTCTTGACGTGGATTCTAGCAGTTACCGGGAGCCAGTGGAGGGAGCGGAGGAGCGGCGTGGTGTGGGAGAATTTAGGAAGGTTGAAGACCAGACGAGCCGCTGCATTCTGGATGAGCTGCAGAGGTCGGATGGCACATGCAGCTAGACCAGCCAGGAGGGAGTTGCAGTTGTCTAGGCGTGAAATGACGAGAGCCTGGACCAGAACCTGCGTCACTTTCTGAGTCAGCTGGGGACGTATCCTCCTGATGTTGTAAAGCGTGTATCTGCAGCAGCGGGTTGTAGCAGCGATGTTTGCAGTGAAGGACAGGTTGTTATCTAGGGTCACACCCAGATTCCTTGCAGTCTGAGTCGGGGAAACAACAGAGGTGCCGATGTTGATTGTTAGGTCAAGAGAGGGACAATCTTTTCCTGGAAGGAAAAGCAGTTCAGTCTTGTCAAGGTTGAGCTTGAGATGGTGAGCAGACATCCACTGAGAGATGTCAGCTAGACAAGCAGAGATGCGTGCGACGACCTGGGTCTCTGAGCGGGGGAAGTACAGAATTAATTGGGTGTCGTCAGCGTAGCAGTGGTATGAAAAACCATGCAGGCTAATGACTGATCCGAGCGAGTTTGTGTACAAGGAGAAGAGGAGGGGACCAAGAACAGAGCCCTGAGGGACCCCTGTAGTTAATTGACAAGGGTCGGACTCCGACCCTCTCCAAGTAACCCTGTAGGTACGGTCTTTGAGGTATGAGGTGATGAGGGAAAGTGCAGAGCCTGAAA
Organism: Harpagifer antarcticus; assembly: GCA_902827135.1. Taxonomy (NCBI): domain Eukaryota; kingdom Metazoa; phylum Chordata; class Actinopteri; order Perciformes; family Harpagiferidae; genus Harpagifer; species Harpagifer antarcticus. The sequence goes on along the minus strand of CADEHL010001204.1, from coordinate 279,616 downwards.
CTCCAAGTTCTTGGAGAGTGCGAAGGAGGATCTGATGGTTCACCGTGTCGAATGCAGCAGACAGGTCCAACAGGATGATGACAGAGGAGAGGGAGGCTGCTTTAGCAGTGTGCAGTTCCTCAGTGACAGCAATGAGAGCAGTTTCTGTGGAGTGACCTGCCTTGAAACCAGACTGGTGCGGATCCAGAAGGTTGTTCTGATGGAGATAACAGGAGAGTTGTTTAAAGACAGCGCGTTCAAGTGTTTTAGACAGGAATGGGAGGAGAGAGACAGGCCTGTAGTTTATAACATCAGACGGGTTGAGAGTGGGTTTCTTTAGGAGAGGGTTTACTCTTGCCTCCTTGAGACTGTTTGGAAAGCGACCAGAAGTTAGAGAAGTGTTGATGAAATGGGTGAGAAACGGTAGAATATCAGGAGCGATAGTCTGAAGGAGGTTTGAAGGGATAGGGTCCAGAGGACAGGTGGTAGGGCGGGCAGAGGTAATGAGGGTAAGAACCTCACTTGGAGAGAGAGGGGAAAAGGAGGTCAGTGTGTGGGTGGAAGGAGGGTCTGGTGACCCAGCGGTGAGTAAAGGTGAGTCAGAAAAAGAAGAGCGAATATCATCAACCTTTTTTTCAAAGTGGTTAACAAAGTCGCTTGACAGAAGGGAGGAGGGGGAAGGGGCTTTGGGAGGGTCCAGGAGGGAGGAGAAGATGGAAAATAGTTGTTTGGGATTGGAATAGGAAGATTGGATCTTATCTTGAAAGAAAGTGCTCTTTGCCTGAGAGATCGAGGCAGAGAAAGAGGAGAGGAAAGCCTGATAGGTTTGGAGGTCGTCATGGTGTTTGGATTTCCACCGTTTCCGCTCTGCTGCCCGAAGGATGGTTCTATTAGCACACATTGTTCATTACACATTTATTTTGTTCTTTATAACCCTCTTTCAGTAACCCTTACCTTTCAGATGTGTAAGGAATGAATTTAGAGATCCAAGTGTTCAATAACAGCTAGTCACATAAAGTGCCAAATGGCCCAAATGTTGCCTAATCTTACACTATCTACACTACACTAATCTATGTAAGTAAATTACGGTACACAAAAGTCCAATGCCATCACAAAAACTATTGCTGATTTACACATGCCTTTTAACCCCAACGGGATCTTAAAGATGGTCTAGATAGAATAATGTCATTACAATACAGTAGTCACTTTATTTTAGGGATGCTCCGATCGAGATCGGCCGATACTCACTCTCTATCGATCGATCGGTGCTCTCTAAACATGCCGATCGCGAGAGCCGATCGCATGACGTAAAATACATGATACTTTTATCTGTGTGCGGCAAAACAAGCTCGCCAAAATGGCTTCACCGGTCTGGCAGTATTTTAAGGTGTCCGAAAAAGACAGTAAAATAGAGGTATGCAACGTGTGTGAAGCAGAAATCCTGCAGCTCCGCCCGCCGGACCGGTAAGCGCAGCGAAACACACAAGAGTTAGACCTAACACACTTAGCTATTTTATCTACCTCTGGAACTAGCTAAACTAGTTATTATAAATATATTTATTCTTCACTGTCGGGTCACTAATTACTGGATGAGTGAGCTGCATGAGATACTGACAGGCTGTCAGGAGAGGGAGAGAGGGGGGAGAGAGGGGGGGAGAGAGGAAAAGAGAGTGCTTCCGCTCATCTCTCCCGTGTTATTCTCCAAAGTGAATGTAAACTTGAATAATGTACTTCATTTTAATGTAATAATTAAGTTGATTGTTGTTTGTGGAAGCTTTGATTTGATCCCGTTATAAATGTCATCATTTTCGACAATAAAGAAATGCTACATCAACGTTATCTTGCACATTTTATCTAACCATCTCCGTTTCTAACTTTCAATATATTTTAAAAGATCTCTCTCTCTCTCAATCTGCGCGCGGGGGCGGGGGCCTCACAGACACGCTGCATCTCTCTCTCGCTCACAGACACGCTGCAGCGGCTGTGCAGTGTGCACACAGTTCTGCCGGTAATGAATATTACATTTTGTGAGGAAACTTTTCCACCAATAATTCCAATAAGTGTTCCAAAATGTATTCACTTCAGGTTTACGAAAGTAAGTGTAATCAGATTACTCGTTTTTTCAAATGTAACGCAAGCTGAATACAGTTTGCCTACTTGATTTTTGTATTCTGATTACTTAACGCTGTTACATATTCCGTTACAACCCCAACCCTGCTTCTAGGCTACTGTCCCGCAGCTCCTGCCTCTCTGTTGGACTCTGTTGCAGCGGGGCTAGCAGTGAATGAGCATTAACTGAGTTTTAAACATCACTTTAAATGGAAGATTTAAAGTTATGTTTAAATCTTCCATTTAGGCCCCGCCCACTCGATCGGATCGGCGATCGGCCGATACTGATTCCGGCGATCGGCCCCGAAATTGGCAATCGGAGCATCCCTACTTTATTTCATCACTCGTACCCTACAAAAACAAGCCTTCAGAAAGCACCCAAACAACTTAGAAATGTGACAAGAAGAAAAGTTCTCAAGACCCTTCTATAGATGGTATTTGCAGAGGAATTTCACTTCCTAATTTGCATAGTTGAAGCAGTGAGATATACCTTGTGGGTTTCATCAAACAACACCCAAACCAGATAACAATCACAGCGACGCCCTAAAAGCATCCTCTGCTTTACGGTCTCTATATATAACAAAATTCACAAAATGAACATTATCCTGTACTGAAGAAGACTTGAAATGAGAGATAGCGACCATAAACTCGTTAGGAAAATGCCCGCTGTGGTGATTCATCAAGTGAGAAGTACGGTCATTTTCTCGTAGACTTCTATACAATCTGATTTATTGTAACCACCTGCTGGCCATTACAAAATTAAAATATGCTGGTTTTGAGCACTTAGACATTTAATTTCACGTTTCAGACCCGGAGTTTCCTGCTTGTGGTTTAGCTTAATAAGCCTATAGTTCAGCAAGCTAACATGCTAACAAAAACTAAATGCGAAATAGACGTTTAAAAGGTATCAAGTTACTCTAGTAAGAAACTTAGTTTAGCTACCCAGTCTGTCATAATTGAGCACCTAAGAAAATGTATAACTAGGGATACTGCAAGTATTTGTTCACAAATAAAAATTATATTATGACAATTTGCCCAACAGTTGTCAAGACAGTTCACTCAAAACCACCTAAATAAGGCAAACAGGGGTTGCAAAAATCACTGTCAATATTCTGCCCTTGCGTATGCATCGCACTGCGTAGCTTAACAGATAGCGAACAAAGACTCAGAAGACAGTTGTTGAGTTGACCATTTACTGAGGCTTGAAATTGTAAAACTTCAAGAATAAACAGAAAAATACAACACAAGTTACACAATTGAAATAATACATGTGCAACATAATGCAAATAGAGTGCAGTATAATCAACAGCCTATGCTAAGAATGAGCTATGTCCGTTAGCTTAGCAGCTAGTTAGCATATAGCTCATATTGAAACCACACAATCAATTAAACCACATTTTTGAAACACATAACTGGGCACACAGGTAAGTTACAGACAGATCTACTCCAAGGATTAAAACAAAATGATCTGTGGCATAGAACTGAGCTACGATGTGCTCTGCATGGCTTTGCTGTGTAAACTAAAACACAAGAGTCGCGCTATTTGGTGCCTTAAAGCTACAGTACCGACTTTTGCCACTAGGGGATGTCAATACACTATGGTGTCAGAACAGTCAATAAAATACAATTAAAGTTTTGAAGACCTCAATGTGGAAAGATGTTCAATCTAAATATCTCTTCTGTTAAACACTGAGACAAGTTGGGGATAAAGTTGTCGTATCATTTGGTAAAATACCTCTTACAAATATCTACTTTCCCATACTGCTCTTGCTTCATGGCATTGTGAAAACCGAAGTTAATCAACCCTGAAGGGTGTGTGTGTGTGTGTGTGTGTGTGTGTGTGTGTGTGTGTGTGTGTGTGTGTGTGTGTGTGTGTGTGTGTGTGTGAAATTGGGACTCTGGGTTATTTTGAGGAAGCTGTGGTCAGATGTGAGCGGGGTGGAGAAACTTAGAAACTGATATTAAGAAAGAGACGAGAGAAAGACATTAGTTCAGACTGGATGAGACGCGGCTCTGCAGGTAAACAACTATACTTTTAGATATTGGACATCAAGGTATTAACATTGTAAACATGCCGTGCTTAAGTATATGGGTATAGCAGTTTCAAAGGACTACATTTTAGATGAGTTGTAGTTCAGTGTAGTTATTTTTAGCTAGCATGTGTATACAATCAAGAAGTAGAAACAAACCAGCTACTTCATTCTTATAATTTGAAATAATACTGTAACTTTTGAAAGAGAGGAAATAACACAATCTTCCACTGACAACTTAAAAGCTGAATTCTTTAAAACACAAATGCAATGCTGCTAGCCTGCTGGTTCGCTAATATTATTTAATGAGCTCTGTTGCATTGTTATTGTTAGCATCTATGCTATTACATGGCTATAAACGAACATAATTGACTCATGTCCAATTGAATTACAACTGTATTATTGTTATCAGGCTGTTTTAAATCACAGTCTCTACGTATCCCTATGATGAATGCAATATAATGTGTACATAACCCAGAGGGATAAGACATCCTAAAAGTCAACATTGGCTTGTTTTTACTTGTAACTTATGTACCTAATTTATACCAAGTCTTTTTGTTGCTAAAACATATCAATCCTTGCTTAAAGTATACGCAATATTTGATATTTTCCTATACCTATATAGAGGTTTTGTTGCCTTAAAAAATAACTCTTAGTGTGATACATGGCTTTCTAAATGAAAGCACCTATACATACTGAACCCATACCAAGTGTGTTGTTGCTTGAACATATCCAAGTATTTTAATGTACTTATTCTAACCCAGACCGTGTAGTTCTGTTCTGAAATAACTTTTTGGTACATCATAGGAACCATTGAAGAATACGTTGATAAACGCTTTTCAAGCAGATTGTTTTTATCCGATCAACAATCTCAATGTCCTCCTCTTGTGAAACTGTATTTGAGAAGTGTATAAAGGCGTGTCCTGTTCCTCTTTTCATCACAAACACTCTGTGTCCTCTCACTTTCAACATGTCTCTTTCACAGTGCTCATTCTTCAAGCAAGATGATGAAATGTCCAGCCGCCATTGATGCTCCTGCAACTCCCGAGTATGCTAACGGTACCTATGCTAACGGTGAAGCTAATCAGGAGAGACACTGTACAAACAGACAGACGAATGTCCCAAATAACGCCCCGGGGCCCAGACATCGCCCTCTCTCCATCTCCTTCCCTCGTTCTCATCAGAGACGATATTCTGCCGACCTCTGCAGGTTTTCTCCCTCCCCCGTTATCACTCTGAAGAAGAACTTAAAGCAGCCGGACCCCCCTCAGCGTGTTGTCTCCCTCCTCACACCCCAATCAGTGCCCCGTAATCCATCCAAACGCTACTCCTGCCCCCCATTTGCTGTTTTTAGCGTCAAAACTCGCCCTTTTGCATCTTCTTCCTCATCCTCTTCCCCCCCCTCCTCCAACTCTTCCTCCTGCTCCTCTCCTCCACCTGCTGTCCAGACTTCAGTCATCACTGGTCATGATCCATTAGGTTGGAAACTGCGTCCGAAATCGAGCTCCCCCTCCCCTCGTGCTAACAGGCTATCTCTGCAAATCCCACTTCCTGTCATTCATCGTGAAATCCCGGCTTCAAACTCTCCATTAAATCCAGATCCATCGACTAGAACCAGACCTCCTGTGCAACCAAAGCCAACCCGGAGACGCCACTCCGATTCCTCCGCCTTCCTCAAGAAATCTCACCCCTTTGTGACCCTGGAGGAGCTTCGTAACGTTCATCTTCACGCGGTTCTCGCTCGGGATAAGTCTGACAATGTGTTCAGTGATGGAGGTGAGGAAGAGGAGGAAGAGGAGGTGAAGGCAACGGGCAAAGAACCTCCACCTGTCCCAGAAAAAACTGTCATGGCGAGACAGATAGCACAGTGGATGGCTCGTTCACACCAACGTAAAGAAATCATTTACAGCAGAGTCATGAAGACCAAACGAGAGAATTCACACGAGACTGAGGACACAAGCAGAATGCTCGAAACACTGGTAAGCACTCAATACAATCCCCTATTGTTATGGATAATAATGATGATAATGGGAAAACACAGAACTACACAATACGGTGTACCTCTTTCGAAAACCAGTAAAACAGGTATTCTATAAATGTAGCATTGCATCAGAAATCCTTAATTTGTCCAACTGTCATTTATCATATACTTTGTTAAGGCTAAGATGCAGCAGAGAAAATTAAAGAAGTAGAATAACATTAGATACAAGAGGCAAGGATACTGTATGTTAATTAAAAACGAATAAGTATATTATGGTGTGTGGCGCAGTGGGTTGTGCGCTGGTGTTCGGGCACAGGTTCAAACCCCACTGCAGTCAGCATGTCGTTGTGTCCCTGAGACACTTCATCCCAAATTGCTCAGTATACAGTATTGAGTATGTAAGTCGCGTTGGATAAAAGCGTCTAACAAGTGACATGTGATGTATATAAGTAACAGCATTGTAAAAGTAAGTACCCGCTAGTAACATTTACAAATCATAACTAAGTATATATTGGAAATACGATAAAAGACACTTGTAAGAGACAGAATTGAAACTGAAAAAGGCCTCAACTGTTGCAACAAAGAGCTGGAATATCATGAGTTTAAGTCCTGAGATTGGATCAAGCTCCAAAATAACAGGAAACTACACTACCCATAATGCAACACCACGCAATGTAATATGATACGACTGCAGTAGAACCATCAGAATAAGTACAACTGTTCTCTTCACACAAACAGTAGATAATATTTGTCACAAAACTGTCTTTAAAGGTCACAGAAGATGCTACTTTAGACCCATGCAGTGCCTTTGACTCCGATTAGCTTCTGACTGATTGATTTCCCCCTCAGCTGAGAGGGAAGGCGTTACAGTTTCAGTCGATATTCAAATAACTTGCTGTGTTTCAGGAGGACTGCGAGATGATACCAGCTGCTCTGGGGTCAGATCCACGCCCCGCTTCCCTGGATAATAAGACTACTAACTATCAGAAACATGTGTAAACATTACAGTATCATTTATATAATAACACTTTAATTAAGGTACACATATTCACCATCAACTAGTTGTTCATTAACATGCATATTAGCAGTATATCATTATCATTATTCTACATGACCATATTCTACAAGTACTACATTAAGAGTTTGTCCTCAATAACCCTCTAATTAGTGCTTATTTCTTGTAAGTAAGGACGTTGTTGAGCAAGAGTTAGGGTCTTAATAAGCTCAATATGGGCCTAATATTCTCTCATAATAACACCTAACACATATGGTCTATTCTCATGACATGAAACTACAGTGTTAATTGTGTCAAAATAACTCAAAATGTGGTATTTCTAACTCAGAATATGTCTTGTTCATAACCAATAAGCTAGTAGTTTGACTCTAATATGTGAATGAACAACTAGTTGATGGGGAATATGTGCGCCTTAATCCAAAGTGTTTATACTTAAAGGTCTGAAATGTGACAGAGCATCAGTATTGATCCTCCTCAATACTTTCCTGTTGAATATTTTCTGTAAATATCCGGCTTGTTTAGCAGACTTGCATGTTTCTGATCTGACTAATGAGAATAGGTAGGAGTGTACCTTTAATGTGACTATGTGCCAAAGGAATTCGAAATAGAGCTTTTACTTCTTATAAAATATATAGAATACATGTCTTCAGTCTGTCTTGAGCTATACATGTCATTCTTTGTGATTCGTATTGATGATTAACCTGTTCATAGATGATCAAAGCCCTACAATGACAGGAGCCACGTGAGGGCTGATGTTCTCTGTATAAAGTTTCTGAAGAATTCATTCGTTCGTCTTTTGCTCGGTTTATCAGCAATTCCCATGGCCTGATATTATGATCACACACACACACGCACACACACACACACACACACACACAGACTGAAACCCCATGTCCACACACAGAAACCACACGTCCACACCCACACACCCACACACCCACACTGAAACCCCACGTCCACACACACACACACACACACACACACACACACACACACACACACACACACACACACTGAAACCCCACGTCCACACCCACACACCCACACTGAAACCCCACGTCCACACACACACACACACACACACACACACACACACACACACACACACACACACACACACACACACACACACACACTGAAACCCCACGTCCATACACATTACATCTCATTTAGCTGACGCTTTTATCCAAAGCGACTTACAATAAGTACATACGACCAGGAAGACACAACCGTGAAGAAAACAGAATCATAAAGTACATCAGGTTTCATAGAGCCAAACATTTCAAGTGCTACTCAACTGGCTTTAGAGAAGCCAGTCCTTTGTTAGTATATAAGTGCTTTGTTAGTAATTCTATGGCTGGAAGTGGAGTCGAAAGAGATGAGTTCTCAGTCTGGAAGATGTGCAGGCTTTCTGCTGTCCTGATGTCAATGGGGAGCTCATTCCACCATCTTGGAGCCAGGATAGCAAACCCACGTGTTTCTGCTGATGGGAACTTGGGTCCCCCTCGCAGCGAGGGTGCAGCGAGTCGTTTGGCTGATGCAGAGCGGAGTGCACGCGCTGGGGTGTACAGTTTAACCATGTCCTGGATGTAGGACTCAGTCTGCTAGCACCAGCAGTGCATGAACACACACACACACACACACACACACACACACACACACTGAAACCCCACGTCCACACACAGAAACCACACGTCCACACACACACACACAGAAACCACACGTCCACACCCACACACATTGAAACCCCACGTCCACACACAGAAACCACACACACACTGAAACCCCACGTCCACACACACACACAAAAACACCCCCCACGTCCATACACACACACAGAAACTGTCACAGTTCTGTCTAAGTTTGGGTGTTTTCACTGTTCTCTGTCATGTTTTCCTCCTGTCGTTAGTGTCCCTGTGTGTTCTCCTCCCTCCTCACCTGTGTCTCGTTAGTTAATTGTGTTCACCTGTGGCTCTTGTGTTTTTCTCCTCCCTCCTCACCTGTGTCTCGTTTACCGATTGTGTTCACCTGTGTCTGGTAATTAGCCCTCCCTGTATTTAGTCTTGTCTCGTGCTGTGTTCAGTGTCGGTGCTTCTTTTGTTGGTGACGGACTCCACCGGTGAGTGTTCTGTGTTTTTCTGTATTCGTTCCATTTTAGCCTTGAAATAAAGGTTTATCAAAGTTATCTGCGCTTGGGTCCTGCTTCCTTCACTCAACCGTGACAGAAAGCACCGACCAGAGATGGACCCAGCAGATGACCCATTTGAGTTGGAATTACAGCATTTTTCATTTGCTTTGGCTTGCTGCTATGATTGGTGGAGGGGAGCGTCCAGTGTTCGGCAGAAGGAGGCCGCTCTGGTAGAGGCGCACCGGTTGGCTATGGAGAAACCGGACTTGGTGAAGTTCTTACCTGACTGGATGTTGAACTTCATCTGGGCGTGTGATTTCCAGCCTGCGGACTATAAACGTCTCGGTGTGTTCCGTCTGGAGTCAACCAGTGCTTCCGCCCCAGTTCCTGCTCCTGTCCAAGAGGCGTTTTCTGGAACTCGGCTGGCTTTTGGAGGTCCACGGAGCCTTCAGGCGGCTTCTAGGAGAAGGAGTCGCAAATCCAGGCTAGCAATCCGAGCCCCAAGAGTCATGGTTCCGGCTACAGAGCCGGCCCACACAGCCATAGTTCCGGCCCCAGTTCTGGCCCCAGCAGCCATGGTTCCAGCCTTAGCTCTGGCCCCAGCTGTCCTAGTCCCTTCTCTAGTCCCTTCTCCAGTCCCACCTCTAGTCACTTCTCAAGTCCCTCCTCTAGTCACTTCTCAAGTCCCTCCTCGAGTCACTTCTCTAGTCCCTTCTCCAGTCCCACCTCTAGTCACTTCTCAAGTCCCTCCTCTAGTCACTTCTCTAGTCCCTTCCCTCATCCCATCTCAAGTTCCCTCTCGAGTCTTTTCTCGAGTCCCCTCTCAAGTCAACTCCCCAGTGTCCTCTCGAGTCACCTCCCAAGTCAACTCTCCAGTGTCCTCTCGAGTCACCTCTCAAGTTTCCCCTCAGGTCTCCTCTCGAGTTCCCTCTCAAGTCCCCTCTCAGGTCCCCTCTCAAGTCCCCTCTCAGGTCCCCTCTCGAGTTACCTCTCGAGTTCCTTCTCGAGTCCACTCTCCAGTTTCCTCTCAAGTTCCCTCTCAAGCCCTCTCTCGAGTCCCCACTCAAGCCCCTACTCATGTCCAGTTGGAGGTCCCGCAGACTAGTCTTCTGCCGGGGGTCCTGCCAACCCCATGTCCTGTACCGTTGGAGGTTCCGCTGGGGGTCCTGCCAACCTCATGTCCTGTCCAGTTGGAGGTCCCGCAGACTAGTCTTCTGCCGGGGGTCCTGCCAACCCCATGTCCCGTCCAGTTGGAGGTCCCGCAGACTAGCCCTCTGCCGGGGGTCCTGCCAACCCCATGTCTTGTCCAGTTGGAGGTCCCGCAGACTAGCCCTCTGCCGGGGGTCCTGCCAACCCCATGTCCTGTCCAGTTGGAGGTCCGGCAGACTAGCCCTCTGCCGGGGGTCCTGCCAACCCCATGTCTTGTCCCGTTGGAGGCCCCGCCGACTACTCTCCTGCCGGGGGTCCTGCCAACCCTGTGTCCTGTCCCGTTGGAGGCCCCGCCGACTACTCTCCTGCCGGGGGTCCTGCCAACCCTATGTCCTGTTCCGTTGGAGGCCCCGCCGACTACTCTCCTGCCGGGGGTCCTGCCAACCCTGTGTCCTGTCCCGTTGGAGGCCCCGCCGACTACTCTCCTGCCGGGGGTCCTGCCAACCCTGTGTCCTGTCCCGTTGGAGGCCCCGCCGACTACTCTCCTGCCGGGGGTCCTGCCAACCCCATGTCCTGTCCCGTTGGAGGCCCCGCCGACTACTCTCCTGCCGGGGTTCCTGCCAACCCCATGTCCTGTCCCGTTAGAGGTCCCGCCGACTACTCTCCTGCCGGGGGTCCCTGCCAACCCTATGTCCTGTTCCGTTGGAGGTCCCGCCGTCTACTCACCTGCCGGGGGTACTGCCAACCCTGTGTCCTGTGCCGTTGGAGGTCCCGCCGTCTACTCTCCTGCCGGGGGTACTGCCAACCTTTTGTCCTGTCTCGTCGGAGGGTCCCGCCAACCGCTCTCCTGCTGGGGGTCCTGCCAACTCCTGGTCCTCTTCCGTGGGGGATCCTGCCGAAGCCTGTCCCGCCGGCTCCGGTTCCTGTCCGGCCGACACCGGGTCCTGCCCGGCCTCCGGAGCTGTCTGGTCTTCGCCCTCGATCCCGACCCTCTGTGAGCCGCGGTCTTCGTCCGCGGGCCCGGCCTCCTGACTCTTCCTGCCGCTGCCCTCGTCCTCGGGCCCGGCCCCCTGACTTTTCCTGCCGTGGCCTTCGCCCTCGATCCCGACCCTCTGTGAGCCGCGGTCTTCGTCCGCGGGCCCGGCCCCCTGACTCTTCCTGCCGCTGCCCTCGTCCTCGAGCCCGGCCCCCTGACTCTTCCTGCCGCTGCCTTCGCCCTCATGCTCGGCCCCCTGAGTTCGCCCGCTGTGGCCTACGCCCCACCATGGACTCTGCCTTGCCCCCAGGCCGTCCGCCCGAGTCCCCCTTCTCGGCTTCTGCCGTGCCCCCGGGCCGTCCGCCCGAGATCCCTTCCTGGTCCCCTACTGGGCTCCTGGGCGGTCAGCTTAGTCCCGTCCTCCGGACCCCCTCCACCCACCCTGGTGGCCTAGGGATACGTCCCTCCTCCGGACCCCCTCCACCCACCCTGCTGGATTTTTTTTGGATTTTTGTGTTGGGGTTTAGGGACGTCTGGAATCCGTCCCTTGAGGGGGGGGTTCTGTCACAGTTCTGTCTAAGTTTGGGTGTTTTCACTGTTCTCTGTCATGTTTTCCTCCTGTCGTTAGTGTCCCTGTGTGTTCTCCTCCCTCCTCACCTGTGTCTCGTTAGTTAATTGTGTTCACCTGTGGCTCTTGTGTTTTTCTCCTCCCTCCTCACCTGTGTCTCGTTTACCGATTGTGTTCACCTGTGTCTGGTAATTAGCCCTCCCTGTATTTAGTCTTGTCTCGTGCTGTGTTCAGTGTCGGTGCTTCTTTTGTTGGTGACGGACTCCACCGGTGAGTGTTCTGTGTTTTTCTGTATTCGTTCCATTTTAGCCTTGAAATAAAGGTTTATCAAAGTTATCTGCGCTTGGGTCCTGCTTCCTTCACTCAACCGTGACAGAAACCCCATGTCGACACACACACACCCCATGTCGACACACACACACACATGTGCACACATACACACACACACACACACACACACACACACACACACTGTGCAGCAGCTATCACACTTAGAATAGTGTGCAGACTTCACACAGGTGCACGGAGCTTGTGGTCTTATCACAAAGGAACAGCTGCTCGCAGGAAATCACCGGACAAACAGCAAAACACAGAACTATGTTATCACTGTGGAAACCCTCGCCACAACACGAGTGTTTCTACAGCAGCAACACCGGGGGGAAATATGCAATTAGGAGAAGTGAACGGGTCCAAAAAGAGACAACACATCCGTCTAAATACGAAAAAAATGGTGCCTTCAGAGGTTTGCCGACACATTGCAGAAATAAAAAAGCATAATATTAAGGATTTATGTATTTTAATTGCATATAAAATTGCATATAAAATCCTTCCATAAAACGACTAATAATCGTGTGTGTTGATGACTCAATAACCAGGTTATCATATAGGTTTACATATTTAAGTCTGTCTGTGAGTCCATAATGGCCGGCATGTTGAAATAGAAACATATTAAATACTAAACTAATATTTCAATGGTTTCAAAGGAGCTCTGGTTTTTCTAATCATTAAAGAGATACTTGAGTGAGTTCTTCTTTATTATCTAGGCCGGGTAGAGATAACATTATTATCTCCTTTTCATGATTATGCCGAGGTTTTTTATTTGTAATTTGAACACGAACAGTAATCACCGGCATGACGACGAAAACAAAAGAAGAAATCTCAACTCAAGGTCCAATTTTTCCGATCTTTAAACTGAATCTGGCCCCAAGACAGGATGTGAATTCAACTTTATTAAACTTTGCCTGTAGTTTCATAATAACATTTTAAAATATGACATCCAGGGAAACACCTGGTCATATTTCAGCAGGATATATGGAATACAATTGATTGATATACTTTATTAATCCCCGTGGGGAAATTGTTTCTCTGCATTTGACCCATCCTAGTGTTAGGAGCAGTGGGCTGCCATTTTGAACGGCGCCCGGGGAGCAGTGTAGGGAACGGTGCCTTGCTCAGGGACACCTCGGTAGCACTTGGTCTTGAACTGGTGACCTTCCAGTTGCCAAGCCAAGTCCCTATCGACATCGACTTCGCCACCACCGCCCCTACTCTATAAGAGTGTAAATTATACATGGAGATAAATACAGGAGTTTGGAAGAATCTGGGTTCAGTCCTCTGAGACGCTGCTGTGTCGACTGGAGGCACCGCTGCAGGCCGCACACACACACACACACACACACACACACACACACACACACACACACACACACACACACACACACACACACACACACACACACACACACACACACACACACACACACACACACACACACACACACACACAGCAAAGGTCCTGAACTTGCACCAGGTGGAGCTTCCACATCAATCAATCACATTGTATTTCTATATATATAAAATAAGGTTGCAGAACTTAAATGGGGGCGAGAAACACAGGGATTGTAGCCTTTGCAGACCATTTACATGCACACAAACCCACTAGAGGAAATGGAAAACCCCAAAGATCAGAATAGGACCTCTTTAAATATGTTGTAGGAATCAGGAAAGAACACGTTGGTCCAACAAACAACAGCAGAGTATTGAAGACGTCTTAGTGGTTTTGATTTGGATCCACCTGAGCCTAAAGGACATGTTCCCACCCGGGGAAATAGAGTGAGCTGCGGGATCAAACGCTGGAGTGAATAAGCTCTCTCTTCGACTGATTAATAAGTAAAGCTTGAAGGGTGAATCCTCAGGAGGATACATGAGGCGCAGATGAAACGGCAGAAGAAGAGAAGAAGAAGAAAATGTATTTTTCTCCTTCAGAGCGAGTCAGAAGAGACACCCACTGGTTAGTCTCTCTCAGTGTGTGTGTGTGTGTGTGTGTCAGGTTGTGTGACAAGCTTCTGTGGAGTGTGTTTTTTTTGCATTGAAGTGTATTAAAGTGTCCAAATAAGTGCATTGCATGTTTGTGAATTTGCACGTGTGACAGGTCCCACTTAAAGCACGCTACATTTAGCTCCAGATCATTATATCAGAGTTCAGTTACGTAAACATCCCTCCAGAGAAACATCTGAAGCCCTCAGGCTAGAACCTGTACACATGGTGACTGCTCAAAGGGGCCTTAGTATGCTGTGTCCAATAGAGAGCTGAAGCCCCTCCCTTTCCGGTGGACCTCCTAATGAAGTCAATGGCGAGAGAAAAGCTATCTTTCGATCCCGTTTGAATTGTGCCACGAATTACACATATGATGTTTGTCAATTTAAAAGACAATTTGGAAGTCAAGAAAAAAAAGGTTTGTCGGAAAACTGTGAAGTAACCGCTCAATGAACTCTCTGGTCTCGCACAACACACGTCACCGACACCAAGATGGCCGTCACGTTGGCACATTCACCTCTTTCTTTCAGAATGAGGCGTAGCGTATTACACGAGGAGAAAGTCATTGCACGTCTGGGCACGTTGAGAGCTGCTATTACACAAAAGGGGAGTTAGTCGGTTCCTCAAGTTAAGCCCCGAGCCTGTTTTTCAGGTCTTAGGCTCGAAAATGACATTCCCAGAACAAATGACCATATCTTCCCTTCTAAAAGGGTTACATTAATAATCTTTTTTCTCAAAGCAAGGTTACATCTGTGAGTTGGATGTAGAAGAGTCAGAATCAATATAGATGTTTTTATTTTATAGTAAATTCACATTGAACATAGTAAAAAAATGTAAATTATTGTGTCCGTGGGTGGATTTGACCTATCTCTGGCCCCCTTGGTCGATTTTGCTGATTGACATCTTTCTAACCGTCAGAGCCAATGGAATCGAGGGGAACTCCCACATAGTCCTTATTTGGTAATGTGTGTGTGTGAGACTTCCGCATAGCCTAGACCGGAAGCTGCGATAACTCTGGTGGCTACCATTAGCAGCTAACTTTTACTCTCCGATTTTTACATAAAAATGGAATTATGGATTATAAATTCAAAAAATGATTACCCAGAAACATTAGCAACCTATGGATTAACCGATTCAGCCGCGTTTTTTCTCGTTTTAATGCCATTGAACACGTCTTTTGATCAGATTGACAGCTACGGTGAGACGATCTCCCCTAGAAGGTCCGTAAAGGTACGTGTTGTGATGTCTGTGTTTGCTTCCCCTGTCGCGAGTTCGGATCACTCAGTGATGTTATATATACCTAAATAATCTGTGGAACCTCAGCTTTAATCGGATATCTTGTACGTGCAGCTACGATAAGTAATAAGGGTACTTTTATCTTGAGTTCTGTGCCAAAGTCCGTTAGCATTTTTCGCTCAGGGGTCATTTAGATGCTTCTTATGAGACTTGTGTTTTGGTAAAAATGGTTTGTATCGTCAGTTAGCTGAGATTCTTCCCGTTAATCTGGTATAACACATTAATAGGTTCTTAAATATTAAGATCCCCTGAGACACAGTGTCGTGAACATTTTTTTTAAAAGTACCCGCCGACGGGGACCTTGGGGCTTAAGAGCCAGCATGCGGGACCGGCTGTACAAGGTTTCGGTGAGTGTTAAACGAGTGTAATGTGTAACGTTAATGTCAGCTAGCTAACATTAGCTACACTCCCGTGTTTTGTGTTAGCAACTAGTTTTCTCGTTAAGAACTGCGTGGTCGCTGTGTATGCTGTGGATAACATTAGTGTTGGCACGGACCAGGTACACTCCCGTGTTTTGTTTTAATGCTCTTACAGTCTTGCATAAAGAGAGGTTTTATTAGAAGTATTCTTTTCTCTCGCGTCCAGGAAGAAGTTTAAAAAGTAAGAGACAATGGAGTCTCTGAGAAGGGTCGAATTGGTTACTTTAATTAAATAGCGTGGTAATGAAACAAACAGAAGGTGGTGAGACGAAACAGCTGTGGTCCCGATGTTGCAGCTTTGAAAAAAGAGCGAGCAACCCCCCCCCCGCCTGTTAGCTATATATCTCCTTCGTGGCTCCTGTGACGTCGGAGTCCTCCCATCGCTTCCTTCTTATGTCCGATATCGCGTAAACCAGAGGCTTTAAACGCTGTATATTCATTGCATCGCTCCACACGCCTTTTCTCCTTATGCACTTATTCATGACTTTTTATTTGATGCATTTCAACGGCTGTAATCTTGTTCACGTCAAACCGGAAGTGAAGCTTACTGTTGGTATTCCGGAGACTTCTTCCGGAATAGCTTTTCAAAATAAACTTTAGCATCAACGTTTTCACAATAAACCGTTTTAAGATTACTGTATGTTTAAACTAAATTACATCATTAAACATTCATTTTGAAGTATCTCGGGGTCTTGTTCTCGAGTGAGGGAACAATGGAGCGTGAGATGGGCCGGAGAATCGGAGCAGCGGGAGCGGTACTGCAGTCGCTTTACCGCACCGTCGTGACGAAAAGGGAGCTGAGCCAGAAGGCAAAGCTCTCTGTCTACCGGGCCATTTCCCTTCCTACCCTCACCTATGGTCATGAAGGATGGGTCAGGACCCAAAGAACCAGATCGCGGATACAAGCGGTCGAGATGGGTTTTCTCCGCAGGGTGGCTGGTGTCTCCCTTAGGGATAAGGTGAGAAGTTCGGTCATCCGGGAGGGACTCGGAGTTGAACCGCTCCTCCTTCACGTCGAAAGGAGCCAGTTGAGGTGGTTCGGGCACCTAGTAAGGATGCCACCTGGGCGCCTCCCTAGGGAGGTGTTCCAGGCACGTCCAGCTGGGAAGAGACCAAGGGGTAGACCTAGGACCAGGTGGAGGGATTATATCTCTTCGCTGGCCTGGGAGCGCCTTGGGACCCCCCCAGTCAGAGCTGGTTGATGAGGGGAAAGGAACGTTTGGGGCTCTCTGCTGGAACTGCTACCCCCGAGACCCGACCACGGATAAGCGGAAGAAGATGGATGGATGCAACATTCATTTTAATTTCTTACAGTTTGCATTACATTGTAAGACCAGTGTTGCAGGAGCAGCATAAATGCAACAGATAACATAAATCTCCGCTGCTCATATTTGCACATAATTCTCCAGTGTGTCGACGTCTCCTCTCTAAACATCGTGGCCGTGTGCCAGCTGACACCGGAGCAACACATTGATTTTTACTCTACTTGTTGTGGGAATCTTTTTGAACAACAAAGCCTCCCTGTGGTCAGGAGGCTTTCAGTGATTTCATGATTTAATGATTTTTCTCTGTGGCCTCTCATCCAGGTCAATAGCAATAAAATCCCCCAGAGTGTGTGTGTGTGGTGTGTGTGTGTGTGTGTGTGTGTGTGTGTGTGTGTCTGTGTCTGTGTGTGTGTGTCGAGGCATGGTTTTATGTGTGTGTTCTGCATGCAAGTAAGTGCACATCTCCACAGCCTGATTGTAAAGGGATTAAAAGGCTCCTGAGACATTAAACATCTATATACGTGCATGCATTAAAACACAGAATAATATTACAGATGAATAATGCAGCAATGAGGAATAAAACACATTATTCTTTTGGAATTGGAAACGCTGATGATTACCTCTCTTTATGTTTAACTTAATTTGAATCGGACCTTGAGGAGAGAGACAATCAAGAACCAATCAGAAATGATATACATTATGGAGAATGCATGTATCACTGGCTGGCAGTACATATATAAATACATTAATAAAATAAAAATATATTTCTGGTTAAACTCACTTTTATGTGTGTATATGTGTATATAAGTGCTTTGTTAGTAATTGTATCGCTCGAAGTGGAGTCGAAAGAGATGAGTTTTCAGTCTGGAAGATGTGCAGGCTTTCTGCTGTCCTGATGTCAATGGGGAGCTCATTCCACCATCTTGGAGCCAGGATAGCAAACCCACGTGTTTCTGCTGATGGGAACTTGGGTCCCCCTCGCAGCGAGGGTGCAGCGAGTCGTTTGGTTGATGTAGAGCGGAGTGCACGCGCTGGGGTGTACGGTTTAACCATGTCCTGGATGCAGGAAGGGCCAGATCCATTCGCAGCATGGTCTGCAAGTACTAGTGTCTTGAAGTGGATTCTAGCAGTTACCGGAAGCCAGTGGAGGGAGCGGAGGAGCGGAGTGGTGTGGGAACATTTAGGAAGGTTGAAGACCAGACGAGCCGCTGCATTCTGGATGAGCTGCAGAGGTCGGATGGCTAGACCAGCCAGGAGGGAGTTGCAGTAGTCTAGGCGTGAGGTGACGAGAGCCTGGACCAGAACCTGCGTGGCTTTCTGGGTCAGCTGGGGACGTATCCTCCTGATGTTGTACAGCTTATATCTGCACCAACGGGTTGTAGCAGCGATGTTTGCAGTGAAGGACAGGTTGTTATCTAGGGTCACACCCAGATTCCTTGCAGTCTGAGTCCGGGAAACAACAGAGGTGCAGAATAATTTGTATAATTAATTTAATGTATTGTAACGATCACAAAGGGAGTCGGAAACAGGCTTCTAGTTATTAGGCTTTAATAACTTCTTCTTATTCACGGATGATCACAGGTTCAGGTACAGCTTGTGGGTTCAACCTCACACTCACTCTAACTCCCACACATACCCATATATATAACAGTGTCTACGTCACAACTTCCCGCCCTCCCCCGTCTGCTGCCCCAACCACAGGCCCGCACCTCAACCAGCATCACTGTGAGCTCGGGGGATGCCTGAGTGACACCCTCACTATACAGGGTCGCTACAGTATTACATATTATCATTATTTTTTAAATTATTTTGTCCATATTTCAATGTCATGAAGGAAACACAGAGACTACTGAGAGTGCTGAGGCAAACCAAATGCATGCTACAGGTTCATGCTCCACCTTTACGTCACCTCTCATGGAACAACCTGAGAGTCAGCAGAAGATGGATATAAAGTCACATAGAGATATCAGGGGGTCAGCTCTGTTTGTGGTCATGTGACAGACGGTGTGTGTGTGTGTGTGTGTGTGTGTGTGTGTGTGTGTGTGTGTGTGTGTGTGTGTGTGTGTGTGTGTGTGTGTGTGTGTGTGTGTGTGTGTGTGTGTGTGTGTAGAGAGCAGAGAGAAACAAAGACAGTGAGGGATGGAAACACTCAGTGACTGCATCCTTCGCCCTGAGGAGCCGCTGGTAATGGCTTCACACTGAGAGACTGCAGGAGGCTTTAATACACGCATACTGAGAAGTGTGTGTGTGCAACATGTGTGTGTTCAGCTCAAAGGTCAAATCTACAAACGCGTTCATACACCTACACGTCTGATCTGATTTATTTATATATTTTTTGCAGCTTCTCCATTAGCTTTCTGTGTATTTAGATGTCTAGTATGGCTAGAGAACACACAAGTGTATTTATTTTGACATTTACTTTAAAGGTCCCATGTCATGCTTCTCTGGTCTGCAGAGTCACAAACCCTCAAAGTGCACCCTGTAGCGAGTAAAACTCTAACACAGAGAAGACCTGTCTGTGCTGCCCCAGAACGCCCTGGTCCTCTCCTCCATATGAGTGGCGTATCGGGCCTCCCTCATGTATCTGTCCGGTTGCCGTTGGCTCCCCTCCACGTAGCAAGTCCTCGTCGTCCTCCCATCTCCTCCAACAGATAATGCCCCTCCTGTCTGTTTTTCCTCCCCCCGCTACTCCATCGCTATCAGAACCAGGCGGCCTACTTGGCTCCGAGGCACCGCTGCCGCTCGGTACAGAACTCATCTGTCCTTCCTCCTCATGCTGGCCTACAGGTTTAAAATAACCTGTAAGCTTCGGGATGTTTTGTAATAGCTGCTTGTCTCGAAACTCCTTTTCCCTCAACAAGTTCCTTTTCCGAGCGCCACTCTCAAACTTTTTCTTCTCCGACATTTTCTCCTAAACAACTTCATCTGTCACTCAATCACTCGCAATTTGAATAAGTCAGATGTGAAACATATTCTCATTCTGATTGGCTGTTGAGTGGCGCCCACTGACTGTTTCGGAGTCAACTCTGGAATCCATCGATCTGATTGATTAGCGGAGCAAATGACCAAAATAGTATGGAGGGAAGATATCCCGTGCATTAAGGCGGCCCTGGGTGCCCATACCCAAATGGACCAATCTGTGGAGCCGTTACGTCCGTGGAGCCGTTACGTTAAGTCCGCGGATTGGTCCAAATTGACCAATCCGCGGACTTCCTCACACACACTCAATTTTTTCTCAGCTGCAGCTCCGACCGATTTCTCCTCCCTGAGACGGCGGGACGCGGCGAGGCTGTGAGTCGGTGTGTGTGTGTGTGTGTGTTCGGGCTGTGTCTCGCTGTCTCGCAGACGGCCACTGGGCTCACAGGGAGGGGGGGGGGGCAGGAGCTCCAACAAGCCGTGTAGGACAGAGAGTGAATACACATACTATACAGAGATGCTGTGAGAAACCAATGTGAGTTTGGAAAATTGAACAATGTAAATCTATTCTAGTAGACCTCAACAATGGAATTATGATCAGTAGAAATGACCATGACCTGGGACCTTTAACATAAACCTAAAAACACTAGGGTTAAATGCAGAGTTTTTCTTTATTTGAAATCTCTAACATCATAATGTCAGCTTCGGCTACCTTTAAGACACACTTTTGTATCTGAAAGTATGTCAGATATTTCACTAAATTCATTGCATGTCCGAGGACTATTTAAAAACGTTATCCTATCAGTTAACCAGTTAGCTCTGGAACTTAAGTAGTGGAGTAAGTTCAAGTATATTTACCTTTACGGGTATAAAGGTAGCATTTCATTGAAATACCAAGTAAATGACAAGTGTCCCTAAAACTGTGGTCGAAGAAAATT
The DNA here is from genome assembly GCA_902827135.1 of Harpagifer antarcticus. NCBI lineage: Eukaryota > Metazoa > Chordata > Actinopteri > Perciformes > Harpagiferidae > Harpagifer > Harpagifer antarcticus. The sequence continues at coordinate 258,531 of CADEHL010001204.1, read as the reverse complement.
AGGTAGAAGTTGTGTGATGTGTGGGGAGTTGATTATATCACCACATGTTTGGCTTTTGGAAAGGTGTGTAACGCTTCACACACTGATGATATGTGCTGGTGGCTGGAGAACAGCACAACAGGCAGTACATCTTGAAAGCAGAACTTCAGCGCTCTGCTGATTGTTGCTCTGCTGCAGCACCTGATAAGATGTTCAATAAATCAATCAGGTGAAACCAAGCATCACAGAACACAATTTACCTTAAAGAAAGTGTGTGTGCACCTTCCATAATCTATGGATGAGTGTCTCAGACCCTGCAGTCGGGTTGTTAGTAGAATTGATTACCATTAACAAGCTCTAATTGCTTTTACATGTTAGTGTGTGTGCGTGTGTGTGTGTGTGTGTGTGTGTGTGTCTCACAGGTTTAACTGTACTGAACAGGTGTGCTCTGTCACCTCTCCAAAGGGATTACAGCCCAGACTGTCACACACACACACACACACACACACACACACACACACACACACACACACACACACACACACACACACACACACACACACACACACACACACACACACACACACACACACACACACACACACACACACACACACACACACACACACACACACACACACACACACACACACACACACACACACACACACACACACACACACACACACACACACACACACACACACACACACACACACACACACACACACACACACACACACACACACACACACACACACACACACACACACACACACACACACACACACACACACACACACACACACCACTGCTCTGGAGCCATTTGTCTTTGCCAATACTTTGTTCTTATACGCAAACATTCTCATACACTTGCTTTTTAATGGAGCAAGGTGGATTATTAATAAATGTAGGAAAGGATTCCCAGAGATTCTCCGATCGATTTCAAGATGAAAAATAACACAATTATAGCAGGTTTTCCCAGATTTGAGCAGTGGAGACTCCTTATTTCAACCTCACAAATAAGCTGACAACTCAAAGTCGACGGTGAGAGAATATCCTGATCCAGGACATCTCTTATTAACCCTATTTGTAATAAAGAAACACGATGAAATGTACATTGGAGGAGAACATGTCAGGATAAGGAAGATTAATTTGAAACGTGAAGAGAAACACACAGAGACGGCAGAGAGTGCTGCTGCTTCATGATTCAAAATTAGGTTAAAGATCGATCAGCAAACCAATAACGTGCTGCAGGTGCTCCATCTATACATCGCCTCTCATAGCTCAATCCTCAGGTCCAGTTTTCACATTTCACAATTAAAATCCTCCACAGTCTATCGGTAGTGGTGACACACACACACCAAACATTTCCTGCTGCTGAACCATGCAATTTGTTATTTATATTACGTTTGTTAATTATGGGGAATGATTATGTTAAGAGGTGGTTAACCTGTTTATGTTTGGGTCGGATTCTTTTGTTGAGATGTGGTTCTATTTCGTATAAGGCTTCGCCCTCTAAGGTTATCGCTATTGGGTAATCCCACTGCACGTGTGCAGCACTGACAGACTTAATCCACGCTTTTTTCCAGGGTTCCTCATGGGGAAGAAAATCAAGGTTTTTTACTCCCGGTATTTTCTGGGCCCGAAGGAGACGGGGCGGGGGGAATGAGACCCATCCTCGATCTGCAGTGTCCAACAAGGGAATGGCCTTTTCCCATGCTGACGATCAAACAGGTGCTGGAGTGTTCACCAGGGAGACTGGTTCACATCCATAGTCCTGAAGGATGCTTACCTCCACGTAACCATCATCCCGAAACACAGCAATTTCCTGCGTTTCTCATTCCTGGCTCCATGCACTTTTTCAAAGTGGGTGGAGACGGTTGGAGCAGCTACTCAGAATGGGGATGAGAGTGTTATTTTACCTGGACGACCGGCTGTGGCTGGCTCGCTCCAGGAAGGGAGGAAGCGGCTTACAGACGATACAGTTCGTATCTCATCTGTCAAACCTGGGTTTCATTATCAACTGGAAGAAGAGCTGTCCTCGTCCCTCCCAGGTTATCTTTTTAACTGGGAGTGGAATTGAACTCAGCCCGCATGAGAGCGCGACTCTCACAGCGGAGAGGGGAGAAAGTGACAGCTCTCCTCCGGCGCGTCACACCCCGCGGGGCGGTGACACCCCTCTCCGTGATGCAACTGTTGAAACATGCTGACATGATATCAGCTGGTCACGTGGTGATTCCCCGGGGTCTCCTTCATAGTGAGGAGACTCCAGAGGTGGTTTATTCGCCTGTGCATCGACCCCGTGCGTCAGAGGAGACGCATGGTGTACATTCCTCCTTCCGTGGGTTTGGATTTGACCTACTGAAAAAATATCCACGTCCTTTCAGTGGGGGTGCCCCTGAGCAGAGTGGCGTCACACACCGCAGTGTTCAAAGACGCATCTCTCGCAGGCTGAGGAACGTGCATGTCGCAGGCAGTGGGGGGACAGTGGCTGGGTCACATGTCTCTCCATATAAACGTGCTGGAATTACTCTCCGTATGGAAAGTGCTCCAGCACTTCGTCCCGTTGCTGTACAATCAACATATGTTGATTCAAACAGACAACAAAGCAGCGGCGGCCTACATAAATCGCCAGGGAGGTGTTCGATCAGCGCATCCTACACAGCCAAATGGACAGCGCTCCGTTTGGTGTGCAGGGAAAGCCTGGACCCCGTTGGGCCCCCTGCCTCGTGCTGTCGTTCCTCCAGCTGTTGCTGGACAGGAATTGGCTTATAGCACGGTAAAAACATATGCTGCTGCCATTTCATCTTGCCACGGTTTCTACGGGGCGCACAGAGACTCGGACCTGTGTCACGCGCTTTGGCGCCTCAATGGGTTTTGGCTTAGTGTTACGCGCACTGAGTAAAGCTCCATTTGAACCTTTAGATCAGGTTCCCCTAAAGTTCTTGTCAGCCAAAGTAGCTCTGCTCTTGGCTGACATCAGCTAAAAGGGTGAGTGATTGGTCTGCTCTCTCTGTGGCTCCGTCATGTCTCCGGATCCAAGGAGATGGCAGCTCAGCTGTTTTGCGCCCTAACCCGGCTTTTATGGCAAAGGTGATCACAAGCTCTTTAGATCGAGAGTGATCACTTTGGATGGCTTCTTTCCTCCTCCTCACACATCAGAGGAGGAAGCCACATCTCATCTCCTCCGTCCCGTGCGCGCGCTTCATGCTATATTGCACGCACGGCTGCTTTACGCAGCTCGTCTGTTTGTGCATTACAGAGAGCGCTCAGTAGGGCAGCCTCTGTCGGCGCCTGTCACACTGGCTGTGTGAGGCTGTGTCACAGGCGTATGTCTCCTCTGGGTTGGATCCCCCGGAAAACATCAAAGCGCACGGCACCAGAGGAATTTCCTCCTCCACGGCGTTGCACGGAGGAATGACAGTGGAAGACATTTGCACTGCTGCATCTTGGTCTTCCCCTGTTCTTTTATTCGTGTTTATTTTGAGGGATGTCTCCCATTCCTCTCTGACACACTCAGTACTGAGTGTCCTGTCAGAGTGAGTAATGTCGGGGACTCAACTGCGTGCCCTCTCTCCTGCCTGTCGGCACTTAGAGAGCTGCCCTTTTCCCCCTCTTTGATCGTTTTAACAAGTGGGACTTTGGTCTCTACTTTTTACAGGTAGCCTATTTAGCCTACCTTCTTTCCCGTATGGAGAATATTCATTTTTTAAATGCTATATTCGCTGGGAATGTGATGCTCCATTTACGCATGGCGAAATGGACATGGGTTATTAATTGAGTAAGTGTGTTTCTGTGCTTCTGGTAACGGACGGAACCAGTGGGGCGTGGACTACATCCTGCTTCGCCCTTAACCCAATAGCGATAGCCTTAGAGGGCGAAGCCTTATACGAAATAGAACTGGGGTTACGTACTGTAACCCAGCTTCTATGAGTATAGGCGCAGCCCTCTAAGGTTCGGGCCCCACTGGCTCCGCGAATAGCTGAAGAAAAGCTGTTTGTGTGGGAGCAGATTGTAGGGACTACTTCCTATTTATACGGAAGTGAGTCCGTAGGTGGGGCGCATAGGTGGGCGTGGATTAAGTCTGTCAGTCCTGCACACGTGCAGTGGGATTATCCAATACCGATAGCCTTAGAGGGCTGCGCCTATACTCATAGAAGCTGGGTTACCGTACGTAACCCCAGTTTTGAGTTGATTGTGTCACCTGTTGACGGTGAGCCTGTGGGAGGGGCTATGGGGTCAAAAGGGACGGTGTTGGTTCCTTGTTTTCTTTGGACTGTGTCACTCGGAAGAATGTTGCAATGAAGGCAACAGTTGGGACATGTTTGGGAGTTGGTTGCAGAGAAGGCAACCCAGAGCATGTTTACTCTGATGAGTGATGGACGGCCTGTTTGTGGACATTTATTTTGTTGTCTAACTTGTGCTGGTTCGCTAGTTTTTTCGTTATAAAAAGGTTTTGGAGCGTAACCCAACAGACTGTAAGCCAGTGTTTGTGAACGGACAATTAGAGCCCCGTCTCACACACGCACACACACACACACACACACACACACACACACACACACACACACACTTATACACACACACACACACACACACACAGTAAGTGCATCCAAGCTGACAGATGGAGACACGCACTTTTATAAAGGCCATATTCTGTTCTTAACTCTGTTGTGATTGAATCAAAGCAGAGACTGAACCTGCAGATGGTCGATAAATTACAGCAGGACTTGTTCAGAGCAGAGACACACTGTGAGAACAAAGACGGCTCTATTTGGGGGGAAAAGTGCGCTCTTATCCAATCATGTGTTGCCACTGTGGTCATTGGGACTCACTCAACTCATCATTACCATCCTAGCTCTGCAAGGTCCACTTTTGTATTCTGCGGCATATTCAGAGGGAAAGAGAGCACTATTCAAACTAATGCTTTGTTCGGCTAAAGGGAACGTGTTCCACTTCCAAAGGTGTCATTTAGTCTGGGGACATAAACCCACTACTTATACAAATGGCAGATTTTGTCCCGAACACTGTTTTGCTAAACAGCATGCACCAAGAAACAAAATAATGACGCTTTGAGAAAGGATTTGTCTGCACACTAAGACAGCCTTAAATGACGAAAGAAATGCACCGATAAGTACTTTTAACACATACTCACTGATGCAATTGATGCTTATACCAAAGATACCTAATATATATCCTTATTATAACCCAAACCATAATCAAACCATCATTTCCTAAACCTAAACAAGTAGTTTTGTATCAATCCACCAGTTTTAATGCAATTGGTCTTCATTAACTGGCTAATATTTCTTTGTAATCGGACAAAATAACTGCTAATTATTACAGAAAACACTTTTTGGGGTTGAAACTTGACGAGAAAGCAGTTATTTCATGTCAGAGTGGGGGAAAAGTGGCCGTCAGACTGTAAGAGAGTGTGTTTGTTCTTACCCGGATGTTGTCGAAGGATGCTTTGTTGGTAACGTCATAGAGAAGAAGCAGAGCTGAGGAGAGAGAGGAAGAACAACCATTTAAAAATGGATACGACTATTTTGTCATTGGCTGCAGAATCACAGATCAGTTCGTCCACAAAAAGGTGGGAAGAGAGAGTGTAAATACCACGGGGAGAGGAGAACAGCATGGAAAACGTGACGGGAACGTGGTTGGAGGTCGAGATGAATCATAACATGACGATCAGCTGAGTCACATGGATGTGTCAGACAAACCAAGTGACTCAATCATTCCAGCACCCTGCGATCTTTGGCGTCCCCCCTGGGATCTTTGGCGCCCCCCCTGCGATCTTTGGCGCCCCCCCTGCGATCTTTGGCGCCCCCCCTGCGATCTTTGGCGCCCCCCAGGTTGGGAACCACTGTTCTAGTGAATATGCGCCAACCGTGCATGCAGCCTGTTGCAGCTTCTCCTGCTCGATTTGTCAACTTCCACCTTTTATATTTGATCTTACTTGCTGTGTTTCTGTGTTTTAGTAACTTATCAGGCTGTGTCCTTTCTGAACGTGCTCGCAGAGAGAGATTTGTTTTCAGTCTTTCAGTGTTAGTTTTAAAGCAAACTTGGACGAGAGGTCCTTACAGTCCTTCTTACATTTATCATTGATGTAGTAATGCTAATAACGGGTTTAGAAGACACTGATAAACCGGTTTTTAAACATGTGTGGCCGATTTGGATCCTGATGCACATCCACGATTCATTTACATCGTAAGACTTCCATATCATGTGTCTTTAAACGCAGAATTACAATCCATTCTCTGTCCCAACAAAACTATTCCTGGCTGAGAACTGGGCCACGAAGCAGCAAAGGGTTCATGTTAATGAGTTGAATCAGTCCTAAGCTCATTATGTCCTGCAGTTTCACCTTTAAAGAGACAAACAAATGGCACCACATGAATACAACATCCATCCAAGCATTCACTTGTGTGAGATGTGTTTCGGTAATTGCTTCAACGAGAGCTTTTGGATCCAACCCAAGAGAAAAGCTGCTGCAAAGTGCTGAGCTCCACTGTTTACCACAGGATGAATGATGCACCTGAATCCTGATCACCTCCAAAGGCACCCCTGCTGTCAGGCCGGATGCAACTCAGGTGTTTCAGAGCAGGAGGTGGAGGGCGTGCATTATAACGCTCTATCAGACGGAAAAGTCATTACACCAACGAGGGAAATCGGCTCAAATGCATTTCTCATCTGGATCCACTTTGCCTTGCAATAATTAGCCTCAGCTTATTACCTCCACACCCCCTGAACACATACACCGCCTAGTCCCCGTCCCTCCAGCCATGGCTACTTGCTCAATATCTTTTGGATTAAGCCCCTTTATTTGTTTATTCCAGCCAGACAAGTGCGTGAAGGGTGTTTAATGAGTTGTAATCAGCGTGAGCAGTCGGGCTGGGAAAACACAGAGAAAATTAGGAGATTTAGAGAAAAAAAGAGACAGAAGGAGAGAGAGATGACCTGCCCCTCTTGCTTTTTCACCCTCTGCTAATCCAATTACAAAGTGACTCAATCATTCCAGCACCTTCTGATCTGACGGGGGAAAGATGGACGCAAAGGTGACGTTGTTTTAGTTCTGCAGAGGTCGTAGTCAAGCATCTGAAAGCATCCCTTCTCCTTCCAGCTGTCAGCATCCATGTCTATTAACTGTTACTGAAACCTGCCCCAAAGACTACTGATTGTACCTCGTGGTGTTTGCTGTTTAAAAGCTGCACTTTCTCACAGGACATAAAGACTTTCCTACAGTGGCAACTAATGGCAATTTTGACATTTCAATGACATGTGCATGAGCCAACCGTGCATGCAGCCTGTTGCAGTTTCTCCAGCTAGACTTGTACTATTTTCAACTTCCACCTTTCTTATTGATCTTACTTGTTGTTTTTCTGTGAATAAATTATATTAGTAACCTATTAAGCTGTGCCCTCTCTAAGCTTCTTGTAGAGAGAGATTTAGTTTTCTTGCCATTAAGTCACCGTAGCTGCCTTGTAGCTGTCACTACCCGATCTGCAGCCCTGCCCGATCTGCATGTGCGAGATGGTCCGCCATATTGGACAACTCCGTACGGCAACCCAAGAAGGACACTTGAGCTTTGCTAAAGGCCACTGTGTCAAGTGTCCTTCTTGGGTTGCCGTCCGGAGTTCTCCAATATGGCGGACCATCTCGCACATGCGCACTGCAGATCGGGCAGAGCTGCAGATCGGGTAGCTGCCTTGTAGCTACCAGGTAGAAGCTAATCGCGCTAAAGCTGGCGGTTGGAACAATGGCTATTCCCACTGAAACCTCGAGAAGGAAACAGGTAACATGTCTTTACCATGAGCCTGAGTCTTCATCATGTCTTGTGTATTGTTTTTGGATATCCCACTAGTCCAAACTGTGATTTTGACAACATTTAGAATTTTCTTTTGCAGCACTAGAAGACGGAAATATGTCTCAAAGATGGAGGAAGTCACTTTAAAGGGCAGAGGAAGAGACAGATAAATGAAAGGTGGTGACAGTGAGTAACATATAGAGACAGAAAGGTGGGTAAGAGGAACCGAGACATATTGATGGATCCACCTATAACCTCTGCAGGAAACTGTGAGACGATAAGAAGACACATATGCTAATTAGATAGCCTGATGGACAATATAAAGTGCTTCCTGTAGCTCTTGGTAATAATGGCTTTCCTTAGAAGTTGAAGTTGAAGTTGCGCTGATGGTTATTCAGCTATTACACTGGCTGAAAGGTTTTTTATTAAATGCATCTTACTGCATTGTCTGCTAACTGAAACAAAGGAGAAACACTTTAATAAACTGTCCGGACAATAGCATGTGTTTTCCAGAGGACGCAACACATTGTGGTCGAGCAGCAAAATGTCTGTTCTCTGAGGCAGAAGCAAAGGGCAGGGTGTTATTAAGAATTAACTAAAGTTCAAACAGATTACGGTCTGCAGTCTGCTCCGAACGGCGAGACCTGCAGGCCTGACGTGATGAAATATTCAAACAGAAGTCTTTGTGTTCAGAACGTTTAAAGAGTCCTCTCCTGCTGATGTTCAGGTGTATATCAGTAGTGTCTCTACTTTAAAGAGTCCTCTCCTGCTGATGTTCAGGTGTATATCAGTAGTGTCTCTACTTTAAAGAGTCCTCTCCTGCTGATGTTCAGGTGTATATCAGTATGTAGTGTCTCTACTTTAAAGAGTCCTCTCCTGCTGATGTTCAGGTGTATATCAGTATGTAGTGTCTCTACTTTAAAGAGTCCTCTCCTGCTGATGTTCAGGTGTATATCAGTATGTAGTGTCTCTACTTTAAAGAGTCCTCTCCTGCTGATGTTCAGGTGTATATCAGTAGTGTCTCTACTTTAAAGAGTCCTCTCCTGCTGATGTTCAGGTGTATATCAGTAGTGTCTCTACTTTAAAGAGTCCTCTCCTGCTGGTGTTCAGGTGTATATCAGTATGTAGTGTCTCTACTTTAAAGAGTCCTCTCCTGCTGATGTTCAGGTGTATATCAGTATGTAGTGTCTCTACTTTAAAGAGTCCTCTCCTGCTGATGTTCAGGTGTATATCAGTATGTAGTGTCTCTACTTTAAAGAGTCCTCTCCTGCTGATGTTCAGGTGTATATCAGTAGTGTCTCTACTTTAAAGAGTCCTCTCCTGCTGATGTTCAGGTGTATATCAGTAGTGTCTCTACTTTAAAGAGTCCTCTCCTGCTGATGTTCAGGTGTATATCAGTATGTAGTGTCTCTACTTTAAAGAGTCCTCTCCTGCTGATGTTCAGGTGTATATCAGTATGTAGTGTCTCTACTTTAAAGAGTCCTCTCCTGCTGATGTTCAGGTGTATATCAGTATGTAGTGTCTCTACTTTAAAGAGTTCTCTCCTGCTGATGTTCAGGTGTATATCAGTAGTGTCTCTACTTTAAAGAGTCCTCTCCTGCTGATGTTCAGGTGTATATCAGTATGTAGTGTATCTACTTTAAAGAGTCCTCTCCTGCTGATGTTCAGGTGTATATCAGTATGTAGTGTCTCTACTTTAAAGAGTCCTCTCCTGCTGATGTTCAGGTGTATATCAGTATGTAGTGTCTCTACTTTAAAGAGTCCTCTCCTGCTGATGTTCAGGTGTATATCAGTATGTAGTGTCTCTACTTTAAAGAGTCCTCTCCTGCTGATGTTCAGGTGTATATCAGTATGTAGTGTCTCTACTTTAAAGAGTCCTCTCCTGCTGATGTTCAGGTGTATATCAGTATGTGGTGTCTCTACTTTAAAGAGTCCTCTCCTGCTGATGTAAAAGTATTGCATATTATTATGTGTTGTTAGAGTCCCTGTGCAGGCCTGTGTGTATCTGGTTGCTGTGTCCCTGCGTGTTTACTTAACGTCATTCAGGGGGAGGAGAGCAGTGAAGGTCAGCAGTGATTATTTAAACAGATTAATATCTAAGCGATGATGGATGGCTGCACTCTGTATGGATCACTTCACACCACCAAGCTCCATGGCTACAAGAGATCCAAGGTACAGATAGAAGTGGCTTCATTAATCGAAATCCAAAGCTAATTTCGATCGAATTTCGACATAAGAAGTGCTTCTTCTGCCATATGTTATATCATATAAGTTCCCTACCATGACCAAAGTGAAGTTGGATTTTAAAGGTGACTTTTACACATCAACAGAACATGACATTTTCCCTCTCGGGACATTCGGCTGACAATTTCAAATGAGTTTGACGCCTATAATCAAGCGTTAATTTTAATGGATTTTTCGAAAAATGTCTCTTATGACCAAAATAAAGTTTAGGACTTTTACAGATCAACCAACATGCATATTTAAAATGCTGCTGGAATATTTAAATATTTAAATTTAAATCAACTTGTTAATGTCACCAGCGATGAAACACCAGTGTGAGCTTTAGGTCTCTATTACCACCAAGTTCAAATGTTATTAGCTTAGTGACTCGCTACTTTCAGTACCACTATGACATGAAAGGGGCCCTATTGTGGATTTGTCCTTTGCTGTAGTGTGTTTTATAGGTTTTAGTGCATGTAAATGGTCTGCAAAGGCTAATTGGACTACTTTGTTTACTTCTTGAACATAGTGACGTAACTCTCGCGCTTCTAATGGCTGGCGCTGCAACACATTGTAGGTGACGACAGCACCACAGCACATGTACTAATGAGAAGCCAGCGTGTGGTCTCTCTCTGTGTGTGTGTGTGTGTGTGTGTGTGTGTGTGTGTGTGTGATGTCTAACTGATGGCTTTCACTGTAGGCAACTTGCTGTCTTTGCATTGATGTTCCTGCGTGACAAAATGAGAGTGAGCGTTTGAAATATCCACCAGCGTCGCCCTCCATCCATCAAATCTTTAATTTCTCGGGTGACAGCAGAAGTTGTCATTTCTTCCTCTGCTCATAAAGCTAAGCACAACAACCCATAGGGCTCCATTTAGACAGTGTCCATTTTAGAAAAGAGGTGGAACAATTACAGCGACAAACGACTAAACCCCCCTCGGTGTCTAGTGACAGCTGAATCCAGACTGCTCCGATAAAGAGAACATGAGATAGAGGTGAGATATGATGGCTGGATCAATATTTGAAAACGATAAAGTCACACACTGAATAAATAAAAATGAACACAGTGGAGAGTGTTAGTAGGGAGAGTTATTTGAGCAAACACACACACACACACACACACACACACAATGTCAAGCCTCAAACATGCCTTTGACTGTAACCTTGCACATTTCTGTTAATATGCAGGAAGCTACTGTGTGTGTGTGTGTGTGTGTGTGTGTGTGTGTGTGTGTGTGTGTGTGTGTGTGTGTGTGTGTGTGTGTGTGTGTGTGTGTGTGAGAGCTCTTGATGATGGATCGCTGAGCTCATGGCTGTCCTAATGGTGGAGCGATTCCTTCAACAATTTGTTTCCAATTGCTTTTTCTCACTTTATTTTTCCACTCCATCTTTTTCTTCCCTATCGTTTCCCACCATCCCTCTGCCGCTGTCCGTCCTCCCGCCTCTGATGGGACACAAGCTGCTTCTGATTAAGGCCTCCAGTCGCTCATTAGTGATAAAAGTAGAGATCCGAGAAGACAGGATAGAGGGAATACAACATGATGCAGGCAGGACGGGATGAGGCAGAGCAGAGCGGCCACATTATGAGGTAATGACACAGTTTTAAACGCATTAGAAGGTCGTCTCTGCCGGTCCTTTAGTCATTTGTTCTCCATGTTTTTGTAATAGCTCATTTCCTCCATAGAAGTGGCATCCTGGGACATTCCACGCCTGACTTATTTGGACTTTCTGATGCCTTAGTTTGATTTTAAACTAAATTAAAGCATTAAACAGAACAAAACAGCTGGTCCAATGTTAAGAGCTAGACTCTAGTTATCCATCGAAGTTCTGGTTAGATTTTTTTAATAAATCGTTTAGACTTTTAGACCAATAACAGATACGAGTATTTAGAATGAAAACTCTTAGATTGTTTAAAGGTCCCGTGTCATGGCCATTTCTACTGATCATAATTCCATTGTTGAGGTCTACTATTGGTTTCTCACAGCATCTCTGTATAGTCTGTCTATTCACTCTCTGTCCTAAACGGCTTGTTGGAGCTCCTGCCCCCCCCTCCCTGTGAGCCCACTGTGCTCTGATTGGTCAGCTCGCCCACTCTGTTCTGATGAGTCCACCACCGTTACAGCGCAACATCAGTGTTTATGTGTTACAATGGCGTTAGTTAGCAACCAGAAAATGACACCAGTAAGGACAAACCGATGAGAATGCTGCGTGGGGTCTGGGTGCCGTGTTGGCAGGACGTTGCGGGGCTCGCTGCTGCGAGGAGCGGACAGTGTGAGCTGGGTTCATTTCCTGGTTGCTGCGTGGGGTCTGCTTGACAGCGAGACATTGCGAAACTTAGCCTGAACTCAGCCTGAGCACCATGGACGCCGGAAGGAGGGGTGCTGAGGGGGAGGCAGCAGCCCCATCTGCGAGGCTCCACTAGCACCCACACCTCAGCGCATCAAAGTTTCGCCGCTGAGAGAGTGTGTGTGTGAGGAGCTCCACGGATTGGACCGATGGGTTCATTTGGGTATGGTCACGTTACTATACCAAGCAAGAAAACAATGGAAACAGAGAAATGTCCAACGAGGCGTTCTGGGGCAGCACAGACAGGTCTTCTCTGTGTTAGAGTTTTACTCGCTACAGGGTGTACTTTGAGGGTTTGTGACTCTGCAGACCGTTTACATGCAGAAGAACCTTCATAACACAAGGGGACGGGTAAGAACCGGAAAAGCATGACATGGGACCTTTAAATAGCTTCCTTAAAATGTGACACAATGAGATAAGATAAGATAAAATAAGCCTTTATTGATCCCTGGCAAGTAACAGTAGGAGAATTACAACAATAGAATAGGATGACCTGTTTAAATATATTCATTTATGACTTATTATAGGTATGACGAATACATGTCTACATGCAAGTGAAAGCCATACCTACAGTGCAGGTTGTTCATTTTTTAACTGGGGGGTCAATCCTTGGTTATTCAGCTTGATGGCTACTTACACAAAGGATTGATAATACTTGTTTCCTTAAAGCCATAACCCCTAACTCAACCCTGAAGGCAAGGTAGCCATTATGGGGAAATGAAACAGCCAAAGCTCCAAATAACCCTCTTAATCATGCACCACCACTGGGAGCAGTCATATGTAAGGCAGCCATTATACATTCTGTTACTTTGTTTATTTAAATCCATCATGTTGGGTCTTTTACTGCAGTAAAAAAGCAGGAAAGGGTCCTAAAATGAGTGAAATAAGTTTATAGCCCAGCATTAGCCGCCTTTAGCTTAGCGGTGGTGACGTGAAGTCATGTGACCGTAGTTCCTTTATAGCCCAACATTAGCCACCTTTAGCTTAGCGGTGGTGTCGTGAAGTCATGTGACCGTGCTGTAGTTCCTTTAAAGACCAACATTAGTCACCTTTAGCTTAGCGGTGGTGATGTGAAGTCATGTGACCGTGCTGTAGTTCCTTTATAGCCCAACATTAGCCGCCTTTAGCTTAGCGGTGGTGACGTGAAGTCATGTGACCGTGCTGTAGTTCCTTTATAGCCCAACATTAGCCCCCTTTAGCTTAGCGGTGGTGACGTGAAGTCATGTGACTGTAGTTCCCTTATAGCCCAACATTAGCCACCTTTAGCTTAGCGGTGGTGACGTGAAGTCATGTGACCGTGCTGTAGTTCCTTTATAGCCCAACATTAGCCGCCTTTAGCTTAGCGGTGGTGACGTGAAGTCATGTGACCGTAGTTCCTTTATAGCCCAACATTAGCCGCCTTTAGCTTAGCGGTGGTGTCGAGAAGTCATGTGACCGTGCTGTAGTTCCTTTATAGCCCAACATTAGCCGCCTTTAGCTTAGCGGTGGTGATGTGAAGTCATGTGACCGTGCTGTGGTTCATTTATAGCCCAACATTAGCCGCCTTTAGCTTAGCGGTGGTGTCGTGAAGTCATGTGACCGTGCTGTAGTTCCTTTATAGCCCAACATTAGCCTCCTTTAGCTTAGCGGTGGTGTCGTGAAGTCATGTGACCGTGCTGTAGTTCCTTTATAGCCCAACATTAGCTGCCTTTAGCTTAGCGGTGGTGTCGTGAAGTCATGTGACCGTGCTGTAGTTCCTTTATAGCCCAACATTAGCTGCCTTTAGCTTAGCGGTGGTGTCGTGAAGTCATGTGACCGTGCTGTAGTTCCTTTATAGCCCAACATTAGCCTCCTTTAGCTTAGCGGTGGTGTCGTGAAGTCATGTGACCGTGCTGTAGTTCCTTTATAGCCCAACATTAGCTGCCTTTAGCTTAGCGGTGGTGTCGTGAAGTCATGTGACCGTGCTGTAGTTCCTTTATAGCCCAACATTAGCCGCCTTTAGCTTAGCGGTGGTGACGTGAAGTCATGTGACCGTGCTGTAGTTCCTTTATAGCCCAACATTAGCCGCCTTTAGCTTAGCGGTGGTGACGTGAAGTCATGTGACCGTGCTGTAGTTCCTTTATAGCCCAACATTAGCCGCCTTTAGCTTAGCGGTGGAGACGTGAAGTCATGTGACCGTGCTGTGGTTCATTTATAGCCCAACATTAGCCACCTTTAGCTTAGCGGTGGTGTCGTGAAGTCATGTGACCGTGCTGTAGTTCCTTTAAAGACCAACATTAGTCGCCTTTAGCTTAGCGGTGGTGTCGTGAAGTCATGTGACCGTGCTGTAGTTCCTTTATAGCCCAACATTAGCCGCCTTTAGCTTAGCGGTGGTGTCGTGAAGTCATGTGACCGTGCTGTAGTTCCTTTATAGCCCAACATTAGCCACCTTTAGCTTAGCGGTGGTGTCGTGAAGTCATGTGACCGTGCTGTAGTTCCTTTAAAGACCAACATTAGTCGCCTTTAGCTTAGCGGTGGTGTCGTGAAGTCATGTGACCGTGCTGTAGTTCCTTTAAAGACCAACATTAGCTGCCTTTAGCTTAGCGGTAGAGTCGTGAAGTCATGTGACCGTGCTGTAGTTCCTTTAAAGCCTAAAGTTAGCTTTTTACTTTAAGAAAAGTGTGGAGGTTATCCTGCTTATCAAAAGGTTTACGTTTGTGTTTGCCACCATGCTTATATTCTGCAGTAGGCTATTCCAAAATCACATGGAGAAACCCCATAGCTTTTTATCCAGAGAGCGCTTGCAATGCTAACGTTGGGGTTAGCCTGCAAACATACATCATCATTGCATCCATAATATTTCCAGCTAAAATGTATTAGTATTTGAAAATGTGATTCTAGTTATTATGGAGGAATACTATAATTTCTTCATGCCTGCACTTCACATCATTTTCAAAAAGCACGAGTGCATCGAGGGGGTGGATTAAAGTCGCTCACTCTCTTCCATTACCTGAGCTCTCCTGACAAAGTAATTCCTCTGTTCTCTGCTGTCTACATTGAGGCTTAATGCCACTTCATTACAGGTTGTGCTCCAACAATGGTTTCTCTCTACCCTTCCATTAACCCTGCTCTCATTCTCTTGATGTGTTAATCTGTGCAAGTTGCTTTTAGTCTTTACAGTGCTTCTCGCCTCAGTCATCCTCCAGAGTTTTGACCGCACATTTGAATCCGTCTGATTGCTTTGATTCCCTGGACCTTTCTTCATTTGATAAACAGAGGTTATCTTGGCTCAAATGTCTCCATCTAGCAGCTTTCCACACCAATCAATCTCTTAATTTCCTTATATAAGCACTCTGTCTCTCCTTTTTTTCTACCCCGCATCGTTTTTTAGAGGATATATTATGCTAATTTTCAACCACAGATGTCAACCTATTATCTGTTTATCTTTCATTTGTCAATTCGATGTCGAGACATTTCACTTGATAGGCGAAAGCAATGAATTTAGTGTATACCACATTTCATGGCAGTCTTTCTTATCGTTCTCATTCACCAATATCTTCAAAATATATAATCATTCGCCAACTGTGGATGTCTGAGCAAAACAGTTGGTGCCAATCTATCGTTTATCAATTGGACATTTCACTGGCAACGATGAGTGTCTGCAGAAGCCTCGAGATTAAAAGTGAGGGTATTAACAAAGTCATTAAGCCTGGAGACCATTGACATTCTGTACCAAACTTTATAGCAATCTGTCTGATTGCTGATATTTCACTCTGGACCAAAGTATTGGATCTAACAGACTGACATTTCCATTCCTTTAGCGTTGAAATTCAGCGCAGGTCCTGCCCAACGACAGCTCAGTAGTCGTCTCAAAGTGATACTGCGCTCCCAAGACAGCTATTGATTATTTAATTCAGCTTTGGCCCCAATCTCGGCTGTCATTAAACTCCTTAATGACTGAGAAAGAAGATCCAGGCAATCAGTGCATATTGGCCGATGGAGTCCAGTTTAATCCGCCCGGCCCATCTGGGGGTGTTAGGAGCTTAAAAAGGTCCAATTGGGTCCAGAAATACCATTACCATCATTACAAAACACTGAACATCAGCAGGAGAGGACTCTTTAAAGTAGAGACACTACATACTGATATACACCTGAACATCAGCAGGAGAGCACTCTTTAAAGTAGAGACACTACATACTGATATACACCTGAACATCAGCAGGAGAGGACTCTTTAAAGTAGAGACACTACATACTGATATACACCTGAACATCAGCAGGAGAGGACTCTTTAAAGTAGAGACACTACATACTGATGTACACCTGAACATCAGCAGGAGAGGACTCTTTAAAGTAGAGACACTACATACTGATGTACACCTGAACATCAGCAGGAGAGGACTCTTTAAAGTAGAGACACTACATACTGATATACACCTGAACATCAGCAGGAGAGGACTCTTTAAAGTAGAGACACTACATACTGATATACACCTGAACATCAGCAGGAGAGGACTCTTTAAAGTAGATACACTACATACTGATATACACCTGAACATCAGCAGGAGAGCACTCTTTAAAGTAGAGACACTACATACTGATATACACCTGAACATCAGCAGGAGAGGACTCTTTAAATGCCTCAGTCTTTGTCTGAGTACTAACAGGAATTATAACCATTACTGCAAAGATAAGACCAAGATTTCATGAGACTTGAATTTCCAAGAACCTCCTAAATGGTTGCCAAGCTTTTAGTGTTTTTTCTAACTCTCTCTCTGCGTCAGATGCCACACATGAATAACTTAATACAGGCTGCAGCCTCCAAAAGACAGAAACAGCTCACAAAGCAGACATCTATTTATAAGAAATGACAAAATATTGTGAATCATTTGTTGAAGAATAATCTATTTTCGTTTGGGTGACATAACCGGCAGTCTGGAGCTCTTCCTCTTTCCCTGGCAGCTTTGACATTTCCATTGAGACTTTTCGGTTTAGCACCTTATGTGCTCAAATCTTTTACCCAACTCAGAGCAGATGGCGTTGGGGATTCACGGTGGCCGAAAACCTTGGCTCCAAAGAAGAATCTGTAACTAGGAGAGCATATGCGCCTGGCTAATGTTTCATGAGGACCGTGGCGACTGGTCATTAGGGGCAGGTGGCACAGCGCCACCTAGTGTCAGCAGAAAGTATTAAAAATAATGATTACAAAAAAATGCAAAATAAAGCAATATATTAAATATATTTTAAGATCATGTTTAATCATCTGATTCGTCTCATTGCTGTTTTAGTCTGTGTTCTTCTAATTAGTGTCTACAGTGTGTGCCTATTGAGCTGTTTAGAGTCATGTGGGACAAAACCCGATCCTGCCCCTCCCTCTCACTGTCTAAGTGAACGATGACTGTAAAAACTACACTGCGCATGCTCAGAGTATTTTCCTATTTGATGTGTGTGGCAAAAAATAATGACCATAGGGGCATAGAGCTGCCATCCCCACCATACGTCATCTCACATCATTCAGAGCTGATTGGCTGTAAGTACGTGTGCCGCGAAAAGTGTGGTGTGTGAAGAGAAGGAGAGGGACACGTCCTAAAACCCGGAAGTAAGCCGCGCATGGGTTCCCTCCACAAAAAAGCAATGAGATTTCTCCATAGGATTTTAGAAAATAGCTCAAAATAAGATCTGTGGGAAACGAACCTGTTAGATAAATGCACGTTTTGTTCAGCCAGATAATATTTTATAATTTTCTAATCATAAATCCATCATTTAGATTTATGATAGACTTTTGAAACTACAAGAACATAAGGAGGACTTTTACAAAAAAGTAATAGAGATTTTTGTCCAGAAGGATAGGCAAATGGACTTCATCTTCAAGTCAAGGTAAGACCGCAATTTTATTGAAAATGGGATCTTACTAAGAGAGAACAATTCAATATTTAAATGATAAAATTACATTTTTTGGGTATCCTTCTGTTGAACTGTCTGTTTAAAATTACTTGAAGCATCAGACAAAAAAAGCTTTTGAAAATAATATTATATTTTGATTTAGGTCAAAATATAATATTTGTAAACCTGAAGAGTCAGTGCCAGAGCCTCACCAGCCATGAACCTCACTGCAGAAGCTTATAGACATCTAAGTGTTTTGTGCCCCACCACTTTGTACATATAAAAACGCCACTGCATGAGGAGATGAAAAAGAATAAGTAATACCAGAAAGCAAAAATGCAAATCTGCTTAATTAGTAATTCTGAGGCAACCATGCCACACACTGGATTTATTAATAATGTATTAATATTAACTAGATACTTTATCTTAACTACTGTAAGACACAGCTGTCGTTTGGTCACAGAGCATGCTATGAAATGTGTAAATTGTGCTCTTTTGAAATATTTGAAATGTTAAATAAATCATCTTGTTCATATTTATACATTTATATATACGTATATTTTATTTAATATTTTTTTATTATTTTAACAATGCTCTTTTGGCAGTTTTTTCTCCAAAATGAACCGGTCATAACTTGAAATATGGATTTTCTGCTGAGCCACTGTAACCGTTTTTTTGTGGGGTAAGTAACTGGACTTGCCTCGAACCAATAGACTTTCATATTTCAATGTGTGTGTCTAGGGCGCATAAATACAATCCAATAGTTCCCAGGATTTGACAGCCTTTGAGACGCTGCTTCCTCTCCCTGGCCGTGGCCGTCAGATTGAATAAGCTTTATTTAAAACTCAGCAACAGACGGACGACTCTGAGGAGAGTTCGAGACTCCCCGAGTGCCTTGTTAAGGATCAGCAAGGGTAAATTGTTGACACATCCCAAATAACACCGGGCAACTGGCCAAACACACACACACACACACACACACACACACACACACACACACACACACACACACACACACACACACACACACACACACACACACACACACACACACACACACACACACACACACACACACACACACACACACACACACACACACACACACACACACACACACACACACACACACACACACACACACACACACCTGTTCACTTGAATGTGTAAACGTACCAGGAAAAAACCCTGATTCTGATTTGAGAGACTGAAAACAGAACTTATTGCCAATTTTGCATTAAAAAAAAATCACAATCGAACAAGATAATACTCACAACAACCGCTCTGACATTTTTATATTTCTTTGTATGCAGCTGAACAATTTCATGTTGGAGATATTATCTTCAAACCAGTGTGGGTGGGTGTGTGTGGGTGTGTTTCAAAACACCTGCTCATATAGGGCGGCCTGAGGCAAACTCTCTCTGTACTCAGTGTTGTTGTTTTGAGAAATAACTTTATACACACACACACACACACACACACACACACACTAAATCAGACGGGAGTATAGTTCCTCGCTTCCCCATCAAGTAAAAAGCAGCCTCATTTTCCCACCCAGTGGTTAGCCTCTCGCTCAAAGAAACTTGCTCATCACAAAGCCTCCGGTGGATTTCTGAACACACACACACACACACAAACAAACACACACACACACACACACACACACACACACACACACACAACACACACACACACACACACACACACACACACACACACACACACACACACACACACACACACACACACACACACACACACACACACACACACACACACACACACACACACACACACACACACACACACACACACACACACACACACACACACACTATTAAATCAACTGCAACTCGAGTGTCTTTCTGCGATCCCACCAGGAGAGAGGCAGCAACAGGTGACTGGAGATGCCAAACACACCATGGAGAAAATAAAAGGTAATGGAAAAATCAGTCGGAGCTGTTCGGCTGTGTCGGGGGGGTAAATGAAAAACGTTGCCATGAAGGTGTCAGTCACAATCAGAGTCATCATAACAATCACAGAGGAATCGTACCGTTAGCATCGCGGTAGTACGCGTGTGTGACGCTCCGGAAACGCTCCTGTCCCGCCGTGTCCCAAATCTAGAAAGGAAACACAGAAATAGGACATTTGACTTCTATCACCATCAGTTACCATAACATTAAGCCTGACTGTGTTACTCTGATCTGATTAGCTTGAACAACATCGTCGGAGCAATTAGCAACCGTAATCAATAAGTTCTTGCTAATAATTAGGGGGCTTTATATGAGGAAAATACCAATGTAGCATTTATAGCGCTATGAGAGCATCATTCAACACATTCAGAATGTCCTCATGTTAACAAAATAGTCCCATAACAATATTCCTTGTAAAAAGAAAGTGGTCCGTACTAATCTAAACCCACCGAATCCTGACATTTTTAGGTAAACAGTATCATTTGATAATCTGTAAACTCCTCAAATGTGCCGCTACGTTAAAGAACCATCCAGCCACTTAAAAAATGCAATGTAATCAAAATAGAAGCCATCAAAACACCATTAACGTAGCATACTGTCAGTTTCTAATTGAACCATTTTGCCTCGCAATTTAAATAGCCGTTAAACTCCTGTCGGGGAAATCACCTGAAATAACACATTTGACAGAAAGGTTGATGGATGAACACAGATCCATTAAAGATGAGAAAGATGGATGCAGAGCGAGCGTGAGTGATGTGAAAAACACCATCAGACAGAATCTAATGCTGTCGGACTCATCGGCGTCTCTGTCTCTGTCTCTCGCTGATAACTTCCAGGCTTGATAATCTGTGTTCAGAGCAGCAGGTTAATTGACTGATGGAGATTAACCAAGGCCGCATTAAGTCATCAGTTGGCCCTCAAACCGCAGGCGATGAAGATGTATGAACACCGAGGGAAACAGTATATACAGAATATCTCCTCATTAATACCAAATAAAAGGAGACTCCTACACCTTTAACTAAGGATTCAAAGATTCATAGTGTGTCCTTACCTGCAGTTTGACCTTCACAGCATCAATGTCCATCACTTTATTCTGAAAGACAAAAGGAAAGGAAACAACAGATGTGAAAAACACTTCTCACAGCTTTTGAAAACATGACGGAGGCGCACTAAGTGGTGCTTCTCAAGGGGAATGCTCTTTCCTGAAGGGTAATAGAGTTTGGAAAGCGAGTACTGTGGTGTATTTCTTTTTGTAACAACTGTTGGTACTAAGGCCTTAACATCAATGTGATTCTGTCGACACTTTGTACTTTCTAGAGCTCTCGTGTAAATACACTCAGATGGTAGACGGTGACTCAAAACCCCCCACATTGTTGTGCTATTCAACAAAGAGGATACTTATCTCTACTTTCATTTGTTCCACGAAATATTGAGGACTGAAACAATGATTTCTATGCAAATGTTCCCACACACTGGATACAGTAAAACATTGGGGCGAAAGGAAGAAAACCAACCCACAACGTTGTGTTATTTATCACTTCAACACGGCTTTATTTAATACTGGATTCTGATTGGTCAATTCGGACACTCCAGAGGTCTGATATTTTGCGCTAACAGACCGTTGCTAAGGAGAACAGACCGTTGCTAAGGAGAATCGAGGGACTGTGTGCAATGGTTTTGCAGCAACAATGGATTTTGAGGACAGGAGAACATTAAGATGATACAGAGATTTTGTAATGGTTTATTTCAACCAATTAGGCGCTTTCTTTTTGATATGTAATCCCCTTCTTGCCTCTCTTGCTCCTCTGACACACACACAGTACACACACACACACACACACACACACACACCTTTTGTTATGATAACGACCTTTGTTTCCGGGAGTTGCATCATTTACAAACCCCATAGCTGTCAGGCAGTTGATCAGAGTGGAGACACACACAGCTTTCCAATACCTCTGCGATATCTCTTTACGAAGAAAATAATGGTCGTAGGGATTTGTTCAAAATGACAATGAGGTAAGGGTCACCAGTGGAAACAACTCCTCCATCATTTCAAATTATTCTACCGCCAGATAAAGAGCTGATCTAACGTCTATCTTATATTCATAGATATGCAAATATAATAATAAAGCTTTATTTAAACAGCACTTTTCATACAACACGTCGTGCAGCTCAAAGTGCTTTACAAAATAGATGAGGTCTACTAGAATAGATTTACATTGTTCAATGTTCCAAACTCACATTGGTTTCTCACAGCATCTCTGTATAGTCTGTGTATTCACTCTCTGTCCTAAACGGCTTGTTGGAGCTCCTGCCCCCACTCCCTGTGAGCGCAGTGTGCTCTGATTGGTCGGGACGTTGCGAGGCTCGTTGCTGCGAGGAGCGGACAGGTTTCCGGGTCGGCGATACAGGAGAACAAGCTAAACTCATCCTGAGCACACACACACTCACAGCCGAAGTCAAAACAATAAGTGTGGCTTGATATTGAGAAAGAAGAAGGTTTCTAACGCTGTGAGTCAATGGGTCTGCGGAGAGCATTCCTCCACCATCCCAACTCATCTATTACCAACCAGGGAGCTCTATGCAAGTCAATGGGGATTCCCTGATAGTTGAAAATGTACGCTAAAGGTCCCCACGTCTCCTTGTGTGGGAGGAGCTCCGCGGAAGAAACAAATGGAGAAAGAGAAATGTCCAACGAGGCGTTCAGGGGCAGCACAGACAGGTCGTCTCTGTGTTAGAGTTTTACTCGCTACAGGGTGTACTTTGAGGGTTTGAGACTCTGCAGACCGTTCACATGCAGAAGACCCTTCATAACACAAGGGGACGGGTCAGAACCAGAAGAGCATGACATGGGACCTTTAAAAGGTACATGCAGCTAAATATAACATTTATCAGGTTAATAGTCACAAGGAGGTAAAATGTATGATAATAAAATATTGGCTTCTCTCTGACAGAGAAGACAACTGAGTCGATGCATCAATATTAAACATAAAACTCCATAATACAAAGTGAAATATGCATTTAGCATTAGCAAAGAAAGGTGGATAAGGACCCTCTTGATTAGGGTTGAGGCACAAAACAGCATTTCTAACATGCCTTGTTATCCTGTTGAGGAAGGTTTGAAAGTGTCACTCTGGCAAAGACTCACTGGGAGGCTTCTGCTGAGCCTTGATGAAGATCCCTGGAGACACGGTATGTCTCCTGACAGACCAATGTCTACCTCTGAGGATACATGAGGACGGTAATACAGAGTTCTCTGCAGGCAGATGGTGAGGAAGCATGCTCTAATGTTCCTCGGATGATCAGACTGCAGAATTTTCAATTCAGTTACATGCTTTGAGGTCTCAGCAGGGCGACAGACCTTGGAGAGCTCGCCTACAGCATAATATAATAATATAAGCAGAATCAGGTTCTAGTAAAAGCGCTAGTTGTCATATTAATAG
The DNA here is from genome assembly GCA_902827135.1 of Harpagifer antarcticus. Taxonomy (NCBI): domain Eukaryota; kingdom Metazoa; phylum Chordata; class Actinopteri; order Perciformes; family Harpagiferidae; genus Harpagifer; species Harpagifer antarcticus. The sequence continues at coordinate 234,914 of CADEHL010001204.1, read as the reverse complement.
TTTGGAGACATTTTCAACCAAGAACACGAGTAAGAAGTGTGTTCATAGTGAATTATCTATAAGCCATCAAGGCCAATCCCATTTTAAAATGTGCATCTATACATGTTAATCTGAATCTACTGGGTCAGCAATTTAAACTTTCTGCCTCCTTGGATTTAATAGTGGCGGATTTAGTATCGTAGGAGATCCGGGGCTTATCCATGAACTTAGAAGTTGTTGAGCAGGGCGGGGGGGGCGGGGGGGCTACTGCGGAGCGCATAAAGCAGACTCCTCACGCTGACCAGAGGACGCTGACGAAGGATCGCTTCTTCGTCAGGGCAGAGAAGGCTAAGCAGTACGCAAATCAAATCAAATCAAATCAAGTTTTATTTATAAAGCACATTTAAAAGCGATTTTTGGTCGAGCCAAAGTGCTGTACATGCATTAAAAACACTTATAATCACAATAAAAGACAATCATTTACAACAGATATAAAACAAACACAGGGAATAGTCAGGAGTCGTGCATAATATATATGCACATATATATAAAGTGCATAATAGTCACTGGAACATTTTAACCATTCGACTCTCCTTGAGCCTTCGTCCCTTTCTCCACATAACTGTAGTGAAAGATGGAAAATAAAATGAGTTTGACGCAGGCTTCTGTCCCGCAGCTGCTGCCTCTCTGTTGAACTCCGGTACTGCACATTACTCACGAGACGTTTAAAAGAATGAATTGCTTCAAGTGAAACATTCGGGGCTTTTCAGAAAACATCCGGGGCTTGAGCCCAAGTAGCCACCCCCTTGCGCCGCCACTGGTGTAAACATAATTACTTTTTTGCGGATATAGTGCAAGTTGTAATCCTGGGACTAGAGCTGAGGACACACTAGGGGACAGAAACTATGACTTAAGTGGCCCTTTTCTGCTTTTTGGGAGTTTCTCTTTCTTGTAGTGGGTGCTGGAGGTTTTAATGCATGTAAATGGTCTGCAACAACTAAAATCCCAACGTATCAGAGTTTCTCACCGTTCTTTTTTAACATTAAAGCATGGAAACAAGTCACTGTAGAGGAATAAAATACAGATAGGTACCTGAAAAAATGCAGAATAGGGCTCCTTTAAGAACCAGAGTGTCAACATGCTGACCAGCGGTACATTTGAATGGTGAATGTCCATATCCATTTATAAGAGCCGTGGGTAGATGGAAAGTATGTCAGTAAAGATGGTACCACATGAAATATGGATATCAGGGGTCAAACACAGCAGTTCAAAGAGATGTTTAGTCAGACAACTGCTTCCAAATATCAGAAAAAGATACGAAAGACAGAAGCGTTGACAGATCATCGGAGGCGGCCGCTTTAAAGCCTGATCTGTTGGCTCAGTCTCAACAGCAGAGACATCGGAGTCAGGATTGCTTTTCACTCGCAGATGAAAAAGCACTTTTCATTGAGGCGGCGACTTCTCTCAAACACAACTCAACACAGCGGTCAGACAAGAAGAGGATCTCTACAGTAGAAAGAATATACAGTCGGAGGGGGGGCAGTAAAAGACACATTAAAGTGCATGCCATTAAACTGAATGGAGTAGCTGTCAGCTGGCGGAAGAGGATTGCACTGTAGTATAAAAACTGAGTGACAGATCACCTGCTGAAGGCGAGTGAACTCACAGAGTGCACGTAAAGATAATCTTATCACATAAAGCCTCATTTATTTCGTCACTCTTCTTCTTGCAGCTTCACCTGCACTTTGCCGATCAGCTGTAGATCAGAAGCTGTGTTGGCGGGTTTCTACTTTCTTGCTTTGCCTCATTCTTAATGCACTTCATCCATATTGCATGCGGCACACTGTGTGTTATATAGGTTTACCTACACTTAACATCTCCTCAGCCTCATTTACTGCAGTATATATATATACCTCTGGAAAGAGTAAGTGCTTAAGGCAAGCCCTGCAAACAAGCAACGAGGGTTTGCAGCACAGAAGCTCTGGAGAAGTCTTTTATAACGGGAATTACCGTCATACTATCAAAATAACTCATTCCTGCAGAGAAGCTCACTTAACGGTATGTTTTTATGCAACAAGGACGGCGCATACATGCAGGTACCAGCTGTTAAAGACGTTTGTACCCTAACCCTAAAATCATAACTCGGCCATCTCATTAGTTTTTAGTTCCCTTTGTTTAATCTAAGGCTACAGAAAATAGCCATTACTCCATAACTTGAAGCAACAAGTCACAACTAATGCAGCCCCTTTCCGCTAGGATTTTTTCTCGCCGGTCAAATGTCCGAACAGAATTTATTTTACCGGACACATTTGAAACTTACCGGTCATGTTTCAATAACAATAATAAGAATTGTGTAACAGAGTTTCCGTTAGCAGGTAATTACCGGACTAGGACCGGATATGCTGATGTTTAAAACTCAGTTAATGGGAGTCACTTTTATATTGCTTCAGTTTATAATCGTAACAGATCGAAAAATTCAGATTCATTTTCAACAAATGATTCCATTACATTCAAAGAAACTACTTGTAGTAGATGAAGTACATTATTCAAATAATAATAACACGGGAGAAACGGTCTCTCTCTCTCTCTCGGTCCGGTTACACTTCACTCGCGTTTATGTCCATATCGATCAGACCCAGCTCTCCTGATCGGCCTATAGAGAGCACAGATCAAACTATTAAGAGTGAATATCGGACATTTTGACCGGCAGATTTTGAATTTACCGGTTTTTATTCAATTTGACCAGCTAAAAACCGGTAATTACCGGCTAACGGAAACCCTGGTACCGGTATGTGTTTGAGAAACCAATGTGACTTTGGAAAATTGAACAATGTGAATGTATTCTAGTAGACCTCAACAATGGAATTATGGTCAGTAGAAATGGCCATGACATGGGACCTTTAAGTTTGAGAAGTATCCAGCCTTCTTCACTCGACTTTTTCCAGTCCTCCATTCAGGTACTCATAGTGCATTTTGCTATAATAATAATAATCATAATAATACATTTTATTTACAAGCACACTTATAATTTGAGTAAACAAAACTCAAAGTGCTACAGAGTAAAATGGTTGAAACAAAACAACAACAACAAATAAAACAACAAAATAAATGCAGCGACGTTTACGCCGGCATGGCAACAAGTCAGGGTTTTAAATATCTATCTACTCTAAACAGATGCGTTTCTATGCATTGCATCGGGACGCACTTATGCACTCAAAAGAGGCCATTTAAGTACTGAAGTACGCACATTCTGAAACAACATTAGCTTTGCTGACCTCAGGCTTACATCGCACCACATGTTCCAAAGAGTACATTGGTGTAACAGATATTGTGTGGGGTTACTAGTGCTAACTTATCACTTTGGGAATGTATGGGGATCTGATTTCATTTCTAAAACTACAAATGACTTTCTAAGTGGCACCAAGCAGAGAATAGTTAGACTCTTTGTGTGATGAAAAACACGGAAGCTGAATACAAATTACAATCTTGGTGGGATGTACAGGGTGTGTATGTCAGAGCCACCACTGAGCCGTCTGTGTTAATGTGTGACGGCTGCAGACTAACAGGGTTTGATGGTGGAGTGTTACAGCGACACAAAGTGTTACTAATGTTTTACTTTACACCGGAGTAAAGATGTTAGCAGTGCTGTGTGTGGGCTGCGTGTTTATATAACACCATCAGTTGTGATGAGCAGATATAGATTTGTGAAGCAACTTTAATGAAGAATTACAGGAAATAATGTTTGGTGTGTATATGTACTGCAGGAGATTAGAGAGCCTTGGAATATTATCTGTATTTGTGTCGTCTTCTTAACTCTTTTTTATTTGTAGAAACCTTTCAAAATTGTTTAACTCGACCTTGTCAATACATTACATTACATTTAGCTGACGCTTTTGTCCAAAGCGACTTACAATAAGTGCATTCGACCAGGAAGACACAACCTTGAAGAAAACAGAATCATAAAGTACATCAGGTATCATAGAGCCAAACATTTCAAGTGCTACTCAGCTGGCTTTAGATAAGCCAGTCCTTTGTTAGTATATAAGTGCTTTGTTAGTAATTCTATTGCTCGAAGTGGAGTCGAAAGAGATGAGTTTTCAGTCTGGAAGGTGTGTAAGCTTTCTGCTGTCCTGATGTCAATGGGGAGCTCATTCCACCATCTTGGAGCCAGGATAGCAAACCCACGTGTTTCTGCTGATGGGAATTTGGGTCCCCCTCGCAGCGAGGGTGCAGCGAGTCGTTTGGCTGATGCAGAGCGTAGTGCACGTGCTGGGGTGTACGGTTTAACCATGTCCTGGATGCAGGAAGGGCCAGATCCATTCGCAGCATGGTACGCAAGTACCAGTGTCTTGAAGTGGATTCTAGCAGTTACCGGGAGCCAGTGGAGGGAGCGGTACAACCGGTCATTGCCACCTTTTATTCCTCCCTTTTCCTGTTCAATTATTACATATCCACTATGTGCAATATACATATCAATATAATTAACATCATTGCAATACACTCGCTGCTATATATATAACTATGTGCAATATTATATTATTATTATTATTAATGCTATGATAACATGCAATTACGTAACTGCCACTACGTTTTATTTGTTGCACTACTAACTACTAAATACTGCTAATAATAATTGCATTGATTGTGTGACCATCTATGTTTCTATGTTACAACAATTTCCTTCAGGATGAATAAAGTCTTATCTTATATTGTGACGGCTCAATTTCCAGTTACGTTTGAGTCGCCGAGAGGCTGAACTTGGCTATAAACTGTGACGCGTTTTCTAAGAGAAAGTCCATACTGAAGAAAGATAGTTTTACGATATTTAATATTTAATACAAAATCATAACTTGGTAACTATGGACAACACGGTCACCGAAAAATGGCAGCACAAGCTCACGCTCTGTCATCTGCACATCAAACAGGTGACTTATATAACCAAACCACACCCAGGTGACAATTACCGGAAGTGCTCAACAAACAAATAAGTGACGTAAACAAATAATAATAATAGAAATCAGTATTAGTAGCGTCATGGCACCGACACATATTGTGATTTCATTTCTTAGGAAAAGGATCATTGATAAAAGAGGAAAATGAGACGTATTTCCTAAATCATTAGTTACCAGGAGATAGCGTTGTTGTTGTTGTTGTTATTATTACCATCAATTTGGTCAGTCAACATTTGATAGCCCTTATTCTCCCATCATCTAAGCATAGATCCATTTATTTCCACTATATTCATTCTTATCATCATGGTTTACATCGCAATCTATTTATTTAGGTATTGATGGAAAAGCTTAAACAGTTATTTTGTTAGTCATGCTAGCACCACGTGAAGGAGTTCAAGTATCTCGGGGTCTTGTTCTCGAGTGAGGGAACAATGGAGCGTGAGATGGGCCGGAGAAGCGGAGCAGCGGGAGCGGAGCAGTGGGAGCGGTACTGCAGTCGCTTTACCACACCGTTGTGACGAAAAGGGAGCTGAGCCAGAAGGCAAAGCTCTCTGTCTACCGGGCCATTTCCCTTCCTACCCTCACCTATGGTCATGAAGGATGGGTCATGACCCAAAGAACCAGATCGCGGATACAAGCGGCCGAGATGGGTTTTCTCCGCAGGGTGGCTGGCGTCTCCCTTAGGGATAAGGTGAGAAGTTCGGTCATCCGGGAGGGACTCGGAGTTGAGCCGCTCCTCCTTCGCGTCGAACGGAGCCAGTTGAGGTGGTTCGGCACCTAGTAAGGATGCCACCTGGGCGCCTCCCTCGGGAGGTGTTCCAGACACGTCCAGCTGGGAGGAGACCAAGGGGTAGACCTAGGACCAGGTGGAGGGATTATATCTCTTCGCTGGCCTGGGAGCGCCTTGGGACCCCCCAGTCAGAGCTGGTTGATGAGGGGAAAGGAACGTTTGGGGCTCTCTGCTGGAACTGCTACCCCCGAGACCCGACCACGGATAGAAGAGGGATGGATGGATGCTAGCACCATGGCTCGATGCAGTGTTGGTTTCACTTGGTTCAGACCAAAATATCTCAATACATTTGTTATGGGTTGCATTGAAATTTGGTACTGATGTTCGTGGTCCCAAGAGGATAACTCATACCCATTTTGGTTATCCCCAGACTTTTATTTTGGCTCAAATCATTGTGCAAGGTTCAGCACTATTCGAAAAATGAAATAGGGCTGATGAAGACACATTAATGCAGATGAGACGAGTTGTCTTTCACGAAAATAAACTAAGAATATGGAGATTTAAAATCAATAATAATAGTTGAAGTTTGTCATATATCCAAGTTAGCATAGCATAGTGACAGATAGTGAAATGGTCTTTGACAGTAATGTTTTTAATGTGCTGTGCCGACTAGACACCCACACAAACGTACAGGCAACAGTGAGCGAAGAACTAACACATTAAAAAGGCAGTTACACTTGTGGACAATCATCAAAAACACAAAGACAGAAACACTTGACTGTTACAGAAACACACACGCACACACACACACACACATGTAACGGCTAAGACACACACACACACACACAAACGTCTACACACAATAATGAGCTATTGACAAATGGCCATTAATATTCATCCGCTGCCTTCAGAATCTCTGCTATCTGTCAATCAACCTGTCGCTGTGACCTGCACTTACTTTGAATATGCATGAATAATAATTAGGTAAAACGAGGTGGAAATGACCTGCAATGTTGCTGATGACACACTGAGCATATACACATTTAACTATAGCGTATTGTTCTCTCTATATGCTTTGGGTAACAGTAAAAGGCAGAAGCATTGGTGCATTTTCTGCAGTGTAGCACGCATTCAGAATTTGACATGAGTTGGCCTTCATTTAAAACCATATGACACCAGCAACAAACTCCTCTTACTCTAGCAGCGCTTTCCCACTCAACTGTGTCCTATTTCCTCCTGGCATTAACACTCACACTGCAATGAAACTCAAGTCCTTCATTTTAATCACTGTTTTTATTTCAGCCGTGAGCTTTGAACACCATGACAATCTCACAGAGTAATAACAGTTCATTGCGAGTATTGATCAATCCATTTCAAAGCTGCAGTAACGCTGCGTTTCCATCTTTCTGACACAATCGATCCGTCACAACCAAGTGCTTTAAAGAGTTCCAACAACGCGCCAGATAAACCTCTCAAAGGTCAGGCGCAGTTTGATTATGCGACACCTTTTCTACACCGGCTGCATAGTGAAAGCAGCAAATAAGCATCTGGTGTTTTATTATTGCCGTGATGTTGCCAGGCAACTAGCAGAGGAGATGGTCTGGTCGTTACCCCCATGTTGAACCACAATGTGTGATTGTTTTTCCTTGGACAGAGGAATGCTAGCAGTGTCCCTCCATTTCCAGTCTTTATGCTAAGCTAAGCTAACTAGTTCTCACTCTTGGAAAGTAATTCAAAGAGTATTTCTCAATGTATTGTTAATTTGTAAGCATTAGAGGTGCGGATTTCTTTTTTGTTTGGATAGATGTTAGCTAGCAGGTTCCCTCCTTTCCAGTATGTATGCTAAGCTAAGCTAACCAGTTCTAGCTAACTCTTGGATAATAAACCAATAAGAGTATTTCCCAATTAATTCTTAATTTGTGGGTCTTAGAGGTTCAGACAGGTTGATTGTTTTTTCTTGGACAGAGGAATGCTAGCAGTGTCCCTCCATTTCCAGTCTTTATGCTAAGCTAAGCTAACTAGTTCTCACTCTTGGAAAGTAATTCCAAGAGTATTTCTCAATGTATTGTTAATTTGTAAGCATTAGAGGTGCGGATTTCTTTTTTGTTTGGATAGATGTTAGCTAGCAGGTTCCCTCCTTTTCAGTATTTATGCTAAGCTAAGCTAACCAGTTCTAGCTAACTCTTGGATAATAAACCAATAAGAGTATTTCCCAATTAATTCTTAATTTGTGGATCTTAGAGGTTCAGACAGGTTGATTGTTTTTCCTTGGACAGAGGTATGCTAGCAGTTTCCCTCCATTTCCAGACTTTATGCTAAGCTAACCAGTTTTAGTCAACTCTTGGATAATAAATCAATAAACTACTCCCCAATTAATTGTTAATGTGTGAGTCTCTCAGGTTTGGACAGGTTAAGTGTTTTTCCATGGTGAGAGGAATGCTAGCAGTTCCCCTCCATGTCCAGTCTTTATGCTAAGCTAAGCTAACCAGTTCTAGCTCAGTCTTGGAATGTAAATCAACAAGTAGTTTCCAATGTATTGTTAATGTGTGAGCATTAGAGGTGCAGATTGTTTAGTTTTTTTGTGGTAGAGGTTGGCTAGCAGTTTCCCTTCATTTCCAGTCTTTATGCTAAGCTAAGCTAACCAGTTCTAGTCAACTCTTGGATAATAAATCAATAAACTACTCCCCAATTCATTGTTAATGTGTGTGTCTCACAGGTTTAGACAGGTTAAGTGTTTCTCCTTGGACAGAGGTATGCTAGCATTTTTCCTCCATTTTCACTCTTTATGCTAAGCTAAGCTAACCAGTTCTAGCTTAGTGTTGGAAAGTAAGTCAAAGAGTATTTTCCAATTAATTGTTAATGTGTGAGTCTTACAGGTGTCGATAGGTTTATTGTTGTACTTTGGACAGAGGTATGCTATCAGTTCCCCTTCATGTCCAGTGTGTATGCTAAGCTAACCAGTTCTAGTTGACTAGATAAATACATGTCCAGTGTTTATGCTAAGCTAACCAGCTCTAGTGAACTCTTGGATAATAAATCAATAAGAGTATTTGTCAATGTATTGTTATTTGCGAGTCTCAGGAGTTTAGACAGGTAAACAAAATAATTATCTTTTCATAATCGATAACAATGAATTGGGGTTTTGTTTGAACATGAAAATCTTCTTTGGAATATTTCCTGTCTGATTTAATTAACTTGCAATGTGAGAACTAATGGGATATGTTTTCTGTGTTAGCATTTAACATTGAGTGGTTATATAACTATTTAGAGTAGAAAAACATCCAATTTGTCAAAGTAGCAGACCCGACAAACTTTACCGACACAAACGAACTGTCAGCACTTGGCTTTCAGCTGCTTAATTTTCTCCCTGGCTTCTACTTCACTATCGGGAGGTAAACAGTGAAAAGGAGAGCAAACTCTATTAAAAACCTTTTGCAAAATACACACACACACACACACACACACATATACACACGTACACTTTACCCATGCATGTCTCAACAGCGCTCCGTCTAATTAGCGCTGACTTAATGAGGGTTAATTATTTCAGTTTGCTGGCTCTTCAAGTTTTTCGGGAGGGGATCAGGGTAAAGACAAATTAAGAGGAAACTCTAAGAGAAATCAACACAGTGAGGGCGCTCCTCTGACAAAGACGATGTTCTCTTTGGTAGTTATTAATATAAAAGATTTGGAAAAAGAAAGAAATAAAAGGACGTCACTTAGTTGTCTTTGGGTTCAAATGAAGCATGAACAATCACTTTGGCTTTCTGTCAAAGAAACTGACAATGTCTGCAGACAAATATTCTTAACCTGTTAAGCCCCGAGCCTGTTTTTCAGGTCTCGGGCTCGAAAATGACATTCCCAGAACAAAGGACTATATCTACACTTCTAAAAGGGGTAAATTAATAATCTTTTTTCTCAAAGCCAAGATAGACCTGTGAGTTGGATGTAGAGAAGTCAGAATTATTTTTATTTTAAGGTAAATTCAGATTGAACATAGTAAATAAATGTAAATTATAGTGTCCGTCCAAAAAAAAACACATTACTTATAGTGAAAACCACCCTTGAATGATGTGATAGTAGACTAAAAGCTTTAGGAATCCAAACTATAACATATAATAAGTACCCTGTATCAAGATTGATGCAACACAAGTGACATTTTACCTTTTTAGAGAGATTTAGCAAAACAAAAACACTTCTGGGGTCATTTGGGTGCATTTTCCATATCTCTAGCCCCCCTTGGTCGATTGTGATGATTGACATCTCCTTGTAACCGCTAGAGCCAATAGAATCGAGGGGAAGTTCCTAAAATCCATCTAAACACTACCCATTGATGAATAGAGTGATGCACAGCCAGAATGCCCAAAACCGGAAGCTGTCATACACTCTCGTAGCTATCATAATAATAATAATAATAATAATGCATTACATTTTTTTATTAGAGCGCTTTTACAGGTGCTCAAAGCGCTTTACAAGTACACATTACACATATTAGACATGTAAGAGTCATTACTGTGGACATTACCCACAGGAGCAAATGCGGGTAAAGTGTCTTGCCCAAGGACACAACGGACGCAGTGGCGGCCGAGGCGGGATTCGAACTGGATTTCACCAACGCCCCTTGATCTGATGACCAACGCCAAAACCGCAGTGGTTACCACGGCGCCCCCGATAATAGCTATGAAAACTCCGTTATTGCCATAAATATGAAGATGGATTATCAGTAATCATTTCAGACACATTGGATTAACCTATGGATTAACCTTCAGCAGCGTTTTTATCGTTTTAATGCCATTGAACACAACTTTTGATCAGAACAACAGCATAGGTAAGACAATGTCCCGTTTTTGCTCCGTAAAGCTCCGTGTTGTGATGTCTGTGTTTGCTTCCCCTGTCGTGAGTTCTGATCGCTCAGTGATGATACTTCTACCCCTAGAATCTGTGGAATCTCAGCTTGCTAATCGATATCTTGCTTGTGCAGATCCGATATGTAATAAGGGTATTTTTACCTAGAGTTCTGTGCTAAGTGTGTTAGCGGGCGGGGGCCTCCGGGTTGAACAGGTTAATAAAAAGGACCTTTTACACTGAGAAGAGGCAAATTAAATAAATGATTGTCGTTCATGCACTGAAATCAGCATTATACGGACCACTGATTTTAACTAGGAACTGTTCTCTTAAATGCTTCAATATTTCACTTAACTTCCTCAAAATATGAAATGTTTGTCTCTTTATTTCATACCAGTTTTTTCTGATTAAAACAGAATGGTACAACTTTTTCTCAAGATTCAACAGTGATATTAAAGTCCTTAAAGTACAACTAAGAGAAGACAACAAAGCAAAAGCGTGACTTTGTTTGTCTTTAAAGGGGACCTATCATGCAAAATGCACTTTTGCACGTCTTTTATACATGCATGTGTCCCCGGTGTGTCAGGGAACCCACCAAGTGTCAGAAAACACAACCCTCTCTTTTCCTCCATACCCAAATCTCTAAAAACGGGGCTGCAACGGATCTGATTATTATTTGAATTTTTATGACGTCAGAAAAGGGGTGCTACGCCTATATGGGCAACTCTCCACCTATCAGGGGAATGAGAGACCGCTCGAAAGCGCTGGAGACGCTGTAGTACATATGCCAGGCCTGTAAGTGGCGCTGTAGTCTGCCACCGAAGCAGAATCAGCCCTTGCAAAAACAGGGCTGGAAAAGAGCAAATAGAGCGAAATGAGGCATGATCTGTTTGGTATTTTGAAAACAACACTTCACAGACATGTTTCATATAGGTATGGCCCTATAATATATTATTAAAATATAGCCTGATAGGTCCACTTTAAGCTAAAGTGCTTTCTCAAACAGAATCAGCCACCTGCTCTGTTAGCTTAGCAGTTTAGAGGAAATGTACAATCGTTTTCTTTATAAAAATCCAACACAGTTCTGAATAAGGAAGCACATTCAGATTAAAGCTACCACACGAAAGATACACATGCTTGTATATTTGATTTCTGGTTTATCATTAACTGGAAGATTGTGTTTAGCAGAGCAACAACAATCTGATTATATCTTCTATGCTTTGCTGCTGTGACGTTACTGGACAGGATCGTCAGAAAAATACTCCAGGGGTTATTGGGAGGTTTTCTTCTTGGACTTTCTGTACATTTACTTTTGCTTGTGTGTAGGTGGCAACACTTTTCTTTTTCATTCAACAAGGTGTTTCTATACTGCTCATGCAATGACAATATCTCTTACATGGATGTCAGGGTTTAGCTCAAGATGCCAGTGTTCAATTCCAATTGTTGACGCCATCTCGCTCTCGTTCCTTTGGTACTTTTAGGTCACCTTGGACTCAAATGTCTCCCAAGTGGGTATGAAGGCTTTAAGTGAATACAGTGGCTGTAGTCTCTGAGTTCTTTCCAAGGTTAACCTTACACAACCGACTGAATGGTGTAGAGAGAAGACAATTTGAAGGTTTTAAGCTCCAAGGATGATCCAAAATGAACGCTAAAGCACCCAAGTGAGTAATGCATTTTTATAATGACTTGGTTGAAGAGAGAATGTATTATCTGCTTTCCCTATTAACTGGTTAGAATTAACAACACACATAATATATGCCAAGTAAATGCACATTGAGCTATCCTAAACCGATCTTTAGTCTGAAATCCCTGCTGTCTTCTCCAATCATGTTGCAATGGTTTGGCTTCTGGCAATAAGCTTATCCTGGATTTGTCACCCTCTGTAACTTTCACACTTTCTTTCCTCGTATGTTCCTTGTTATTTTAAAACTTCCCTTTCATCCTCCATCTTCCCTGCTTCTTCCTTCCTCTTCTCCCTTGAGTCTTGTTTCCTCTTGCTGTTCTCTGTTCTGACCTCTGTGTTGCTCGATCTGTCCATCAAATGCTCAAACCTTGTGTTCCCTTTCTTTGCCGTTTTTCTTCATCGTTCTCTTCCCATCCATGTCTAACACGCCCTTACAAGAAATTCGAATGGATCCCAGAAGCATTTTGTTTTGAATGTAAAAGAATTCTTCGGGTGGTTCAGGCTTTCAAAGACATAACCTTAACCTTGTGTACCGTCCTTTACTGTTTTTCTTCATCTTTCCCCTCCCATCCATGTCTTAAACCTCCTTGAGAGAATCAAATTGACCGATAGGCAATTTCCTTTCTAATGTAAAAGCATTCTTTGGATGGTTCAGACTTTCGGACTACATTTTGGAAGTTCTATTACTATTATTATTACATGTTACTTGTTAGACACTTTTATCCAAAGCGACTTACATACTCAATACTGTGGACAATGCCCACAGGAGCAATTTGGGGTGTCTTGCCCAGGGACACAACGACATGCTGACTGCAGTGGGGTTTGAACCTGTGACTACCTGATCGGAACACCTACGCTCTATCACCTACGCTCTATCCACTGCGCCACACGTCCCCCAAGTATCATCAAATCTTTAATCTTGTGTTCTGTCCTTACTGTTTTTCTTCAAATAATAATAATGCAATTGTTTCCCTCTGTAGACTAGTAATGTTCCTTATCAAATGTAAATGTCCCCTCTGTGGGACGAATAAAGGTATTCTGATTATATGATATATGTCTCTCAAGCTGTGTCTATGGTATTTCACCTCCGCTCTTCTGGACTTGATACGAATTAGAAATGAAAAACTGGTCCACTTGAACCATGATCCAGAATGTTAAAGCATTTATTGCAGGGTTCTGTCCAAATGTAGGAAGTTCTGGCAGGGTATCATCCTGTTATAAGAGAAACTTAACTTATTCTGGGGTACAGCTCAGTGCGTAGCGATTGGTTTGTTGAGCAAGAGAAAGAAGTGGATAGCTCCGAGCAAAAAAGGTTATTGGGGATCGAAACAAAGAAGAAATTAACAGTAAAGTTTCAAAGTAGTAGTTCAGTTTTTCTCCGAATTAACACTGCATCTCCTCAAAGTCTATTCTGCATATATACAGATGTTTACAAGAGGAAGCAAAGATCAACAACAAACCAACCAATAGCAAATATAAGAGACCAGCTTACATACCGAGAATCAAATATTTCCAGTCGAACGAAAACACAAAACCTTGGTTCAGACTTTCTGGGGTGAAAAGGACCTAAGAGACGGTCTTAAAGTTTAGACATCCACTCAGTGTCTTTCCTCCTATATCCCCCTTTTCTCTCACTGTCACAAATCTCAGCACAGATTTAGATTCACGGTCAGCCAGCCGTGGTGAGTCTGACTTTCTCACTTCACATCTCGCCCTGTGCAGCTTGTCTTCTCGTTCCATCTCAGGAGAGAGTATTAACATCACCCTAACCTCTGCTTTCACACATGGCCCCCACAGGAAATCTCGGCACCGCAGTAAAAAGTCAAAGAAGACTTGTTTCGTGATGTTCCATCCATGCTAATTTAAATGCAGAACAGATGTATTTTGCGGACTTCCATTACCATGATTATGATATTCACAAAGATGGCAATCGTTCCCTTTCATGTCCTTTTGTTCCTGCTTTTTCCATCCATAGAAAAAGCATTTAACTGTGCTTTTTGATAGCTGCATGAAGATAATTTGAATGATAACACATTTCTTGGTATTATCTTGTATGCTTTCCCCATTAGCATTCATTTACGGTCATCTTTCTGCCTTATCTTGCAAATGAATCCAATAATCACTCTTGTTTAAGCCCCGTTTTTGTCTCCGCCAACTCCCTAGGGAAATATCTGGTTCTTAAGATTGGTACAAAATACAAGCTCAGCTCCCCTGAAAGAGAAATGAGTTTCCCCATCAAGCTTCATTTAAGAAACTACCAGGAAACTCTATAATATTGTAGTTTTCAATGCAACCTAACAAAGTAATCTGAAGCATTACCTGGTGTTGGCATTTTTATATAATTGCTAGGTAAAGACGCTTAACATATGTCTTCATCAACACAAACAAGTCCTTTTTCAATTGCTAATATACATCTGTATCTATAAATGTGTGCATCTTAAAGCTTGACAATCATCTAGCATATATTTTTCTCGAAAAGTACCCGTTGGGTGCTTCCAGGCTGTGTCTAGGCATTATAAAATAACCCCTTATTTTAGCGTGAAGCATGTAATTCCCATATAAACCGTTCAATCCTCGCCCAGACGTGTTAGAATAATCCAAACAAGGCAGGAAATCCTATTCGGGCATTTCAAATTCTCCCAATAAGTCTGACTGGGCTTTGAAACTTCTGCTTAAACCCGAGTGTTATCTCTTTCGGTTTTTAAAAGGGACGAAATGTGCAAGCGTATTCGTTACGGAGCGCTGTGTGATATTACATTTGGTTGAGGGTTGATATTGAGAAGGAGGAAGAGATTGGTTTCTGAACGCTGTGTGCGCAGGAGGGAAAATGCTTACGACTGATATTCAAAAGCTGGAGAGTAAATTAGTTTTGCCAAGTTGAACATCTTGGAAGTTGTTGTCTTTCTCTTTCCTCTCCGCCTTCTCTTCTCCATGAGCCTGATTATAGTGATAAGCAGTGCTGACATTTGTCCCCGTAGTCTTGCAGGATGAAACAAGAAAGAAAGTGTAGCAGGAGACAAAGAAAGAACATTTGAGAAGAAACAAATTGACGGAAGAAAGAAGAAGATTGAAATGGTTACTTGGCATTAAAACTTTTATTTTCTGTATGTGCAGTCATGCGGTAAATTGCTTTCATCTTCACTTGTGTGCATAACGTGTGTGTGTGCGTGTGTGTGTGTGTGTGCTCATCCCTCACTCTCCAGGGTCAGAAGTGTTGTGCTGCAATAAAGAAGCATCCAGAACAGGATTGAACACTCGACACTGGTGCAGTATTGTGATTTTTATTTTAAATATTCAAGGTCTACCTGGAAGTCATCTGAAAAGCTTAAATAGCACTTCAATGTTTTATTGAAAAGACGTCAATGTGAGACATGTGTCAATGTTCTGAGGTCTTTATAGAGCAGTTCATGAAGGAGGTCATTTTACAATAGTTCAAACGAGCCTTTGGAGCTTTTATTTCAAAATGTTAGTTTTGTCCTTGGTCACTACCTCCTAAGGACTACATTACTGTCTACATGATGGTTCATTTAAATGTGTTTTAATATAGAGAGACCTTAAAGGAAAAGTTTGACATGAGGTCAAATCATTGGGGTCAATCACAGCATCGGACGACCCGGGTAACTTCTTTAAATAGTTTAGTTCGTCTTATCAACGCTCCAAAATCGAAATATATCAAATGTACAATTCCTACCAACAGACCAATTGTTTAAAGGTCACCTATCATGCTATTTGTAGGCAATAGCATAGGTCTCAGATATATACAAATATATTAAAAACATGTCTATGAAGTGTTTTGCTCAAAATACCAAACAGATCACCCATTCTAGCCACGCCTCATATCCCTCTATTCCACTTCCTGTTTCAAAAGTGCTGATTTGGGGATAAAGCTTTAAAAAGGAGGGGTCTGAGCTCATGCGGGACCCGGCAGCTACCGTCTAAACTAAATGCTGCCGTGATGAAACGCCATATCATGGATCATCAAGGATCTGAAACAGTCTGGAGCTCAAAGGCTTTCTCTCTTGCCGGTTATACCACAAGGTGAGTTCCTTTCTACTTCCTGCTTCTTCACACACATGCTCTCCAGCACAGGTTAGCTCTGAGTGTTAGCATGCTAATGTAAACATCGACCATATTACGTCCAAAACAGTCGGGCATTGTTTCTGATAGCAACTTTCTGATTGGGCCGTGGGTCCACATTTCAGATATTACGTCATATCGGACGCAAATCTGGATCAGCTCCGTTGTTCCCCGTTTTTAGAGATTTGGGTACGGAGGAAAAGAGAGAGGGTTTTATTTTCTGACGCTGCGTGAGTTCCCGACACACCGGGACACATTGATGTAGAGAAGACATCAACAAGTGCATTTTGCATGATAGGTCCCCTTTAAGTATGTTTCCAAACTTGTTATAATTAAACATGCCCTACAATATGCTGAAATAATACTGCATGTGAAAGAAGGACAAAGTAAAGCTCTTCCTTTATCTATGTGAATTAAAGAAGTGTTGTGTGATAAGTAACAGCAACGAGATGTTCTGATTTTGTAGTGTGCTATTACAAAAATAATGTTCTTTACTGTATTATATATGTATAACAGTGGGTAATATTATAGGTTTGGTGCTATTAAACTATAATGAGGGCAGTTCTTAGACATCTTCACCTAGACACGGTACTATTTACATTAAGCTCAAACTTAGAAAACAACAACATTACGGACATGTTTAACATAAACCGAAGGGTACACATGCTGCTGCTATGGCCACTCTTGCAGAAACGGTAATTTTCAGAGCACTGACTGGTAGATTGGCCTCGAAATAGCTTCAACACAGAACTATTTTCAGCATGTTGTTGATGTGCTTTGAGCTCCAGCTCTCATTGTTCATCAAAAGCCTTTTCCTCTTCTTCCTGTCCCCTTGAGTGCAACTCATCCAAAGCAGCCGTGCAACTTGCTGTTGGCACTGGTGTTTAAATCTTTATTTAAATATTTTTAAATGTTTCATATTTTCAAAGATTCAAAGATTTTAATGTCATAAGCACAAAAGCTACAGTGGAGAAATGGCAATGAACATCTTATGACCTGAGCTCCTCTAACAATGCAACATATATAATAAAATGTGAGTTCTTTCCCATGGGATAAAGGTGACGGTATAGCTTGAGAAAGAAGCTATAGAATCGTAGACTTATAGACTACTCAAAATGTTATTACGAAAAAGCAATATATGTTCACATTTTTCATTTTCTTTTAATCCTTGCATGCTGCTGTCATCCAGAAGACTTATAATGTCAACGACTCTTCAAACATCCTGTGAGAAGCTATTTCCTGCTACCTGATGCTCTTATTTTAAGGTCATAAACTCCAAAGACATCCTATGCTGACATGAGGGTCTTAAAGGTAATAAGAACGGATTGAGCCTGGTGAGGGACAGCTTACAATTAAATTAAAAACAAAATTGCAATAAAGCCATAACTAAAAAGACAGTTTCCCACAAAATGAAATAACAAAACGTAATCCGATCTGGTTTCTTTCTTAACTTAATCTTCGTTGAACACAATTGAAAGGTACACATGTTCTAGTTTGAACACTAGTTTGTTATGTAGTTAAATCACATCAAAAACATGTATTAGTTAGACAAAAGAAAGCACCATCTTACAATAAATCTCTGCCCGAAAAGCTAACATTACCTGGTCATGTAAGTAAGAAGTTAAGGATTTACATCAAAATAAAACAACGCTGCACCAAAACAGCCAAGGACACATGCGGGCTAGCACTCTGAAGCAAAGAAAACAACTCAAGCTAACATGAGTCTAGTGGATGTGAGAATAAACTTACTTTAAATTGACTTGGCTTAAGAAAAAGACAAGATGGACTTTTATTAATCCCTCGTGGGGAAATTGTTTCTCTGCATTTGACCCATCCTAGTGTTCGGAGCAGTGTGCTGCCATTTTGAACGGCGCCATTTTGAACAGCGCCCGGGGAGCAGTGTGGGGAACGGTGCCTTGCTCAGGGACACCTCGGTAGCACTTGGTCTTGCCGGGACTTGAACTGGTGACCTTCCAGTTGCCAAGCCAAGTCCCTATCGACTTTCAGGATTAAGGTCGGCTGTTACATTTCCACCAATAATTCCCAAAAGGAATTGATTCAATCATTGAATGAACTACTCAAAACCAGGCGAGCATGCTAACATTTATAAACGTTAAGCTAACATTAACTTAGCTGTGGATGTCCAGATAAAATTAACCTAATTTCAGTTGGTTATCTTTGGTAAGAAATGTGTGCAGACTTAGTGTATCAGATTGTTGTGTATTATCGTCATCAAATAAAACTTGCTATTTTTCTCAAGCTAAATCTGCCACTGGCGTAGCCAAGCTAACAGTAGCCATAAAGCTATCGCTACAACTGCAACTTCAGAATCTCTCAACATAGAAATGTAAAATACAAGAGACTGAAGTGTCATTTATGTAAACTAGATTCAAAAGGACATTATACTGTTGATTAAAAGATAAAATTATTTAAATTCAACTAAACATTACCCTCAAAAGACATATATCTATGTGTGTTGAAGGTTAGCACTGTGTAATCCCTTGAAGTGATGAAGCGACATTTTGTGAAATGTAATCACCTTTTACATTGAGAAATGAAATACAACCGTGCTGCCTTCTTCGACAGAGGATGTCCAAAGCTGTGATTTGTGAATATCATTGTAGTTGGATCAGGGTTGATTTATAATGTTTGGCAGAGAGGAGAGTACTATATGTCTACAGGAGATGCCTCACAGGAGCATTAATTGATCACCTTGGTACCTCCTTACCCTTCTACGACGTTAATGAAAAGGATTAAATATGATAGTTTGATCTATGACATGAAAACTGCCCGCACACACCTGTTTAGATATACTGGTTATATATCGTCTACTCCCTCCTCCCGTTCTCAGCAAAAAGTACTTAATTGTGTTAACTTTAAATCGAAGTACACTTTATTTTTCGTCTAATAAATCATTGTACACTCTGAACGCTGCGGTCTAAAAGCTTTCCAAGTAGGAGTTGGATGATGATGAAACTGTATACCTGCTTTTCTTAAATGTTAAAGCCATAAACATCTGTTTCTGCTTGTCTATGAATATTCATCATTGTGAAATGCAGATGCTTAAGTGCTGCTAAAGTGTTTTACAATGGGGTTAGTCAAGGTAATCCTCAAAGTGGTAATTTGTAGCTTGAAGAAACATGAAATGGAAACTTTCTGCAGTCCGATTAGCAACTAGAAAAGCAGGAATGGAGTTTGTATTGAAAGACGTGATAAGATTGAATTTCGGTCAATTCCAGCAATCAAGGCTAGCTCAGATCAACCTGATTGGTTAATACTAATCAAACTACATTGGAGACCATAAGACTTCTACGCAGCAACAACCAGAAACCAGAAGACTTCTTTACAAACTAGCTTAGAAACCAGACTTCCACTGAACTACCTCAGGAACCAGAATACATATACTCTAGCGTAATTGGAAACCAGAAGACTTATACTCTAACTACCTCAGGAACCAGAAGACTTATACTCTAACTACATTGGAAACCAGAAGACTTTTACTCTAACTTCATTGGAAACCAGAAGACTTTTACTCTAACTACATTGGAAACCAGAAGACTTGTACTCTAACTTAATTGGAAACCAGAAGACTTTTACTCTAACTACATCAGAAACCAGAAGACTTATACTCTAACTACATTGGAAACCAGAAGACTTTTACTCTAACTACATTGGAAACCAGAAGACTTTTACCCTAACTACATTGGAAACCAGAAGACTTTTACTCTAACTACATTGGAAACCAGAAGACTTTTACTCTAACTTCATCAGAAACCAGAAGACTTTTACTCTAACTTCATCAGAAACCAGAAGACTTGTACTCTAACTTCATTGGAAACCAGAAGACTTTTACTCTAACTACATCAGAAGCCAGAAGACTTTTACTCTAACTTAATCAGAAACCAGAAGACATATACTCTAACTTCATTGGAACCAGAAGACTTATACTCAAACTGCAACGGAAACCAGAACATTTCCAGAAAAACTTCCTCGGAAAACAGAAGACATCTACTGAACGACATCGGAAACCAGAAGACTTTTACTCTAACTTCATCAGAAACCAGAAGACTTTTACTCTAACTTCATCAGAAACCAGAAGACTTTTACTCTAACTTCTTTGGAAACCAGAAGACATATACTCTAACTACATTGGATACCAGAAGACTTTTACTCAAACTTGCTATGAAACAGAAGACTTCTACTGAACTACATCAGGAACCAGAAGACTTATACTCAAACTGCAACGGAAACCAGAACATTTCCAGAAAAACTTCCTCGGAAAACAGAAGACATCTACTGAACGACATCGGAAACCAGAAGATTTATACCAAAATACATCAAGAACCAGAAGATTTCCACACAAACTTAAATTGAAATCAGGAGACTTCTACTCAACTATATGGTAAAACCAGAAGACTTATATTCGTACCAAAATCAGAAAGAAGAAGACTTTTACTCAACTATATATTAATTTGTACACTGGCAACATTATAATTTAGTCTGCGTTGAAGGTAGCATCTTTTTAAACTCTATTTACCGTGTCAAACCTTTCCATAATTTGCTCACAAAACAGTCACATATTTTTTGGACTGCTGAGCTCCTGAAAAACTCCCCAGCTGCAAAGCATGTCTTTATTTCATTGAATGAATGCATAATAAACACTACTTATTACAGTGATTTGGACATGTATTCCTTTTTTTCTCATCTCTGCTATTGACAATACAACATGAAACACTATGAATATAAATTATTTCCTTAAAAAAACTCTGTCCAAAATGTGGGAGCATCTTGGCAACGGCTGAAAATCTTGTTTCCAATTAAAAGGATGATTGAATTCCTTCCCAATGGACAGAGATTTGGGACTTCTCTGGGAGGACTCAATGGGAGAAGCCTCGGTAACTACATTCACAAATATTTCTGAGCAGCTAGAAGTGTGAAAATAATTTGTTGACACCAATTAAAACGGCTGTAGTGTGAAGCAGCAAATCCAGAAGAGACCAGAAACGAGCTGTGTTGTGATTCTTCATATCTGACTATTTACAGACTGTGACAAATGATTTTCTTCAGTTTTAAAACGAAGGGGTTTGTTAACAGCCATTTCCTGTCTATCCATCTCTCACTAATTCACTCTCAAGCAGACATAGAAACAGCATCCGTGATCTGTGAGCTGTGAATACTGCACACTCACTGCTGTTGTTGTTATTTTGGAAGCAATTATTTTTGATTCACTTCCCACCACCGCCTCCTAACTTTGAAATATCTAATTATAAATTCACCAGTGACGACAGAAACCTCAGGGGCAACGGTAGAGTCTTCGAAGTTAGATTTAACACATTTGAACAAAATGATCAAAGACCGTACGAAGAAGACGGTATAAATATAAACCTACAGATGCATTAAGGCTGCCAGTTTCCTGTTTGAATACCAGAGGAAAGGTGTGCGAGGATAATTAAATCCTTTGCTGTTTAAAACAAACAATTTAGAAGTCGTGGTGCTTCAGCAAAGCATGCATGGGTGTAATCGAATTGGGTTCCTACTACATGTGCATTTATTATCTTGAGAAAGCAGGAGAATTTCCATGTACAAATCACTAAATGTTTTGATTTCTAAGTGATGACTTCAGGGCTAATGCAGGAAACTGCTTAAATGTTGGGCTGGTGGAAAGTAGTAGAGGCTGTTTCCGATGTGCTGTGCTCTTCAAGTGGACACTAAGAGGACTCCAAAATGAATGTTGAAGTTGCTCTGGGCTCCAGATTTTGACTTCTACCGATCTGTACGTCTAACTTTTTCACATTTTCCATGTTGAAATGTTTTATGTAAACTCTTTCTTCCTGTGTCGTTGTTTAAATAATGTGTTATTTTATGTTTTCAGTTTGGTGTGTTGGTTTGTCAGCAGCATTATGGAAAAAGCTACTGGCAACATTTTCATTAATTGTTTTGGAGCGGATCCAAATCTCATGGATGAATTTCCGACAACGTTGCAGATTGACTGCCATCTCTACAGTGAGAGCCGTTCTAGTTTTATAATGTTTTAGGCCAAAAAACTAATCACAACTAAGACTCTGGTTTCAGACAGAGGGTGAAAAGAGGTGCAGCAGCACAGGCAGTATGAGAAAAATAGAGGGCTTTTTGAACATTAAAGCATGGAGACATGTAGAGACACTACATACTGATATACACCTGAACACCAGCAGGAGAGGACTCTTTAAAGTAGAGACACTACATACTGATATACACCTGAACACCAGCAGGAGAGGACTCTTTAAAGTAGAACCACTACATTCTGATATACACCTGAACATCAGCAGGAGAGGACTCTTTAAAGTAGAGACACTACATACTGATATACACCTGAACATCAGCAGGAGAGGACTCTTTAAAGTAGAGACACTACATACTGATATACACCTGAACATCAGCAGGAGAGGACTCTTTAAAGTAGAGACACTACATACTGATATACACCTGAACATCAGCAGGAGAGGACTCTTTAAAGTAGAGACACTACATACTGATATACACCTGAACATCAGCAGGAGAGGACTCTTTAAAGTAGAGACACCACATACTGATATACACCTGAACATCAACAGGAGAGGACTCTTTAAAGTAGAGACACTACATACTGATATACACCTGAACATCAGCAGGAGGGGACTCTTTAAAGTAGAGACACTACATACTGATATACACCTGAACATCAGCAGGAGGGCACTCTTTAAAGTAGAGACACCACATACTGATATACACCTGAACATCAACAGAAGAGGACTCTTTAAAGTAGAGACACTACATACTGATATACACCTGAACATCAGCAGCAGAGGACTCTTTAAAGTAGAGACACTAAGACGTTGGGTTTATGCAGCTTTTAGTAAACGTTGCGCATACTTCCTCAAGTTGCTGAAGATGTTTCTTCATGTGTTTTGAAACTGCAACTTTAGGATTGGAAACATCTTCTAATTTAAGTGTTTTTGGGCCTTGAAGCGAGTTTGCACCTGTCGTCCTCCGTAGTCTGTCTTGGAAGATATCTAACAACGCCATCATGTCGTCACAGGAATAACTCCATGTGAATTCTTGCACGTTCCACAAATCAACACTTTCCCCCGCCGTGCTTCGCCGGAGCTGCTCTGTGGCCTTCAGCAGAGCAGCTGTGATTGAAATGGCAAAACTCCCAATTGTACAGACACTGAGAAGCTGTGAAGCAAAGCAACCTGAGCGCACACCGTCAGAATAAAAAAACCCATCTGTAAATGTGTCACTAAAAGCAGACTTTGCTCTAAATGTGTGTGCAACAACAAATGAACCGTCCTCGTCTCCAGCTAAGCACCTCGATGAACCCTAAAGCCTGAAAAAAGCCATCTGCCGGCAAAAAGAACAGAATCTGGTTTCCACAGTCATCGCTATGCATGGTTCTCATGGCCACCGGTCCATAACAACCGTCTCCTGGGAACCCAACGATCACTTGAGAAGTCATGTGATGCAAAAAAGGACAAAGGTAAAATCAACATGACAGCAGCTGGGTATCTGTCCGCAGGTACTCAGGATTACACACACTCTGTTCAATCAAAAGTAGACAAGTATTGACATCAAAATATATATATATGCCACTTTATATTTTGTTTACTGTAAATTGGTATAAAACTTGTATATTTTGTACTTTATTTTAATGCTGTTTTATTTCTATTTTGAGATGTTTACATTTTAGAATTGTTTATTTCTACTCTTTTAAATTCTACCTATGTGAAATGCCTTGCTTTTTATGCTCAATAAAGTACATCTTATCTTAACATATACTTTAAGTACAGAGAGTACTTTAAGTATAGGCCCTTATATATAAAATGACTGGATTTGGATCATCACAGCTGGAAACCAATGACTGTCTGCCGGCTTTTAACCTACAATTACATGTCGATATGTTTGTTTATTCATTGATTTGTATTTAGTATTAACCAGTGGCGTAACGTGGTTGTGATTGGCCCCGGTGCAAATATTGTTTTGGGCCTCCCCCCATCGCCCAAAACATAAGCGCACGCTGATGCGCTCACACACACACGGACACACACAACCACTCATAAGCTCCACATGTAGGCTATCAACAGCCTGCCCCGGCCTAAGACCACCACAGCCTGACAACGGCACAGCGAACTAATCACAATCACTTTACAGAGAGGGTGAGAGGTGTGTGTGTGTGTGTGTGTGTGTGTGTCCTAGCATTACTATACTTGTGGGGACCTAAATCTGTTTACACAGTCACGTGTGGGGACTCGCCTCCCTTATGGGGACAAATTGGAGGTCCCCATGAGGGGTATCATTAATTTTAGGGTGAAGACTTGGTTAGGGTTAGGCATGTGTTGGTTATGGTTAAGGTTAGGATAAGTCTCCAGGAAATGCATGTAAGTCAATGTAATGTCCCCTGAAGTGATGTATGCATGGTATGTGTGTGTATGTGTATGTGTGTGTGTGTGTGTGTGGTGTGTGTGTGTGTGTGTGTGTGTGTGTGTGTGTGTGTGTGTGTGTGTGTGGAAGAGAGGGTGAGAGGTGTGTGTGGAAGAGAGGTGTGTGTGGAAGAGAGGGTGAGAGGTGTGTGTGAGGTGTCGCAGTCGCTACCTATACATATATATATTTTATTATATGAGTTTGTATTTGTAAGTCATTATTTAGGTTAATGGTTTTTCTACATTATTTTGTATTGACTTGAGTCTTTTTCTTTGTTTTGCATCTTTCAATGTAGAAAACTAAATAAAGACGACGGTAAAAGTTAAAAAGCCTTCATCATTGTCTCAGCTGAAGAGTGAGCCTGCAGCAGAGAGGAAGAGGAGGAGAGATGCGTTCCTGCTGATGTTGGTCCCGTGGCGGATCATTAGCATAAGTGCATCATTCTGCGTGTTCGTGAATACTGGAGGGCGTCTGCATCTGGCCCGACAGACACCGCAGCACATTATTTGTGATGAATCAGTCGGTACCTTTATGAGTTTGCTGCTTATTAAGTTTGATTGTTATTTTAGGAAATGTACAGAAACGCATTATTTGCAAAACTGTTCCGACTTCAAAAGCCACTATTTAATCTCATGGTTATATTTCAATATAGCACACAACTACTGTCAGATCTTGATCAATATGAACTCAAATTGGCCTTCCTTGTCTCTGGAAACCTATCTTGACACCTCTCGAATTCAATCTAAAATCTAAAAATATTTTATTAACATCTCCAATAATTACTTTGACAAAATAAACCAATAAATGGTTTGTTATTCTGCTTAAATTGTTCTTTTCTAACACGTTTCTGTGTCAGAGTTGTTGGGTACAAGTCGAGATTGGAGCTACCTTAAAGATTTGAAATGTCAGTGTTGGATATTTAGCTGACTTGGTCCTGGTTGACGCGCTGAAGGAGACTTCATTGAGTGAGACTAACACATTGCATCAGGTCAAAAGTAAAGAAACACATTTTTTACTCGTCTTTAAGGCTCTGTTCCACAATGTTGTCAGACACGTCCAATACATATCGAGCCTGTCAGTTGCAAAAGGTCATTTTAATGGACGTGCATTGACGTTGCATTCGAGCAAATACATGGAAGCTCGTTTTTAATCGTTGACGCCTGCAGAATTCTCTCTTAAAACCGGACCCATTTAAAAAAGAAATGTTGGCGCAATTAGTCAATTAGGAACACACACATGGGAGAATAGGGTCAAAGGTGAGAAATGCAAAAGATACTGTTTACCAGGTGTTTAAAACAGGATGCACTTGTTGCATATATATCGTTTCGGGAGTCATTTTCAAATGTTGGATCTGTGAAGGTATTTGGAAGTGTGAAAGGTGTCTTTAGATGTTTAGATATTCATCTCCTCCTGTTCCCCGACACCTTACATCACCGATGAAAGCTCACACAGTGTTGCGTAAACGTGTGTGTGTCCTGGTTTAATCAGGTCACACACATACTGTACACCAGGGGTGGGGAACCTGCGGCCCGCGAGACCATTTGGTCCGGCCCTCGAGGTAATTTATAAACACACACAAGAAATCTAGACCGCAAAAAATTAAACAAGCGAGTGCCTGTTTTTCCTGGCCAAGGTCAGGGTCCTTGAACACAACACGAGCCTAACGTGTCATCACGTGGTATATGTCTCGTCTGACAGGGGTGTAGTGCTGACGGAGAGCACCAGAACGCGGCTCCGGCACTTCCAAAAATTGCAGTAGCCTACCCACAAGGAGCCGTACACATGCTGCAGTTTCTGCGTGTCTGTGTCTTTAGCTGAAAGCCCAGAGGCATCTGTTCATCTGTCATTCTGATCATACAGTCAATAACTGTGTTGTTATTAGCATCTGGTTAGCTAGCTATGCTAACGAATATAAGAAGCTTTTTCGCCAACCAGTGAGGTACAAAAATAAGAGAATAAAGTAAACAGGTATAAAATACTATATGACAGTAAAAGAAATCTGCTTCCAGTTCTGTTTCATCTGGATGTTGAGATGTTTCCATAGATCTCCTAATGTTGCTCTCAAAGTGCACCAGATTGATGCATTCAACTTCAATATTTAAAAACAAATCTTCCCGGGGTAGGATGCCCCCCGGACCCCCCTTGAGGAGGTTAGGTCCCCCCCCCCCCCCCCCCCCACTTAAATCATGTCCACATGGATAGGAAACTAAATACATTGGCACACATCTTGTGTCCATATCTTTCTGTTTTGGTGGTCATGCCACACCGTGCACGTGCATGCATGCGTGAGTCATGGTAAGATGTCTGGATTCAGAGGTTGCTTGTTCTTTGCACAGCATGAAAGAAAGGCGAAATGAATGGGCTGTGATTTTAGTTTTTTTAAGCAGAAGTCAATAATTTGTACGGCCCTAGGAGGATGTTGAAAAAATTGAAATGGCCCTTGAGAGGAAAAAGGTTCCCCACTCCTGCTGTACACAATGCCAGAGATTGGACACTTGCTTAACCCTCCTATTGTCTTCGTTCCCCCCTTACTTTGGTGTTCGCCGTCAAATGTTTTCCTGTTTTAACTGCTATTACAATCACACAAAAAGCATTAATCATCACCACATTTCATTTAACACCCTTTCAAACTGTACATATTGTATCAGAGTACTGGTGTACATGAACAACTGCAGTAGATATACAAAGAACAGACTCTGAACATGTATTGTGAGTGCCAGGTGTGATCCATGTGGGGGGAGGGGCACATAAGAGCGGGAAATACTTCTAGAGTGTGGGTGTGTGTGGGTGTGTGTGTGTGTGTGTGTGTGTGTGTGTGTGTGTGTGTGTGTGTGTGTGTGTGTGTTGTATCTGATCCGGATGGTTACTAATTCCTTTTCTTTTTGACCGGGAACACCATGGGTGTTTCAAAGTTGACTAAGGCCCCGACCACACGAGGACGAAAACGGTCGTTTCCGTTACCGTTCTGTGTCATATAGACCATTCGGCCACACGAGGACGACAGAATACGGCACTAAACGACTACGGTAACGGGTCCCAAGGTGGATAGAACGGCATACGCAACGCTCTGGGGGGTCCAACGGCTCCGTGTGTACGCCCTCTATACGATCATTTTCTGATAATGATGAGGCAATAGCCCCGCCTCCCCACCTCTGCTGCTCACCCCGCGTCAAAGTAAACTGCACTGAATTCAGATTATTTATCTTTCTCTCGATATGGACATAAACGCGAGTGAAGTCTAATCTGACAGGACGGAGACACCTCTCAATATACCTAAACTAGTTATAAATATGCTTATTTTTACTGTCGGCCGGGTCACTGACTGGATCAGCTGCTGCATGAGACAGACACTGATGCTGTCCGAAGAGAGGGAGGAACAAGAGAGGCTCCGTGTATTTTATTATTATATTATATAGAGTCGTTATTCATTTGTTTTAAAGCTCAATAAATAACAAAGAAGACCTTTGTCCGGCACTTTTATAATTTTGTCGGAAGATTTAAACTTGAATACACGTTGACTGGCGAAAAACTCGGTTCCCTCGCCCCCCACCGCGGAGAATAAACAGAAGGGCAACCATGACAACAATGCTTCTTCGCTGGTACTGTGGAGGATGTTACAGCGCCACGTACAGGCTCGGCATATGTACTGCAGCTTCTCCAGCGGTTGGAGCTAAACGGAGCTGTCTCGTGTGGACAGACCATGGGACAGACACTATCCGGTGAATATTGCGTGTGGACGGAAGCTTTTTTGCGATTGCGTTTGCGTTAATCCTATGCGTTTAGCCATTTTCGTCCTCGTGTGGCCGGGGCCTAAATCATCCAAAATTCAATGAAAGTGGTGATCAGCAATTGTATATGTTTAAATGTCTACTCTGTGAAGGATATCATGAAGCCTTAATGCAAACGAATGGTTATGGTTCATTCAGATTTGACCAGAAGACAACAGGAGGGTTACATATGGATGAACAGTGAGGTCTGCAGACATCATGAATCACAGCAACGGCATGGAGCTGAGCACAGGAGCATGCATAATGTAAAACACCTCTCACTGTTTTCATTACAGTGGACAGAACAGTGCCTCTGGGTGTACCTGAGCATCGTTACTATATGGCAATAAGCAATGCTGTCCAGTGTGGTCAGCGGTTAATTATTATGGGATGTGCCTGCAGGCTATATATCGTTGGACTTTAGATTCACAGCCACGGAAAATAAGGATCGATGGACGAGGTCTACGGGCCTTAAGAGCCGTTAAGGGACCACTCATCATCATCAGTCCTCTGCTGAATGATGATGGTCTGTCGATCAGGTTACTAACCCTCCCCCATTCCGGAAAGAAACATGTCTACACTTGTACAGGCTTTGAAATGCAGATGCAAAAGCCTGCAGATACAAGGAAGTCAAGGGACCCAGGCTGAGGTTGGATTGTGAACAAATCACTTGCATTAGGTTGCTCCCAGCTGTGTGCGTCACTCTTTAGTGTCCCCTGGTCTCCCAGCTGTGTGCGTCACTCTTTAGTGTCCCCTGGTCTCCCAGCTGTGTGCGTCACTCTTTAGTGTCCCCTGGTCTCCCAGCTGTGTGCGTCACTCTTTAGTGTCCCCTGGTCTCCCAGCTGTGTGCGTCACTCTTTAGTGTCCCCTGGTCTCCCAGCTGTGTGCGTCACTCTTTAGTGTCCCCTGGTCTCCCAGCTGTGTGCGTCACTCTTTAGTGTCCCCTGGTCTCCCAGCTGTGTGCGTCACTCTTTAGTGTCCCCTGGTCTCCCAGCTGTGTGCGTCACTCTTTAGTGTCCCCTGGTCTCCCAGCTGTGTGCGTCACTCTTTAGTGTCCCCTGGTCTCCCAGCTGTGTGCGTCACTCTTTAGTGTCCCCTGGTCTCCCAGCTGTGTGCGTCACTCTTTAGTGTCCTCCTGGTCTCCCAGCTGTGTGCGTCACTCTTTAGTGTCCCCTGGTCTCCCAGCTGTGTGCGTCACTCTATAGTGTCCCCTGGTCTCCCAGCTGTGTGTGTCACTCTTTAGTGTCTCCTGGTCTCCCAGCTGTGTGCGTCACTCTTTAGTGTCCCCTGGTCTCCCAGCTGTGTGCGTCACTCTTTAGTGTCCCCTGGTCTCCCAGCTGTGTGCGTCACTCTTTAGTGCCCCTGGTCTCCCAGCTGTGTGCGTCACTCTTTAGTGTCCCCTGGTCTCCCAGCTGTGTGCGTCACTCTTTAGTGTCACCTGGTCTCCCAGCTGTGTGCGTCACTCTTTAGTGTCCCCTGGTCTCCCAGCTGTGTGCGTCACTCTTTAGTGTCCCCTGGTCTCCCAGCTGTGTGCGTCACTCTTTAGTGTCCCCTGGTCTCCCAGCTGTGTGCGTCACTCTTTAGTGTCCCCTGGTCTCCCAGCTGTGTGCGTCACTCTTTAGTGTCCTCCTGGTCCTCCCAGCTGTGTGCGTCACTCTTTAGTGTCCCCTGGTCTCCCAGCTGTGTGCGTCACTCTTTAGTGTCCCCTGGTCTCCCAGCTGTGTGCGTCACTCTTTAGTGTCCCCTGGTCTCCCAGCTGTGTGCGTCACTCTTTAGTGTCCCCTGGTCTCCCAGCTGTGTGCGTCACTCTTTAGTGTCCCCTGGTCTCCCAGCTGTGTGCGTCACTCTTTAGTGTCCCCTGGTCTCCCAGCTGTGTGCGTCACTCTTTAGTGTCCCCTGGTCTCCCAGCTGTGTGCGTCACTCTTTAGTGTCCCCTGGTCTCCCAGCTGTGTGCGTCACTCTTTAGTGTCCCCTGGTCTCCCAGCTGTGTGCGTCACTCTTTAGTGTCCCCTGGTCTCCCAGCTGTGTGCGTCACTCTTTAGTGTCCCCTGGTCTCCCAGCTGTGTGCGTCACTCTTTAGTGTCCCCTGGTCTCCCAGCTGTGTGCGTCACTCTTTAGTGTCCCCTGGTCTCCCAGCTGTGTGCGTCACTCTTTAGTGTCCCCTGGTCTCCCAGCTGTGTGCGTCACTCTTTAGTGTCCCCTGGTCTCCCAGCTGTGTGCGTCACTCTTTAGTGTCCCCTGGTCTCCCAGCTGTGTGCGTCACTCTTTAGTGTCCCTGGTCTCCCAGCTGTGTGCGTCACTCTTTAGTGTCCCCTGGTCTCCAGCTGTGTGCGTCACTCTTTAGTGTCCCCTGGTCTCCAGCTGTGTGCGTCACTCTTTAGTGTCCCCTGGTCTCCCAGCTGTGTGCGTCACTCTTTAGTGTCCCCTGGTCTCCCAGCTGTGTGCGTCACTCTTTAGTGTCCCCTGGTCTCCCAGCTGTGTGCGTCACTCTTTAGTGTCCCCTGGTCTCCCAGCTGTGTGCGTCACTCTTTAGTGTCCCCTGGTCTCCCAGCTGTGTGCGTCACTCTTTAGTGTCCCCTGGTCTCCCAGCTGTGTGCGTCACTCTTTAGTGTCCCCTGGTCTCCCAGCTGTGTGCGTCACTCTTTAGTGTCCCCTGGTCTCCCAGCTGTGTGCGTCACTCTTTAGTGTCCCCTGGTCTCCCAGCTGTGTGCGTCACTCTTTAGTGTCCCCTGGTCTCCCAGCTGTGTGCGTCACTCTTTAGTGTCCCCTGGTCTCCCAGCTGTGTGCGTCACTCTTTAGTGTCCCCTGGTCTCCCAGCTGTGTGCGTCACTCTTTAGTGTCCCTGGTCTCCCAGCTGTGTGCGTCACTCTTTAGTGTCCCCTGGTCTCCCAGCTGTGTGCGTCACTCTTTAGTGTCCCCTGGTCTCCCAGCTGTGTGCGTCACTCTTTAGTGTCCCCTGGTCTCCCAGCTGTGTGCGTCACTCTTTAGTGTCCCCTGGTCTCCCAGCTGTGTGCGTCACTCTTTAGTGTCCCCTGGTCTCCCAGCTGTGTGCGTCACTCTTTAGTGTCCCCTGGTCTCCCAGCTGTGTGCGTCACTCTATTAGTGTCCCCTGGTCTCCCAGCTGTGTGCGTCACTCTTTAGTGTCCCCTGGTCTCCCAGCTGTGTGCGTCACTCTTTAGTGTCCCCTGGTCTCCCAGCTGTGTGCGTCACTCTTTAGTGTCCCCTGGTCTCCCAGCTGTGTGCGTCACTCTTTTAGTGTCCCCTGGTCTCCCAGCTGTGTGCGTCACTCTTTAGTGTCCCCTGGTCTCCCAGCTGTGTGCGTCACTCTTTAGTGTCTCCTGGTCTCCCAGCTGTGTGCGTCACTCTTTAGTGTCCCCTGGTCTCCCAGCTGTGTGCGTCACTCTTTAGTGTCCCCTGGTCTCCCAGCTGTGTGCGTCACTCTTTAGTGCCCCTGGTCTCCCAGCTGTGTGCGTCACTCTTTAGTGTCCCCTGGTCTCCCAGCTGTGTGCGTCACTTTTTAGTGTCACCTGGTCTCCCAGCTGTGTGCGTCACTCTTTAGTGTCCCCTGGTCTCCCAGCTGTGTGCGTCACTCTTTAGTGTCCCCTGGTCTCCCAGCTGTGTGCGTCACTTTTAGTGTCCCCTGGTCTCCCAGCTGTGTGCGTCACTCTTTAGTGTCCCCTGGTCTCCCAGCTGTGTGCGTCACTCTTTAGTGTCTCCCTGGCCTCCCAGCTGTGTGCGTCACTCTTTAGTGTCCCCTGGTCTCCCCTTAGCTGTCTCCCTGGTGCGTCACTTTTTAGTGTCCCCTGGTCTCCCAGCTGTGTGCGTCACTCTTTAGTGTCCCCTGGTCTCCCAGCTGTGTGCGTCACTCTTTAGTGTCCCCTGGTCTCCCAGCTGTGTGCGTCACTCTTTAGTGTCCCCTGGTCTCCCAGCTGTGTGCGTCACTCTTTAGTGTCCCCTGGTCCTTCCCAGCTGTGTGCGTCACTCTTTAGTGTCCCCTGGTCTCCCAGCTGTGTGCGTCACTCTTTAGTGTCCCCTGGTCTCCCAGCTGTGTGCGTCACTCTTTAGTGTCCCCTGGTCTCCCAGCTGTGTGCGTCACTCTTTAGTGTCCCCTGGTCTCCCAGCTGTGTGCGTCACTCTTTAGTGTCCCCTGGTCTCCCAGCTGTGTGCGTCACTCTTTAGTGTCCCCTGGTCTCCCAGCTGTGTGCGTCACTCTTTAGTGTCCCCTGGTCTCCCAGCTGTGTGCGTCACTCTTTAGTGTCCCCTGGTCTCCCAGCTGTGTGCGTCACTCTTTAGTGTCCCCTGGTCTCCCAGCTGTGTGCGTCACTCTTTAGTGTCCCCTGGTCTCCCAGCTGTGTGCGTCACTCTTTAGTGTCCCCTGGTCTCCCAGCTGTGTGCGTCACTCTTTAGTGTCCCCTGGTCTCCCAGCTGTGTGCGTCACTCTTTAGTGTCCCCTGGTCTCCCAGCTGTGTGCGTCACTCTTTAGTGTCCCCTGGTCTCCCAGCTGTGTGCGTCACTCTTTAGTGTCCCCTGGTCTCCCAGCTGTGTGCGTCACTCTTTAGTGTCCCCTGGTCTCCCAGCTGTGTGCGTCACTCTTTAGTGTCCCCTGGTCTCCCAGCTGTGTGCGTCACTCTTTAGTGTCCCCTGGTCTCCCAGCTGTGTGCGTCACTCTTTAGTGTCCCTGGTCTCCCAGCTGTGTGCTTCACTCTTTAGTGTCCCCTGGTCTCCCAGCTGTGTGCGTCAACTCTTTAGTGTCCCCTGGTCTCCCAGCTGTGTGCGTCACTCTTTAGTGTCCCCTGGTCTCCCAGCTGTGTGCGTCAATCTTTAGTGTCCCCTGGTCTCCCCAGCTGTGTGCGTCTCACTCTTTAGTTGTCCCCTGGTCTCCCAGCTGTGTGCGTCACTCTTTAGTGTCCCCTGGTCTCCAGCTGTGTGCGTCACTCTTTAGTGTCCCCTGGTCTCCCAGCTGTGTGCGTCACTCTTTAGTGTCCCCTGGTCTCCCAGCGGTGTGCGTACTCTTTAGTGTCCCCTGGTCTCCCAGCTGTGTGCGTCACTCTTTAGTGTCCCCTGGTCTCCCAGCTGTGTGCAGTCACTCTTTAGTGTCCCCTGGTCTCCCAGCTGTGTGCGTCACTCTTTAGTGTCCCCTGGTCTCCCAGCTGTGTGCGTCACTCTTTAGTGTCCCCTGGTCTCCCAGCTGTGTGCGTCACTCTTTAGTGTCCCCTGGTCTCCCAGCTGTGTGCGTCACTCTTTAGTGTCCCCTGGTCTCCCAGCTGTGTGCGTCACTCTTTAGTGTCCCCTGGTCTCCCAGCTGTGTGCGTCACTCTTTAGTGTCCCCTGGTCTCCAGCTGTGTGCGTCACTCTTTAGTGTCCCCTGGTCTTCCCAGCTGTGTGCGTCACTCTTTAGTGTCCCCTGGTCTCCAGCTGTGTGCGTCACTCTTTAGTGTCCCCTGGTCTCCCAGCTGTGTGCGTCACTCTTTAGTGTCCCCTGGTCTCCAGCTGTGTGCGTCACTCTTTAGTGTCCCCTGGTCTCCCAGCTGTGTGCGTCACTCTTTAGTGTCCCCTGGTCTCCCAGCTGTGTGCGTCACTCTTTAGTGTCCCCTGGTCTCCCAGCTGTGTGCGTCACTCTTTAGTGTCACCTGGTCTCCCAGCTGTGTGCGTCACTCTTTAGTGTCCCCTGGTCTCCCAGCTGTGTGCGTCACTCTTTAGTGTCCCCTGGTCTCCCAGCTGTGTGCGTCACTCTTTAGTGTCCCTGGTCTCCCAGCTGTGTGCGTCACTCTTTAGTGTCCCCTGGTCTCCCAGCTGTGTGCGTCACTCTTTAGTGTCCCCTGGTCTCCCAGCTGTGTGCGTCACTCTTTAGTGTCCCCTGGTCTCCCAGCTGTGTGCGTCACTCTTTAGTGTCCCCTGGTCTCCCAGCTGTGTGCGTCACTCTTAGTGTCCCCTGGTCTCCCAGCTGTGTGCGTCACTCTTTAGTGTCCCCTGGTCTCCCAGCTGTGTGCGTCACTCTTTAGTGTCCCCTGGTCTCCCAGCTGTGTGCGTCACTCTTTAGTGTCCCCTGGTCTCCCAGCTGTGTGCGTCACTCTTTAGTGTCCCCTGGTCTCCCAGCTGTGTGCGTCACTCTTTAGTGTCCCCTGGTCTCCCAGCTGTGTGCGTCACTCTTTAGTGTCCCCTGGTCTCCCAGCTGTGTGCGTCACTCTTTAGTGTCCCCTGGTCTCCCAGCTGTGTGCGTCACTCTTTAGTGTCTCCTGGTCTCCCAGCTGTGTGCGTCACTCTTTAGTGTCCCCTGGTCTCCCAGCTGTGTGCGTCACTCTTTAGTGTCCCCTGGTCTCCCAGCTGTGTGCGTCACTCTTTAGTGTCCCTGGTCTCCCAGCTGTGTGCGTCACTCTTTAGTGTCCCCTGGTCTCCCAGCTGTGTGCGTCACTCTTTAGTGTCCCCTGGTCTCCCAGCTGTGTGCGTCACTCTTTAGTGTCCCCTGGTCTCCCAGCTGTGTGCGTCACTCTTTAGTGTCCCCTGGTCTCCCAGCTGTGGTGCGTCACTCTTTAGTGTCCCCCTGGTCTCCCAGCTGTGTGCGTCACTCTTTAGTGTCCCCTGGTCTCCCAGCTGTGTGCGTCACTCTTTAGTGTCCCCTGGTCTCCCAGCGGTGTGCGTCACTCTTTAGTGTCCCCTGGCCTCCCAGCTGTGTTTGTCACTTTTTAGTGTCCCTGTCACAGCGGTGTGCATCACTCTTTAGTGTCCCCTGGTCTCCCAGCTGTGTGCGTCACTCTTTAGTGTCCCCTGGTCTCCCAGCTGTGTGCGTCTCTCTTTAGTGTCCCCTTAGCACGTTTGCACCTGTCGGCCTCCATACTTTCCTTCCATTAGAGACCCCAGTGTGAAATAGCTTCATCTTGATGTGGCCGGGGGGGGGGGGGGGGTATCTTGGCAGAGTGCACAGACTAAAAGATGTAACTTGTAAACATCCAATCGGCTGAGTTAATTAGCGAGCCCACAGCTATCTCACGCCCGCAGTAGTGCCAGCTCTAAAAGTCACAACATCCCCCCGGTCACTTCCTCCTGTAAATCTCACACGCTTCATGTTCCCTGCTTTACTTTAGGATTGGAAACATCCACCTGGGCCGGCAGCCAGCCTCTCAAATCTCATCATAAACTACTCAAACCGAAAAAAAACTCATCATTGCTTTTCCCCAAGCCTCAACACTTTCAGAAAACACGCTATGAGAGAAACTCCAGGAGAAATATGACTTTGTCTGACGATACATTTGCTGTTTGTAATTTATTTTTCATATCCCTGCACAGCCACCATCTGCGTTCACCACACACTCTGGGAGCTGTACGATATGTTCTCATGGGGGAAAGGCACCTCTCAGGTTTGTGTATGCAACCCTATGGCTAGAAAAGTCAAACGCACTTCCATGTCTCAGATCTCTCAGATGGGTAGTTTAGGAAACGGGTTGCAGTAAAGCCTTATTTTAAGCTTTTTAGGGCTTTCTCTTTTGGTGCATGTAAATGGTCTGCAAAGGCTACAATCTCAAAGTTCACTCCAGAGGATATCTGTTTATATCCTATATTGAATAGGAGCCTTCCCCATCAACTAAATCAACATTCAACCCCTGTTTTAAGTCGTTTCTCTCGTGTCTGTTTGTCCCTTTCTCCATCTGACATCTACACGTTTTTGATAACCCGAGTTCTATTTGCAACTTCTTCCTGATTTGAGCCGCAAAGCAACATTATTTGTAGTTCTTTCTGTGATTTGGCACCACTGGTTTCAATGAAATTCACTCGTAAAATGCTGTCATACACTTATAGGTTTCTCCCCTTAAAAGTATTGCGTTACAAGTCAGGAGAGAAGGTTATGAAGCATGGTGAAATGTGTACGTGTGTTTAATTAACTCATGCCCACATGCTGCTAACACGCTAACAGTGTCTTTAGAGCCATGCTACCGCAGGATAATTCAACAAAAAGTAAAATTAACAAGCTGCATTCAACATCTAGTTAGAGTTGTTCATTATTCAGAGTGAAGGTGACGGTACTCCAGACAGATGTTTCCAACAGCTGTTCCTAAAGAAACTCACATGCAAACCCTGTCCAATGGCAATTATCTCTAAAGGGTAGTGAGGGCGGTCAGTGAGATCCTCCTGTCATGCCTTCCACACACACACACACACACACACACACACACACACACACACACACACACACACACACACACACACCACACACACACACACACACACACACACACACACACACACACACACACACACACACACACACACACACACACACACACACACACACACACACACACACACACACACACACACACACACACACACACACACACACACACACACACACACACACACACACACGTCACTGTGTTGTTGTAATGATTAACGTCGCCTTGCTGCGCTGCATCTTTTCAAGCAGAATGAAAAGGTGGTGAAAGGAAGGAAAGCCGTGCTGATGGAAATGAGAGGAAGTGTGCTAATTAAATTCACACACACACACACACACACACACACAGACACACACACACACACACACACACACACACACACACACACATCAGGGGCGGTGAGGAGGTGAAACAGACACAACATCCAGATATTTTAATGACATGGAAACTGAGAAACCCCATTAGCATTTCTGACAAACTTCTTCCATGAATAGACACAGTTGAATTTCTGCCTCATCATTTGATTCAGCAGAAATATAAACTGATCAAAATAAAGCAGACTGAACTTAGGTTTCACTGCACTCCAAACACGTGTTAGCAAACTTCTATTCCTTATGATCAAATGTCAAAGGACACACTGGATGTCAACGTTGATGCACTCAAAGCTACGATATATCACATTTTAAAAAGGGCCCTATACTATAATGCTCAGTTTCAGGTTGATATTAGTATTCAGTATCTCTACTGTGACATGTCTCTATACTGATCAAAAGGCTCTTTATTCTCATACGTCATTCGTCAGCTGGAAATACACTCGCATCGCATCTCTCTAAATATCACTGAACAGAGTGGATTCCCAAAATGTAGTTATTTGCCTGAAGTAAATAGAACGATTAGGCACTACAGAAGTATCTATGTACATAACAATCTCAAGACATACACTGAAGCAGTCAGATTTCAAAATACTGCGACCACATATTCAAGTTTCTAAAAATAGAACTCTTTCTACCCACAGACCTTTTACAACGAGACATTAAACAAATGGAGATTAAAGAGCGAGTAAGCAAGGTTTTGAGTGTTATACCTTAGAAGTAAGACACTTTAGACAATCCTGCTTCCCCTAAGTGTCGGCTCAAATACGAAGCTGATCCAGGAGATGATTTCAAAGCTGAAACAGGGGGGGACGCTTACTTGTATTAATGTATAAAAGGTATTTTAGCCACCCATAGTACGAGTATTATTTCAATATTTTCACCGTGCAAATAGACGTCTGGGAAGCTGTTCATTACGCTCACTTGAAATCCACCAGACTCCAACTGTGAGTTTATATCTGGAGTAGCTGGTTTACTTCTGCCATGATGAGTCAGTTTGTGTGTGTTATTAAGGACTCTAAAGGGGTTCATTTGGATTCACAAATTAGCACAATTACACAATGAACTAACCAATCAGGAAGCAGTAAACCAGCTACTTCCTCAATTCAGTGAGGTTCAATTAGTGTTGTTGTCAATGGAGCCTGGAGGCTTAAAACAGAGCATCGATAACGGCTTCAGTTCCTCGTTGGAAAATGGCTTTTTCTAAATACAGGACTGTCTCAGAAAATTAGAATATTGTGATAAAGTTCTTTATTTTCTGTAATGCAATTAAAAAAACAAAAATGTCATACATTCTGGATTCATTACAAATCAACTGAAATATTGCAAGCCTTTTATTATTTTAATATTGCTGATTATGGCATACAGCTTAAGAAAACTCAAAAATCCTATCTCAAAAAATTAGAATAGTTCCTCAGACCAAGTAAAAAAAAAAGATTTATAACAGCAAAACACAATCAAACATTTGAAAATGTCCATTAATGCACTCAGTACTTGGTTGGGAATCCTTTTGCACGGATTACTGCATCAATGCGGCGTGGCATGGAGGCAATCAGCCTGTAGCATTGCTGAGGTGTTATGGATGCCCAGGATGCTTCAATAGCGGCCTTTAGCTCATTAGCATTGTTGGGTCTGGTGTCTTTCAGCTTCTTCTTCACAATACCCCACATATTCTCTATGGGGTTCAGGTCAGGGGAATTTGCAGGCCAATCGAGGACAGTAATGCCATGGTCAGTACACCAGTTACTGGTGGTTTTGGCACTGTGGGCAGGTGCCAGATCATGCTGGAAAATGAATTCCTCATCTCCATAGAGCTTTTCAGCAGACGGAAGCATGTAGTGCTCTAAAATCTCTTGGTACACAGCTGCATTTACTCTGGGCTTGATGAAACACAGTGGACCAACACCAGCAGCTGACATGGCTCCCCAAACCATCGCTGACTGTGGGAACTTCACACTGGATTTCAAGCAACTTGGATTTTGCTCCTCTCCAGCCTTTCTCCAGACTCTGGCGCCTTGACTTCCAAATGAAATACAAAACTTGCTTTCGTCCGAAAAGAGGACTTTGGACCACTGTGCAACTGTCCAGTGCTTCTTTTCCTTAGCCCAAGTCAGACGCCTCTTCCGTTGTCTTGAGCTCAGAAGTGGCTTGACCATGGGAATACGGCTATTGTAGCCCATTTCCCGGATACGTCTGTGAACAGTGACTTTTGATACCTGGACTCCAGCTTCAGTCCACTGTCTTTGAAGCTCCCCCAAATTCTGGAAGCGACTCTTCTTCACAATGCTGTTAAGGCTGCGGTCATCTCTCTTGGTTGTGCAGCGTTTCCTGCCACATTTCCCCCTTCCAACAGACTTTTTGTGGATGTGCTTTGAAACTGCACTCTGTGAACAGCTTGCTCTTTGAGAAATTTCTTTTTGTGTCTTACCCTCCTGATGGAGGGTGTCAATGACGGTCCTCTGGACAGCAGTCAGATCAGCAGTCTTCCCCATACTTGTGATTTAGTTTACTGAACCAAGCTGAGTGTTTTTCAAGGCTCAGGAAACCCTTGCAGGTGTTTCGAGTTAATTAGACGATTCAAGTGATTCGTTGAACACCCTACTAGTATACTTTTTCATGATATTCTAATATTTAGAGATAGGATATTTGAGTTTTCTTAAGCTGTATGCCATAATCAGCAATATTAAAATAATAAAAGGCTTGCAATATTTCAGTTGATTTGTAATGAATCCAGAATGTATGACATTTTTGTTTTTTTTAATTGCATTACAGAAAATAAAGAACTTTATCACAATATTCTAATTTTCTGAGACAGTCCTGTATAGCGTCCACTTAAACTGCATTTGATTGGTTTAGGTGGGTCGTTAGCAGAGGTGCGAAGTAGTGGAGTACAAATACTTCGTTACTGTACTTATTTTTCTGGTATCAGTACTTTACTCAACTGCTTATTTTTCTGACGACTTTTTACTTTTACTTCTTATATTTTTAACGCAAATACCTGTACTTTCTACTTCTCACATGTTGAACCCAAATACCTGTACTTTCTACTTCTCACATGTTGAACCCAAATACCTGTACTTTCTACTTCTCACATGTTGAACCCAAATACCTGTACTTTCTACTTCTTACATGTTGAACTCAAATACCTGTACTTTCTACTTCTCACATGTTTAACACAAATACCTGTACTTTCTACTTCTTACATGTTGAACTCAAATACCTGTACTTTCTACTTCCTACATGTTGAACTCAAATACCTGTACTTTCTACTTCCTACATGTTGAACTCAAATACCTGTACTTTCTACTTCCTACATGTTGAACTCAAATACCTGTACTTTCTACTTCATACATGTTGAACCCAAATACCTGTACTTTCTACTTCTTACATGTTGAACTCAAATACCTGTACTTTCTACTTCTCACATGTTGAACTCAAATACCTGTACTTTCTACTTCTTACATGTTGAACTCAAATACCTGTACTTTCTACTTCTTACATGTTGAACTCAAATACCTGTACTTTCTACTTCTTACATGTTGAACTCAAATACCTGTACTTTCTACTTCTTACATGTTGAACTCAAATACCTGTACTTTCTACTTCTTACATGTTGAACCCAAATAC
The DNA here is from genome assembly GCA_902827135.1 of Harpagifer antarcticus. Lineage (NCBI taxonomy): Eukaryota > Metazoa > Chordata > Actinopteri > Perciformes > Harpagiferidae > Harpagifer > Harpagifer antarcticus. Next base: position 194,275 of record CADEHL010001204.1, on the reverse strand, counting down.
CTGTACTTTTTACTTCTTACACTTTGAACACAAATACCTGTACTTTCTACTTCTTACATGTTGAACCCAAATACCTGTACTTTCTACTTCTTACATGTTGAACTCAAATACCTGTACTTTCTACTTCTCACATGTTGAACACAAATACCTGTACTTTCTACTTCTTACATGTTGAACCCAAATACCTGTACTTTCTACTTCTTACATGTTGAACTCAAATACCTGTACTTTCTACTTCTTACATGTTGAACCCAAATACCTGTACTTTCTACTTCTTACACTTTGAACACAAATACCTGTACTTTCTACTTCTTACATGTTGAACCCAAATACCTGTACTTTCTACTTCTTACATGTTGAACCCAAATACCTGTACTTTCTACTTCCCACATGTTGAACCCAAATACCTGTACTTTCTACTTCTCACATGTTGAACACAAATACCTATACTTTCTACTTCTTACATGTTGAACTCAAATACCTGTACTTTCTACTTCTTACATGTTGAACTCAAATACCTGTACTTTCTACTTCTTACATGTTGAACCCAAATACCTGTACTTTCTACTTCTTACATGTTGAACTCAAATACCTGTACTTTCTACTTCTCACATGTTGAACCCAAATACCTGTACTTTCTACTTCTTACATGTTGAACCCAAATACCTGTACTTTCTACTTCTTACATGTTGAACTCAAATACCTGTACTTTCTACTTCTTACATGTTGAACCCAAATACCTGTACTTTCTACTTCTTACATGTTGAACTCAAATACATGTACTTTCTACTTCTTACATGTTGAACCCAAATACCTGTACTTTCTACTTCTTACATGTTGAACCCAAATACCTGTACTTTCTACTTCTTACATGTTGAACTCAAATACCTGTACTTTCTACTTCTTACATGTTGAACCCAAATACCTGTACTTTCTACTTCTTACATGTTGAACTCAAATACCTGTACTTTCTACTTCTTACATGTTGAACCCAAATACCTGTACTTTCTACCTGTTACATGTTGAACCCAAATACCTGTACTTTCTACTTCTCACATGTTGAACCCACATACCTGTACTTTCTACTTCTTACATGTTGAACTCAAATACCTGTACTTTCTACTTCTTACATGTTGAACTCAAATACCTGTACTTTCTACTTCTTACATGTTGAACACAAATACCTGTACTTTCTACTTCTTACATGTTGAACTCAAATACCTGTACTTTCTACTTCTCTCATTTTCCAAACAGCTGGTTCCTTTAGTCTGAATGTGTGTTTGATGCGTGATCATTATTCTTTAGAGTCATTGCGTGCCTATTGATTTGAACACGATCCGTGTATCCATCATTTCCTGGTCTTCTCTAAAGAAGAGGGACCAATGGAAACGTTGTCATGTTGCCGTTGTTCAGCATGGAAACATTCATTAGCTAACAATGACATTATTGTTCTATTAATATAAAGGGAGGTCAGGTACTCTTTAAAACAGCTGCTAGTTATGGGTACTTTTTACTGAAGTATTTCAAAGCCTCTTTACTTTGACTTGAGTAAAGAAGTTTAGTCAGTACTTCTACTTTCACCAGAGTATTTTTAAACACGAGTGTCTGTACTTCTACTTGAGTAAAGGATGAGTGTACTTTTGTGTGTGTGTGTGTGTGTGTGTGTGTGTGTGTGTGTGTGTGTGTGTGTGTGTGTGTGTGTGTGTGTGTGTGTTTGAAAGTGCTAATTTCAGTGTCAGTCAGGCTATGGGGAAAGACAAAGACAACCTATAATTACAACTGTGTATTTTGAAAGGTACGGTATTAAAATGACCAGTAAATAATTCATTATAACGATATGAATACCTTTCAGCACCACGCTGTTCTGCAGCAGGGAGAATAATGAGGGCAGAAACGGACGATCAGCCTCACGTTGCTCAAACAGCTCCCAATACATTTAATGAAGCAACCTTTCACACACGTTTTCCCCAAAGGCTGCGTGAGGAAAACAATAAAGCCGTTTGATCTGGCACGGTAAAACTTTTGGGATCCTCCACAGATTCAGATTGTTTATCAAAGTGATAATGACCAATTCTTCCTGGAAAAACTTTCCTCCGTGAACGCAGGTGAAAGACTTCCACGGGGTACTTCCTGTTACCGGCCGTAAGTACACATTTGGGATACCTGTACTTTACCTGAGTATTCATGATCCTTTTCAGGTGTATATCAGTATGTAGTGTCTCTACTTTAAAGAGTCCTCTCCTGCTGATGTTCAGGTGTATATCAGTGTGTAGTGTCTGTACTTTAAAGAGTCCTCTCCTGCTGATGTTCAGGTGTATATCAGTGTGTAGTGTCTGTACTTTAAAGAGTCCTCTCCTGCTGATGTTCAGGTGTATATCAGTATGTAGTGTCTCTACTTTAAAGAGTCGCCTCCTGCTGATGTTCAGGTGTATATCAGTATGTAGTGTCTCTACTTTAAAGAGTCCTCTCCTGCTGATGTTCAGGTGTATATCAGTATGTAGTGTCTCTACTTTAAAGAGTCCTCTCCTGCTGATGTTCAGGTGTATATCAGTATGTAGTGTCTCTACTTTAAAGAGTCCTCTCCTGCTGATGTTCAGGTGTATATCAGTATGTAGTGTCTCTACTTTAAAGAGTCCTCTCCTGCTAATGTTCAGGTGTATATCAGTATGTAGTGTCTCTACTTTAAAGAGTTCTCTCCTGCTGATGTTCAGGTGTATATCAGTATGTAGTGTCTCTACTTTAAAGAGTCCTCTCCTGCTAATGTTCAGGTGTATATCAGTATGTAGTGTCTCTACTTTAAAGAGTCCTCTCCGGCTGATGTTCAGGTGTATATCAGTATGTAGTGTCTCTACTTTAAAGAGTCCTCTCCTGCTAATGTTCAGGTGTATATCAGTGTGTAGTGTCTCTACTTTAAAGAGTCCTCTCCTGCTGATGTTCAGGTGTATATCAGTGTGTAGTGTCTGTACTTTAAAGAGTCCTCTCCTGCTGATGTTCAGGTGTATATCAGTATGTAGTGTCTCTACTTTAAAGAGTCCTCTCCTGCTGATGTTCAGGTGTATATCAGTATGTAGTGTCTCTACTTTAAAGAGTCCTCTCCTGCTGATGTTCAGGTGTATATCAGTATGTAGTGTCTCTACTTTAAAGAGTCCTCTCCTGCTGATGTTCAGGTGTATATCAGTATGTAGTGTCTCCATGCTCTAATGTTCAAAAAGCTCTTTATTTCTCTCATACTGTCTGTGCTGCAGCACCTCTTTTCACCCTCTGTCTGAAACCAGAGCCCAGTCTGCTCTGATTGGCATATTTGTCTCGAATCCTTCCTTTTAGCAGAGTTAACATCCTGCAATATGACATCTTCTTACTCTTACACTTCTACTGCAAGTCGCTGTGGATGCCTGCCTCCTTTGGGGAGATGAGTCCAAGCGGTTGGTCAGATTATGCAGTTAGAGTCTTATAACAGTGCAAAGCTACCCAACCATAACAGACTGAAATGCTCACTGCTTTAAGTCCTCTGTGTGACACTTAAAATAAAGCTGTTTGTACCGGGTCTGCAATCTCCCAGAGGGCACACAAGGCAATGAAAAAAGGTTGCACTCTCAATAAATAACCTCTCTTTAAATGTAATCTAGCTTAATTGTGTTCAAATGCATCGTGTCCTCCTTAGCAAGGTCAGTAATGGGTTGCAATTACCCAGTTAGCATGAGATTAAACTTTGTGCAGACACACCAGAAAGTTGGCTACTAGTTGGTGTGTGTGTGTGTGTGTGTGTGTGTGTGTGTGTGTGTGTGTGTGTGTGTGTGTGTGCATGCTTACCCTGAAGTCGATGCCCACAGTGGAGATGAAGCTGCCGGCTAGAAAGGCTCCATCTTTGAAACGGACCAGCAGACAGGTCTTCCCGACACCTGAGTCCCCCACCAACATCACCTGAGACACACACACACACACACACACACACACACACACACACACACACACACAATACAAGTCAAAACCCTGTGTGTGTGTGTGTGTTTGAAGAATGCATCGACAAAACCACAAGGCAGCACACACTCCGCAAACTCTACAGAGCGTCACACACTCTGCAGTGGGAGAAAGCAGACTGTATAGACTATTTTTTTACCCATGATGCAACACAAACTCTCTTCACTTCTGCACCATTTAATAAGCATGTGCATTTATCTATTGCATCTGCAGCAATTTACTAAAGTTGACTGTAGAAAGAAACTTAAAATGTAAAGATTTCAGGTTCTTAGTATTTTCTTTCTGCGCACTCAATATGTCTACATTTATTTTATAGATTCACTTTATAGCAGAGTGTGTTGAAGAGACCCTCCCAGACCATTTGCATGCATTACAACCTTTAGAACACACAATAGGAAAGGGAAAACCCCCAAAAGCACAATAGGGTCTCTTTTAAAGGTGCCATGTCATGCTCTTCTGGTTCTGACCCGTCCCCTTGTGTTATGAAGGTTCTTCTGCATGTAAACGGTCTGCAGAGTCTCAAACCCTCAAAGTGCACCCTGTAGCGAGTAAAGCTCTAACACAGAGAAGACCTGTCTGTGCTGCCCCAGAACGCCTCGTTGGACATTTCTCTTTTTCTTCCTGGGTACAGTGACGTATTTCTGGTACAGTGACGTAACGTCCACGTAGCCGTTTGGACAAATCCGCGGACTTCCTCACACACACACACACTCGGCGGGACGTTGCGAGGCTCGCTGCTGCGAGGAGCGGGACACTGTGGAACTCAGCCTGGAAACACACACAATCTCCCAGCCAGGCTGCGGGTGTGTGTGTGTGTGTGTGTGTGTGTTTCGGGCTGGGTTTCGCTGTGTCTCGCAGACGGCCACTGGGCTCACAGGGAGGGGGGGGGGGGGTAGGAGCTCCAACAAGCCGTGTAGGACAGAGAGTGAATACACAGACTATACAGAGATGCTGTGAGAAACCAATGTGAGTTTGGAACATTGATCAATGTACATCTATTCTAGTAGACCTCAACAATGGGACTATGATCAGTAGAAATGGCCATGACACGGGACCTTTAAGTAAGATTCTCATTGCAGTACTTTATACAAAATACAGTCTTTTCAGTGTAGTTTTAAAGTTTCTTTCCACCACTGTGTGTTTGTTGAAATGTGTGACACTTAACTGTAATGTGCATTAAGTTGAATGTAATCACAGAGCAGTGATTTGGAAACAGGAGCATTTGTTAATGAAGCTTCAGAATGAATTCATGCTGCCTCCCACATGGTGAGGTGTTATTATGCTGCTAAACCAAAGGCTCCTCCTGCGCTGCTGCTATTGATCGGATACACAGCAGAACCTCCTTTCAATATAATTGCACTGGACCGTAGGGAACCTCACGTTCCTGTTGCAAAAGAAATACCGCTTCATTGTTGACCGTGAGTGGAGGAACCAACATGTGAGACGAGCTTTGGGGATTCAAAATGAGGAATTGACACAACTGGGAACACAATTATCTTCATGGGCGATATATAACTGTTCATCTCGGGACTGTGCGTCACAGAGACATAAATAAGGTGCAATTAAGAGTTTTAAACAAGCCTAATAAAGACGCAGAATATCCAGCGATGTCCACATAACCCTGCACAGGCTCATTTATGGAAGCCCATTGACACCAGGATGAAAAGGTGAAAGGATATGCGTAATGATCCAAGTCACATGACTATGAAGTAATGAGTCCAATTTAACAAGTTACAAGACAACATTATCGAATACCGAGTCCTTTCCTTAAGAGATGCAATGATCCGTTGACAAATCAATGAGTTGATTAACAGACCAAAACGAGTCTTACATTTTTTTCATATTCAATGAATCATAAAAGCAATTTTTTGCAAATAATGCGGTTTTATTATTATCTAGATGGAGATGTATGAATAAGGGGTGATGTGCAGCGAGGCGTTCTTCATAATGACCGCCTCGCTGCACATTATCCCGCTTATCACACGGCCACATTCTCAACAAAGTAACGACATGACTCCCAATATTAATTAGATTTTGAAAATGTTTTTATTGATTTAAAAAATACTACGCTATTATTTATTTTAATTGACATGCATCCGCTAAGAAAAGTAGTCCGTTGTTACCGTTTGAACTAACGTAGCGACGGCAGGAACTGCTTCAATAGCGCTTTTGAGGAGCTTTTTGATTACAGATTTGAAAACATCGTTGCTTGCTTTAAAAGTAGCACAATTCATGATGTCAAACCTTGGGAAGTATCTAGATATCCCTGCGCTAATGCCAAAGGAAGTGGCAACTGAACATGTGTCGCCGTTTGATGTCTATGTCTGGACGAGGGTTTCTGCCCCGTTACTTCTCCGCTGTTTCCTTGTCCCAGTTTGAAAATCAAACTGGGACAAGGAAACAGTTCAATCGAGCGGACTTCTTTGTGCAGGTGTAAACGTCCTTAACAACTGTCAATACATCGTTGACAGCGGTCTGTCTGTTCTGGATTAACAAGGTGTCACGTGTTCTGAATTGACCAATCAGAATCAAGTATTCAATGTAATAAATCATATTAACACACATGCCTTTAAAAGTGACATTTAAAAGACATCACCTTGGACATCTTGGAAACTGGCATGACAAGCTTTTCTTAAATGTAAAAGACTGGATGTGTAATAGATATCTCGAGTGGATGGGCAACAGATTACCAACAGCTTTTCCGTTTCCAGTTGGAGAAGAAACATGAGCATCATAACTTTATTTGGTCTTGGTGGACATAGGCTTCCATACAAAACCTGTCTCACAAGAACACCAGTGTCTACAAAAGGAAATCTGAAACTAACACACCTTCAGTTTCTGCAAAGATATAACCTTTGGCTACTAATATTTAAACTACATTTTTCTGATGACTTAAGAAAGTTACATTTCCAAATCAGTACTTGTACTTAATTAAATCATCTAAATACTTCTTCCACCTCTCCCCTCACCAGGCGTTTCTCTGCCTGCTCACCTTGAAGGCTATATACATGTTTCTGTTTAATTACTTCTACTCAAGCAACATTTCCAAATCAGGACTCTTGTAACAGAGTAGTTTTACTGTGTGATTTAACTACTTTTACTTCATTAAAACATCGAAATACTTCTTCCCCCTCTCCTCTCACCAGTCTGCTCACCTTGAAGGCTATATCGTAGAACTCCCCGCTGTTGCTGATGGAGGGTCTGCTGGGATACACCAGTGCGGAGGAAGGAGCTGCTGCGGCGGCCAGACCTCTGCCAGACCTCCCGCTGATCGGAGACGCTTTGGGGCTCCTGGAGCTCCCTTTGCCTTTCACTGCCTTCTTCCTGGACATGACTGTGGAAGCAATGGATGCGTAAAGCGAACAACTGTTGTCACCGCGTGCAGCTGGATGGATGTGAGGTTTCTGCTCCACAAAGTAAACAGCTCGCACTCCTCCCTCTCGTGCGGGGAGGTTGGAGCGCGTGGTCGTTTCAGCGCGTCTGTACAGGAAATCCACCCTAAAACGGAAATTACTTTTTTTTTTTCTTCAAAAAAGTGGGAAAAAGGCAATAACTGTGGTTTTTCTAAACGGAAATGAGAAGATGTGGAACAACAAATACGTATAATGCATCAGACATTCGTAAAGTAGAAGTACGTGTTAGTCAGAAAGGCCCTTGAAATAAATTACTGGATTATTATTATTGATGCCTTTATGTGTTCATTACAGCTGGTAAATGTGCTATTTCTAATTGTATATATATATTTCAATATCATATATACAGTTGTTGGATATTTAAACCTAGAATTGTATATACATATTAATTTATACATTTTTTGTACATATTTTATAAGCTAATTATCTAATAGTTTTGTTCTCATTTTTTACTTTTGGATATTTAAACCTAAACACGTTTATTTATTAGAGTGTTTTATACATTGTATTAGCTAATTATCTAGATATGTAAAGTAACTAAAGCTTTCGACCAATTGTAGTGAAGTCAATATTGGCTTAAAAAATGTACTTTACTGGAAATAATAATATATTTTATTTATAGAGTGATTTTAAAAAGGTACCTCAAAGACACTTTACAGACACATGCGGAAATTAATATACTCTAAAAAGAACCGTAGATATTAAAACACATAATATTAATTACACGTTAAAAGCAGCTCTACAAATGACTTCAAGTACAAGTCAAGTGAATAAATGAACTTCTGGATATGAGAATATTCCTCAAGACTTCAATCATCTTTATCCAAATCAATTCAATGCAGCACTTCAGGATGTCTGTACATCACATCATTGAGATGTGTCACTTTAATATTCATCATGGGGAGACTGGGTCCAAATTATAATTTAAAAACTGAGTTCAGGGTTGTAAAACTGAAATGTGATTTTCTAATTTAGGGTGTAATTTCCTGTTAAAGCTGCAGGTCTGTCTGACAGCTTTCTCCACACACACTTTCAGATTCAGACTGCTTCTCTATCCTACACCACTACGCTGCTTCAGACACGCTGTAATATGTATCTGAAGTCATTACAAACACATTGTATTCATATGGGAATGTCATTTGTACGAGTGTATAGTAGAAAGTCTCTGCTAGATGAAGGGAAAACTGCACATGACTCACTCCTTGCGTTCAACAGAGCTTTATAAAGTCATAGTTGTGCGTCCACTGTGACGGTATACCCACCGTAAAGCATGTTTACGTAACTGAGATGAAGGTCTGTCCTCTGCACCGTGACTCACTGAGCCTCTTGTTCTTCTGCACAAAATATACTTATGAACACACCTGAGAGCTGTCAGTACCTGAAGAGGAAGACTTAGTCAGATCCTTCACTCTAAAATTACTCTGTTACAAGTCAAAGTCCTGCATTGGAAATGTTGCTTAAAGGTCACATATCATGCTATTTTTAGGCAATAGCATAGGTCTCAGATATATATAAAAAACATGTCTATGAAGTGTTTTGCTCAAAATACCAAACAGATCATTCTAGCCATGCCTCATATCCCTCTATTTCACTTCCTGTTTCAAAAGCGCTGATTTGGGGTATACAGCTTTAAAGAGGAGGGGTCTGAGCTCATGCGGGACCCGGCAGCTACCGTCTAAACTAAATGCTGCCGTGATGAAACGCCATATCATGGATCATCAAGGATCTGAAACAGTCTGGAGCTCAAAGGCTTTCTCTCTTGCCGGTTATACCACAAGGTGAGTTCCTTTTTACTTCCTGCTTCTTCACACACATGCTCTCCAGTACAGGTTAGCTCTGAGTGTTAGCGATGCTAATGTAAACACCGACCATATTACGTCCAAA
>CADEHL010001204.1:140000-180000 GCA_902827135.1 Harpagifer antarcticus | reverse complement strand
GAATTGAAGCAGTTTCAAAGTTGCATGTCGGAAGGCAGTAATTACATATGATCCAGTGTTGGTCCCTCTCACTGACTGTGACCTTTAACCTCCACCCTGAAGTCTCTGCTTTTGTTCCTGGGGTCAGAGGTCATGTCCTCCTGTCAGGTGTCAGAAGTCATGTCCTGCTGCCAGGTTTTAGGTGAGGGTGGGGCCAGCTCCTGGACTGGAAGTACCCCCGCAGCCCCTCCAGGTCCACGGCGGGGAAATAAGCTCCGATCCTTTTCCTCAGCCACCATTTCCCCTCGGCCGCGCTGCTGCTGCCCGGAGGAGTGAACCGGTACCTGAAGTGCTCGCCCCGAACCCACCTGAGAGGGACACACACACACACACACACACACACACACACACACACACACGAGGAACGATGCTTTAAAAAGGTCACCTATTATGCAAAATGCACTTTTCGATTTCTTTAATACATAAATATTAGGGGTGGGAATCACCAGGTTCTCCACGATACGATACTATCGCGATACTTAAGCCACGATACGATGGTATTCTACGATATGCTAAGCATTGCGATTTCTGATATCTTTCTCCGCTTACTCCCATCGTTGTTGTGACTAATTTCCTGCCAATCCCACTGACTTTACCCATGGCCATGACTGTATCAATTATTTCCCCCACCCCTACTAAATATGTGTCCCTGTTTTCCATGAGAGACAGACACATGTATGTAATGTAACATTGTTGTTGCGACTGGTTGTTTACCTGGGGGTTTCTCTGCCCTGGAAGGGGTTGTAGTCGATCAGAGAGAGAACCGAGCTGTCGTTGGAGAGCAGACGCCCGGCGATGTGGATCACCCACTCACTCTGCTCGTACGTCTGAGAGGAGACATGGAGACAGGGGGTTAGAAAGTGAGAAAATAAGGGAGGAAACACGACACAGGGTGTGAACGAGAGAGTCAGTGTGGACTTTCAGAGGCAGAGAGACGGAGAGGCTTTGAGGTAAAATAATATTTGGTGATGAGAGGAGAGCGTGTGAGGCATGAAACGGGAGGAAATAAACACCAAAGAAGTATATGGAGACCGACAGAAGAAGAGAAACACAAAAAATCCAGTTTAAAAATAATAATAGAGACTGACCAGAAGTATTCGACATGAAACTACTGCCCCCTAGTGGCTATACACGGTAACTGCAGAGATCCACAACTCGTTTTTGGCAAACTAACCCATCTGATGATAAACTAATTAAACTGGGAAGAGGGAATTCATTAGCCATTTTTAATGTCTCTATTTGTTGCCTAGTATATTTAATATCATCAGAGAGGACAGGATGCTGTTGGAATTAAAACATTACATCTTAAATATATCGATTAACCCAAGTTGTTTGAAGTTACGCATGGGAAAAGTGTTATCAATTTATTTGAATATGTTTTAGGATCTTAACATTTGAAGTTTTTACTGTTAGAAAAATAAATTATCCTTATCTATATAAATCAATATCACAACATCCCCACATGCCTCAGGGGGCTTTAGTCTGTACAGATGAACAGAAATGACTCAAAGTGTAAAAAACATGATCGAATTACAACATAGAACTAACAAAGAATTAGACAAAAATAACTTGAACTATGTAGTAGGAGTCATTTTGTCTCCAGGCTGGTGTTGTGCTCCACTTCCGGCAGGTGTTCAGCGTCTCACCTGGAAGGCAGCGAACCACATGAGCCAGTCCAGCCTGTAATGGTACGGGGAGATGAAGCAGGGTCTCCTCTGAACGTCTCCAGGTTTACACAGGAACTGATACTCCTCCCACAGCGCCTCGGGGTCCTTAGGGTCCCCACTCAGAGTCCCCTGGAAGATCACCTCCGTACGCTCCTTAGTGATGCTGCACAGAGGGGGGAGGAATTCATAGTTAGATATATACACCGTATTGACCCGAATAGAAGACAGAAAAAAAATCGGAAAAAGAGGGGTCGTCATATATTCGGGGTCTAGACTTTTTGATGTAATTACACAGGTGTCTTCCCGTTTCGCCACTTCCCAATTCGCCCCATTGCCACTTTCTCATTTCACCCCGTTCTCATTTCGCCCCTTCCAAATTCGCCCCATTGCCAATTCGCCCCTTTCCCATTCGGCCCATTGCCACTTTCTCATCTCGCCACTTTCCCATTTCGCCCCTTCCCAATTTGCCCCATTGCCACTTTCTCCATTTCGCCCCATTGCCAATTCGCCCCTTTCCCATTCGGCCCATTGCCACTTTCTCATTTCGCCCCTTTCCCATCTCGCCCCTTCTCCAATTCGCCCCTTCTCCATTTCGCCCCTTCCCAATTCGCCCCATTGCCACTTTCCCATCTCGTCCCTTTCCCATCTCGCCCCATTGCCAATTCGCCCCTTTCCCATTCGGCCCATTGCCACTTTCTCATTTCGCCCCTTTCCCATCTCGCTCCTTCTCCAATTCGCCCCTTCTCCATTTCGCCCCTTCTCCATTTCGCCCCTTCCCAATTCGCCCCATTGCCACTTTCCCATCTCGTCCCTTTCCCAATTCGCCCCATTGCCAATTCGCCCCTTTCCCATTTCGCCCCTTTTTTACATTAGGCCACATAATAAATTATATTTGTTTTGCTGGTCGTGGGTCTTAGGGTTAGGGTTATGGTTTATAGATCTAACGATGCATCCCATGAAGCATTGCAAAGTCTGTTGACGAATCAGAGGCTGTTGTTGGGGCTGCATGGGACAGGAAGCGAAATGGGAAAGGGGCGAAATGGGAATAAAACAATTACACAGTCACAACAACAGATCGCGCCAAACGAGTATTCCCCAAGCGAGACACCGTCTTTAAGTACGGAGATGGAGGTGGAGAGACACAGCGACCAACTCGAACAAAGTGGCTCACAAGAAGGCAAGATAATAAACAAGAGGCGAATTTACGATGCCAATTTTAAGATAATGGTGATCAATTATTTGCTTTATAAAAACAAGATTTGGTCTTCAAAAAGGTATTTTTCCGAAAATGAGTCTTGAAAAAGAGGGGTCGCCTTACAATCAGGGTCGTCTTATATTCGGGTCAATACGGTACATCTTAATAAGCTACAGGGTCGATGTATACAAATCCTGGATATGGTACAAGATTTGAGATTACAGACGCTTTTCGAGACACGTGTGATTTTAAAATGTGATTTTAAGACAAACAAGGTAGCGTCGGATCATTGAAGAGTCCCTTTCTATCTACGCCGGGATCCTGAGTCCTGATCTGAGTCCTGATCTGAGTCCTGATCTGAGTCCTGATCTGAGTCCTGATCTGAGTCCTGATCTGAGTCCTGATCTGAGTCGTGGACTTCAAGTCGTGGCTGAACCTGTCTCTGCGGTCCTGCCTGACTCTCATCATACTACTTCCCTGATGGCTCCCACAGGATTGTTGACATCCTCGTGGATTCATCTTCTTATTACAGACACATGTATTTCCTAACATTCGGTCTCTATGCTGTCAAATGTATTATCTCTTTGATTTCCACACGGCATCTATTGCACGTCTGTCCGTCCTGGGAGAGGGATCCCTCCTCTGTTGCTCTCCCTGAGGTTTCTCCCATGTTCCCTTTAAACTGTGGGGTTTCTCTGGAAGTGTTTCCTTGTACGATGTGAGGGTCTAAGGACAGAGGGTCTAAGGACAGAGGGTCTAAGGACAGAGGGTCTAAGGACAGAGGGTCTAAGGACAGAGGGTCTAAGGACAGAGGGTCTAAGGACAGAGGGTCTGAGGACAGAGGGTCTAAGGACAGAGGGTGTCGTATTGTCATACTGATATTCTGTACAAACTGTGAAGACCACTATATTGGGCTATATAAATAAACTGATTGATTGATTGATACACAGAAAACCCTCCAATATATCATCACGTTTTACAAAAAACGAAATATATATTTCACTTTTATTATGGAGGGGTTACAGTGGATTGATTAATAGAACAATAGGTAAGAGAACACATATGTATCAACGTTATTATGGGGTCCCTTTGAGCACTAGCACTTTTCATTGAACTATTCATATCTCACACGGCATGGTAAGACAAGGCAAGGCAAGGCAAGTTTATTTATAGAGCACTTTTCAACACAAGGCAATTCAAAGTGCTTTACAACAAATGAAAGACATTAAGAAAATGGCATTTAAAATCAGTCATTAAAAAGAAAAGCTAATAAAATAAACATTAAAAGAAGAAATACATGGATAAAAGTTACAGTGCAGTCTAAGATATGAATAGTTCAATTAAAAGCAGCGACAAAAAGAAAAGTCTTCTAGCTGGATTTAAAAGTAGTCAGAGTTGCAGCGGACCTGCAGGTTTCTGGGAGTTTGTTCCAGATGGAGCATAATAACTGAACGCTGCTTCTCCATGTTTAGTTCTGACTCTGGGGACAGAAAGCTGACCAGTCCCTGAAGACCTGAGAGATCTGGATGCTTCATCATTTAGCAGGAGGTCAGAAATGTATTTTGGGCCTAAACCATTCAAAGCTTTATAAACCAGCAGCAGTATTTTGAAATCTATTCTTTGACACACAGGAAGCCAGTGTAAAGACTTCAGAACAGGAGTGATGTGATCCACTTTCTTAGTGTTAGTGAGGACTCGAGCAGCAGCGTTCTGAATCAGCTGCAGCTTCCTCATAGATTTTTTAGTGAGACCTGTGAAGACACCATTGCAGTAGTCGAGTCTACTGAAGATAAAAGCATGGACAAGTTTTCCCAAATCCTGCTGCGACATTAGTCTTTTAATCCTAGATATGTTCTTTAGGTGATAGTAGGCTGATTTAGTAACTGTTTTAATGTGGCTGTTGAAACTCAGGTCAGAGTCCATGACTACACCTAGATTTCTGGCTTTATCTGTTGTTTTGAACATTGCAGACTGAAGCTCAGCGCTAACTTTTATACGTTCTGCCTTGGCTCCAAAAACCATTACCTCAGTTTTATCTTTGTTTAATTGGAGAAAGTTCTGACACATCCAGTCATTGATTTGTTCAATGCACTTACTCAGTGTTTGAATTGGAGCATAGTCTCCTGTTGAAACTGTTACGTAAATTTGTGTGTCATCTGCATAGCTATGGTAACTTATTTTGTTGTTTTTCATTATCTGAGCCAGTGGTAGCATGTAGATGTTAAAGAGAAGCGGCCCCAGGATGGAGCCTTGAGGAACCCCACATGTCATATTTGTCAACTCAGATGTGTATTTACCAATAGAAACAAAGTTGTTTCTGTCCTTTAAGTAGGATTCAAACCAATTTAGGACGGTTTCCGAAAGTCCCACCCAGTTTTCCAGTCGGTCTAGTAATATGCTGTGGTCAACAGTGTCAAATGCAGCACTGAGATCTAATAATACTAACACTGAAGTTCTGCCACTGTCTGTGTTTAAGTGGATGTCATTAAAGACCTTTACAAGAGCAGTCTCAGTGCTGTGGTTTGGACGAAAGCCTGACTGGAACACATCGAAACAGTCATTTAAATGCAAGAAATTACTCAACTGTTGAAAAACAACTTTTTCAATGATTTTACCTAGAAATGGCAGGTTTGATATGGGCCTGTAATTGTTCATTACTGAAGCATCTAGATTATTCTTTTTTAAGAGCGGTTTAATGACTGCAGTTTTCAGGGCCTGTGGAAAAATACCTGAGTGAAGAGATGTGTTTACTATATGAAGTAGATCTGAGGCCATGCAAGGCAAAACATCTTTAAAAAATCCCGTTGGAATAATATCAAGGCAGCAGGAGGAGGATTTCAGAAGTTGAATAATGTCCTCTAGGTTTTTATCATTAATCTGATGGAATTGTGTCATGGTGTTTGAATTGATGTTAAGTGGACACAGAGACAACACATTTGCTGTTCCTGATGCAACTTTGGTAACTTTTATTCATGTATTTTTTAACATTTATTTCATTATCTTTATTTTCTTAATGTCTATCATTTTTGGTAACTTTTATTCATGTATTTTTTAACATTTATTTCATTATCTTTATTTTCTTAATGTCTATCATTTTTGTAAAGCACTTTGAATTGCCTTGTGTTGAATGGAGCTGTATAAATAAACTTGCCTTTAAGACAGGTAGGCGTGATTCAAGCTGTTTCAGATCAGTTTTGTCCCGTACCTGCCGAAGGCCCCGTAGGTGTTGACGATTCGCAGCGGGTCGAAGGAGGTGTTCATCACCTGCTTGGAGCTGAACAGGTTCATCACCACGGGAACGCTCAGGTAGCCAATCAGAACGGCCAGAGAGACATTCACCACGCGACGAATAAACATCCCTGTGAGACAAACAATATCAGAGTTAGTTTTTTTAATCCTGGGGGAAATTGAGTTGCTCCATTGAGAATAAAATACATATTATAAGTCAGAAGGGGAAATAAAGACATGAAATGAAATCAAATAAAGTATAAAAATAAGAAGTTAAAGTATGAGTTTTCAATAAAAGATTAAATAAAATAATAATATATCTACAAAAAATGAAGAAACCCCGGTAGAAGTGTAAAATAAAAAGATTAAATAAACACAAGACGTTGGTTTATTAGTACTAATAAGATATTGATGATGGTTTGCAGTTTAAAAGTTAATAATACAAAGAGTGGAAAAGTGACTACCTAGAAAAGGGCTATATATAAATCAAATGTAATATTATTATTATTAAACTTCACCAACTCAACTAGACTCATTTTATAAAAGTTCATAAAGCAATGCATGTCAATTCTCCCTCAACGCTCCTACATGTGAATACTTGTTGACTTTTAGAGAAACATGGCATCTCACGTCTTCATTTCAGGACTTCAAAATGAGACCGAGTGACCCGGTGGAAAACTGTCATTAAATAAAACATCAAGATGTATTTTTATCCAGAGGGATTTAGCAGAAGAGACGACATTTCCTGGTACAGAATTAGTGCCATTAGCCTGTGTGTGTGTGTGTGTGCGCATCTGTGTGTGTGTGTATGTGTGTGTCTGTCTGTGTGTGTGTATGTGTGTGTGTGTGTGCGTGTGTGTGTCTATGTGTGTGTGCGTGCATCTGTGTGTCTGTGTGTGCGTGTCTGTCTGTGTGTGCGTCTGTGTGTGTGTGTGCGCGTGTGTGTCTGTGTATGTGTGTAGGTGTGTGTGTCTATGTGTGTGTCTGTGTGTGTCTATGTGTGTGTGCGTGCATCTGTGTGTCTGTGTGTGCGTGTCTGTCTGTGTGTGCGTCTGTGTGTGTGGGTGGGTGCGCGTGTGTGTCTGTATGTGTGTGTCTGTGTCTGTGTGTGTGTGTGTGTCTATGTGTGTGTCTGTGTGTGTGTGTGTCTATGTGTGTGTGCGTGCATCTGTGTGTGCGTGTCTGTCTGTGTGTGTGCGTGTGTGTGTGTGTGTGTGTGTGTCCGTGTGTGTGTCTGTGTGTGTGTGGGTGTGTATGTGTATGTCTGTGTGTGTATGTGTGTATGTGTCTGTGTGTGTACGTGTCTGTGTGTATGTGTATATGTTGGTGTGTACGTGTATATGTGTGTGTGTGTATATATGTGTGCACATGTATCTGTGTATCTGAGTATTTGTATGTGTGCGTGTATGTATGCGTATGTGTGTGTGTGTGTGTGTGTATTTGTGAGTACATCTGTGAGTGTGTGTGTATCTGTGTATGCGTGTGTATATCTGTGTGTGTGTGTGTGTGTGTGTGTGTGATGACTTCAACCCTTCCTCAGAGTTAGAGGTTTAACATGTTGGATCATTAGTTTCTACCCGCCTGTTAAACCCATCAACATAATCCAGCTTTTTTCTTTCTTACACTAAGGGACTTTGTGGGTCTGTGGAAATGATTAAAAACACACGGCAGGTGGAAGTGTATTTTATATCCAACATCTTACGACAAAGCAAAGACACTAATGGGTCCAACGAGACCAATTAGAGAGGTCCACTGTTGCTTTTCCACTTTGTAAGCAGTGTGTAAAATCTGTAACCCACATCACATTAAATTCCAATAAACCGTATGTCATGGTTTTCCCAGCCTCTCAGCTGTCTGAGCGCTAATCCCTCCATTTCCTATAATTCCTTTCCTCTTGTAAGCGTCAACTGTTAGTCTACAAGTGTCTGGACCCATTGAGGGTATTACAGTTTAACTCTACAATGAAACACCAATTGGAGAGAAACCGTGAGAGAAAATGTCTTATTTTGCCACCATAGCATAGAGAGGATATCTGGCCATGACTCATTGGGACTCAGTTTCGGTGAATCCGGGGCTTTAGGAATAAATCTTATCTTTACGTTCCTGAATGATGATAAAAGTTCTTCGCTAAAGATTTCCTTTAATGTGAGAAAGACCAAATGATGGTCTGTGTCAGTTAAGGCCCGGGCACACCGAGCCGATTGTGGCCTCGTCGACACGCCCTACTCAGATCGGTCTTTTCACCCTTTATGGCCGAAAACCCGCCTCGGCAAAATAAATCACTCTGATTGGCTGTTCAGCTTAGCGAATCGGTGCGTGAGAAGCGAAACGGAAGTGAGGGACCCAAATTAAGAAGGCAAATGTGAGATTTCATTTAACTCCAGCTCTCGACTCAGGTTCGGGAAAGCCCCGTGAGCTTCTCGCTGTAGAGGGAAAGTGGAACGCTATTTGTGGTTTGTTTACATCACGCAGTCTGTGGCCGTTTCTCAATCTCGAGGATACTGGCTTCCAAGCCAAGGATGCTACGTCATCGAGTGCCGCCGAAGGACTGTTCCAATCTCCAGCATACTTGGAATTCCACGAGGCCGCGTCCTTGGTTTGGGGGACATTTCGAGGCTGCACATGGGTAGACTTCGCGTCCTTAAAATCCCCACAATGCTTTGCGCACGGACCAATTTCAACAACCCTTGCGGAGAATGGCTGAACCGACGCAGCACACATTTAAATGTAAGTAGTGGCGTAGAACATGTGTTGGTAAATATGTGACTTTGTTATCACCATAAATGTGTTCTTGAAAGTAAAGCAAGTCCATAATTAGATAGACATCGTGAGGTATTTATTTTCGGTACAGTTTATGTTGAAACCGTTAGAGAGAGTGGCACACTTGTTAGCCTGTTCCATTCTTCTTCTTTTTCCGAAGCCGTGGCTTGGGAGTATACTTGCTTCATTTCTGAAGGAAGTGACTTGGAAGTACGCGACTACCAAGCCAGCATCCTCGCGATTGAGAAACGGCCTGTCTTCCGGTTGTTGCCTCGTTTGAATGACGAATACACACTACCGCCGCCTGCTGGTAAGGAGAGTTATTGCCACTCACGCATGCGCAGTTCGTACGTGCTTCTTGGCCGTCGGCTGAAGTCTCTGCGGTGTGTTCCAGTGCGACACATGGCCAAGACGCAGGAGACGCAGGAGACGCAGGAGGCGACGCAACAGTCGGGGTCCGCCTGTGTCAGTGCTTTGGTGTCAGCTTGGTGTGTCCGGGCCTTTAGAGATTGTTACTGAGAGTTGATGTGAAGAATCTTCAGCGTGTGAAGTGCATTAGCCTTGGTTTTCAAATACAAGCTAGCCTTACGAAGTAGCAAGGTGTAGGATTTGGGTCCCTGCAATGTTACGTCTTTCCCTGGTACTAAAGTGCCCCAATCTCCTTCACCTGTCTACCAATAAATACCCCAATTGCTTGAGGCTGCGTTTAAAATAAAAGCATAAACATCTATGAAAAAGTTAGAGAATTAGATTTCTGATTTAATTCGATTTTTTTTCCACTGAATTTAGATTTTTTTCGTTTGACGGATAAAGTTAGGACTTACATGCCGTTTATTCTACGGAGTTGTTTCTGTACTTGAAGGCTTTGTTTGTGTTTCGTGGGTACCTCTGCTGGGTTTAGGTGTTCTTCCAGCTGCTTCCTCCTTCTGAATCTCCAGCACCGCCTTCTTGGCTCCAGATTTAGAGCTAAACAGGAAACCCAGCGCTGCGTCATCAAAACAGGCCAAACTGGGAACAATGGTGAGCCAGTTCAGGAAGCTGAGGTTCCCGCTGGTGATCAGAACCGCCTTATAGGAGACAGGATAACAAAGGATTAGAGTAAACACTGGTGGATGCATTATATATATAGTTGAATACTCGATTCTGATTGGTCAATTCCGAACATTTTTACTTTCTCGATTCAACTTTTTTCTCAGAATGTTACAATTTCATTATTTTGACTTTTATCTCGAAATTGAATTTTTTTCTGAATTTGAAATTTTACTACAAAAAATGTCTTTTCTCAGAATTGTGACTTTTCCTCAGATTTTTTTCAAAATGTGACTTTTATTTTTCTGAGAACTCAGAGTTTTTCCTCCAAGTTATTTCTTGTAAATGTCAAACTGCTTGCCTCAGTTAATGTCGTCTCTCTCCTGTATATCTTTAGTTACCTGGAACAGGACCTGCACGGCTCCGTTGACGGTGCACATCCTCCGGCCGAGGAAGGTGAAGAACGGGAACACGAGCTCGATGAGATGGTTGGAAATCGTCTCGAAGCGATGAAACCACCACGGAGAAAAGTGCATGTAGTAAGATATGGGATTAGGGACCGGCTGGGTCTACAGGGGAAGACAGAGGATATTAAGTTATGACCCCCCTTAATATCATTAACATACATTTTAGTTACTAAATTGTATTTAAATTAATTATTTTCTGAAATGAAATATTTTATTCAATGTAATAACACTTTCTCTCGATTTAAGACACACGCTAACATATGTTTCTTTAACTTGTTTTAATTATACTGTATGCACAAAAACATTTGTTCAATTTATTTGAATCTTACTCTAATGAATGATTACTTTTTGTAATTAAATACCAGTCATTTCTGATGGGTTTTTAGTTCTCGTTTTATTTCTACCATATATAAAAATATTAGCTTCCATTTTAAAATAGGGTCTAAGTATAGAATAATTATAATTAATTAATAACACAATATTACCAAAAATAGACGTCTTCTAGTGTTTAAAATGCACGTCTTCAATGCTTCCCCCCGTTCAAAAGGTGTGTCTGAGCCCGAGATGGAGACGATATGATGCCGGTACACATTAGGGGAAAGATTTCCACGTCTAAATAAGAGTGGAACTTTATTTAAATGAAGGCAACCCCACCTACACACAGACAGAGCTGAGCAGTGTGTGTATAAGTGAGTGTGTGTGAGAGGTGGTTGCATGCAAACCGTGTAGAAAACTAAATAGGCGAGGTGGTGAAAAATAAATACGGTACAGAAATAGGTGGAAGGGAAAAGAAAACAAGACACACCAGTCTGTGCTCTTATTGTTTACCTGCAGCTTACCAAAAACACCACTGGAAATGTAAAGGCAACGAGCCTACGAGCTCAGACAACCACACACACACACACACACACACACACACACACACACACACACACACACACACACACACACACACACACACAACACACACACACACCACACACACACACACACACACACACACACACACACACACACACACACAACACACACACACACACACACACACACACACACCACACACACACACACACACACACACACACACACACACACACACACACCACACACACACACACACACACACACACACACACACACACACACACACAACACCACACACACACACACACACACACACACACACCACACACACACACACACCACACACACACACACACACACACACACACACCCCAAATATGCCGAAACACACCTACGCAGAGAGTCAGGAGGATCAGCTGCAGCTTGAAAGAGAGCAGTGTGTCAGAGAAGGTTAATAAATATATATATTTATATTCAGGGGTCAACGCTCGGGTTTATCTGGATCGTATCTCGTTATAGAAAACAGGACTTTGGGTTTTTAGAAAATGTAACAATGGCTACAAGGACATTTCCCAATAAGACGGCAATGCAACCATCCATCCATCTTCTCCCGCTTATCCGTGGTCGGGTCTCGGGGGTATCAGTTCCAGCAGAGAGCCCCAAACGTTCCTTTCCCCTCATCAACCAGCTCTGACTGGGGGGTCCCAAGGCGCTCCCAGGCCAGCGAAGAGATGTAATCCCTCCACCTGGTCCTAGGTCTACCCCTTGGTCTCTTCCCAGCTGGACGTGCCTGGAACACCTCCCTAGGGAGGCGCCCAGGTGGCATCCTAACTAGGTGCCCGAACCACCTCAACTGGCTCCTTTCGACGCGAAGGAGGAGCGGTTCAACTCCGAGTCCCTCCCGGATGACCGAACTTCTCACCTTATCCCTAAGGGAGACACCAGCCACCCTGCGGACAAAACCCATCTCGGCCGCTTGTATCCGCGATCTGGTTCTTTGGGTCATGACCCATCCTTCAGGACCAGAGGTGAGGGTAGGAACGAAAATGGCCCGGTAGACAGAGAGCTTTGCCTTCTGGCTCAGCTCCCTTTTCGTCACAACGGTGCGGTAAAGCGACTGCAGTACCGCTCCCGCTGCTCCGATTCTCCTGCCCATCTCACGCTCCATTGTTCCCTCACTCGAGAACAAGACCTCGAGATACTTGAACTCCTTCACTTGGGGTAAGGACTCATTCCCTACTTGGAGTGGACAGTCCATCGGTTTCCTGCTGAGAACCATGGCCTCAGATTTGGAGGTGCTGCAATGCAACTAGTGCAATCTTAACTCGTGGTGTGATAGTGTGGTTGGGGCTCCTTGCTTTGTGGTGTTTACTAATTCTTCTTCTCAGATATATAAGGATTTCCCCGGATGCATTTCATCACACATTGAATATCTCTCTGGTTCTGGACGGTTAGTCAGACTTAACAGAGGCCTTGTTCGGAGAGTGAAACGAAAGCAAGGGGTTGTGAATAATCATCTGCTGCGTACGTTGACAGTGTAACACACTAGCATTACACTGAAGTGAAGCACCAACACACACACACACACACCTCGTAGTGGTAGTCCATGCAGGTGAGGTCTCTCCAGCATTTGTCGCCTCTGATCTTAATGAGACCCTGAAAGACACAGAGAACACACACACATGTTAAAGCTTCTTGAGATGCTTTTGGCTGATGGAGTTAAATAAGCAACCATTAGATCAGATTAGAGAAAGACATCATTTGAATCCCATATTTAGCAGGAGAGACCCAAAGGGAATACATGTGGTCAGGATTTACCCTCCTCCAGGCTAATGAGGGCAGATCACGCAGGTTTTAAACCCTCGATGTACTAACACTTCATTGGGAGACACTGAGAGAAATGTGTCCTCCACGCCAAGACTGTTTTACACCAAATTAGAGTAAATACGTCTCCGGGACACGAGACGGTCAATATTGACACATCAGCCTGACACAGGAATGCAGAATAAATTCTCCGCTAACCAGATTTAGAAAAAGCAGGACATTTCGCTCTGATTGGAGGCTGGTTAATGTGCTGATAATCCAATCCAGTCATGAGACCCTAACTGTCAGCAGTTACCGGCTGATGTGCACACACTTTGGGCAGAATGTAAATACATAGATTTGTCTTCGATGTAAATAAAGACAAATTATCTTGATTCTGATTCGTTTTCAGAGACAGAATTAACGACCCACAGAACTGCCTGCAGGAGACAAGACAACACAGGCAGGATTAGCACCTGGTGGATGCATGACTTTAGTGTAATGAGGCCTCTTAAGAGGTCAACTAACATGTCTTTCTTCACCTAATTCGACTTTCAACTTTTTCTCAGAGTTTTTACTTTTTTCTCAGAGTTTTTACTTTTTTCTCAAGATTTGACTTTTTTAGATTTTTCTTATAATTTTTTCTCATAATTTGGTCTTTTTCTCAATTCTACTTTTTCTTTCAGAATTTCCACTTTTTTCCTCAAGACTTGACTTTTTACTGAATTTTCGGAGAAATAGCAATTTTTCAAAAAAGAATGACTTTTTCTCGACATTTTTACTTTTTCTCTGAATTTGATTTTTTCAGAATTTAGATTTTTTTCCTCAAGATTTGAATTTTTCTGATATTTTTCTCCTAATTTAGTGAGTTCCCCAATTCAACTTTTCTTTCAGAATTTCCACTTTTTCCTCAAGATTTGACTTTTTTTTCTTAGAATTGTGATTTCTTTTCCTCAAGACTTTACTTTCTACTGCATTTTGCATTTTTTCTAGGGCTGTCAAGTTAACGCGTTAAAGGTGGGGTAGGTAAGTTTGAGAAACCGGCTCGAGATACACTTTTTGTAATATTCCATGGAATGCTCTTAACATCCCGATAGCAATGAATATTTGAAGTGCTTTGACAACAAATCCATAAAGAAATATCATCAGTGGAAGCTGTAGCGCTGTAGAAAGCTCGACCAATCATCTGAGCCGGCTAAAGTAACTGGATGGCCTACCTGCCTGTCAGCCTTCCATCGGGGCACAGACTTATCTCGTGCCCTCATTGGTCATGTGTGCGTTCGTGTGTTGGAGGAGGGGCTCTGTAAGGAAGTGGCAGATTTTTTCCGGTTGTGTATTTTCAAATTCTAGAGTACTCAAGCTGGTTTCTCCAAAATTACCTACTCCACCTTTAATGCAAAAAAAAAATTAACACCACTAATTATTTTAACGCGCATGTGTATATTTTGTCCTCGGCCGCCCCGTAGTACAACACAGGCAGGATTAGCACCTGGTGGATGCATGACTTTAGTGTAATGAGGCATCTTAAGAGGTCAACTAACATGTCTTTCTTCAACTTATTTGACTTTCAACTTTTTCTCAGAATTTTTACTTTTTTCTCAGAGTTTTATAAATATATATTTTCCTTTCATGTAAATAAAGACAATTACGTTTCTTATTGAGTCTGACCCTGAACAGTTTTCAGAAACGTAGAGAGACTAAATTAAAGCCTGACTCCAATGCGTTTGTGTTTTTTTTGCTCGTTTTTTTCCAGTTTTCAGAAACATAGCTGGTCTCTCGTCTATGGGAGATTGTGATGGCCACTTGCACAACTCCCTCCTCCTAAAAAAACAACCTCTTAGGATATACAGGATATTCTAACGTATGCAGGCAGGATTCAAAGATAATTCATCGCAGCACAAACTGAGAAACCCACAGAGAATTAACGCCCGACTCTGAAGCGTTTTATCGTTTGTTTAGCTCACGGTTTTGGTTTTGTAACTTGCGGCACTTATCTGTATTTTAAGACGAATTAGAAAGACGTTTATCAGCAAGAAGAAGTGCCAGTCTGATCGGCGTAGCGACGCATTTAGCCGTTAGAAAATCTGATATTTACCCCAGGATTGGATTTTCAAATGTTTGCCGAGGGATGATTTATGTGTATTCATGTTACTTTAAGTAGCTGAATTACTTAAATTCAGTGGGATGTATGAACCCAATATTACAGATGATTTAATTGCAATACATGGATACAAAAATAAGTATCAAACACATAAGACATTTGACCAAATTAGATCCCAAAATAAAGACGGCTAATTTGAGGTTGAAGAGAGGAAAACTTTATTTTTCTAGAAGACCACACCTCAGACTAGACTAGAAAGTGACCTCAGATTTCTGCACTTTCTTCCAGTTGAACATCCTGCACCAGTCAGCATGCCAGCAACACTTTATCCCACAATGCTTAGCAACAGGTAATTTGATCTGCACTCACACTCGCAGTAATCCCAGTTAACGCCCAAAGCTCCACACCTAGCATAGCATTTCCAAATTAAGGAGGTTTTTACTACTTCTTACCTGCCAGCAGAGAACTGAGTAATCCAATACACAAAGCTGCATGCCAGCCCTTCAAACACGTAGCTTGTAAACTTAAGCAGAACACCGAAGAAATTAAGGGTTTCTTCACAATAAAAGCAACTCATTGTTTAACAAATGGTTCACGCAGAACTACACACACGCGTCTGTGTTGGACATGTGTGTGTGTTACATGTTGTGATCATGGACCCCTGGTTTCTGTTATGTGCTATATGTGACATGTGTGTCTACTTGTCTTCCATCCTTTCTTTATAACTAATGCTGTATTGAGATTTTAAAAAGGGTGTATTCTGCTCTGGCTGGGGACAACAGCTGGACATGAGCCATGCGGCTAAAGCTGTCCACGACACTATAAACAAATACAATGTTAAGAGTGGCTTATTAACTGGATTTAACATTTAATTCTTTACTTGAGTTTTTTGGGACACATACATGCCGACGATCCAAATGGTGCGGTTGTGATTTTAGTGTTAACTCTCCCGTTTCTTTGGTTCGATATGCAGCTAACCCTGATATGTATTATCTGTAACGCAACCGCCGCGTTGAAGCTTGCCGGCGGGCGTGTCTGGTGTGTGACCAACAACCAATCACATTAATCTCCCGCCCCGGACACACGGTTTGATTGGCTAGAGCTTGTACTGGCATATGATTTGATTGGCTGGCGCTTCCGTCGACGCTTGAAAAGTTGAACTTGGCTCAACTTTCGAAGCGAGTAACGGAGGCAAAGCGACGGAACCACAAAGCAGTTCGGCAAAGCCTGACGTCGCCCCATTCAAAGTGAATGGGACGCGTTGAAGCACGCGACGCTGCCGTGTGGACGTACCGTAAAGTGTCTGTCAGCCCTTCAAATACGAAGCTTGTAATTCAAGCAGAAAACAGAAGATATTACGTTTTTTCACAATAAAAGGCAACTAATTGTGTAAGAAATAACATTTTGGGAGTGGCTTATTAACTGGATTTAATGTGTTTCGTTACTTAAAGGTAAAGTTATTCCACTATCTTTTAGGTCCATTTAAAGAGTTTTTTGGGACACGTATATTTACTGGCATTTGGGTTTTCCAGAAAAACACATATACAAATACCCACCTGCCTAAATGCCTGTGGACAAACATTAGACGCACTTTCTGTATAGTGTAAGCTGATATTTCTGCCTTCATGGGGCATTATATACATGCAGAGGTGATGTTAGAGTTAAACCTCCCGTTGCTGTGGTTTGAGATGCAGCTAACCCTGATACGTGTTATATTTAAAAGTGTTTGACTCACAGCTCCAAGCATGATGCGGACGATGAGCCACCTGAAGGTCCAGATGCTGATGAGGGAGGGGGGGCAGCGGGGGGGAACCTGGGAAAGCGTCCACAGCGGACACAAGAAGATCGACAGGAAGCCCGTCTCCAACAGCTGACTCTCCCACCCTGAAACCATCAGAGGCACTTGGTAAAGAATACAATACATACATATATAATCACACTAGAATATAATCAAGTGATGCAAATTAAACCGGATGTTTCTATGATACTGCTGGGGCAGATCATTATGCTTTGATCCTTTAAAGCCTACTTACTCAGATCTCAATGCTCATGTCAGTATACAAACAGAGATGGTGTTTACTTACCGAAGGAGTACCTGGAAAGAGAGAGGAGAAAACAAAAGGGAACCTCAGTATATCAAATTGATGCAGAAATAAGACGAAAGGATTTAAAATAAATAGATGGAGTATGCCACCTTTTATATTATATTTTTGATGCAAGGCAGTTAGCGTGTTAGCCAGAGTTCCCGTTAGCCGGTAATTACCGGACTACGACCGGTAAAATATGCTGAAGACCGGAAAATCTAAATCTCTCCGGTCAAAGTGTCCGTTCAAAATAATTTCCGTTTAGCGCAATACCGCATCAGTTGCGCAACTTGCGCCATTTATGTGACAGACAAGAAGAGCATGTGACAGACAAGAAGAGTCCATTCTAATGTCTAACATGTGGAGAAAGAGATGTCCTGGATGGGTTGATTGTGCGTTGATCTGTTGGTAATGCCTCGGGGTTCCGGTGGGCATGTAAACTAATGCATAATGCTGCGCTATACTTTGTGGTCTCACCCGGTTGCATAGCGACACTTATTGTTGAGGTGTCTTTTAATAAGCAGGTAGTCCTATCATTAGCTAGAACCAGCTGGATCTGATCGATGTGGACATAAACGCGAGTCTAATCTGACGGGAGAGAGATCAGCTGCTGCTGACGAGTCGACACGCAGCTCACCTGCAGCGGTGAGCGGAACAACACACACTTCAGGTTAGAAAATCACACTTGGCTATTTTAATGACCTCTCAAACCACCGTAACTAGTTATAGATAAGTTTAGTTTTACTGTCGGGTCACTCATTACTGATCCGCGAGCTGCATGAGACTGACGGGCTGTCAGGAGAAGGAGAGAGCGCTCTGTTTATTATTCCCGTGTTATTATAAATTACTGTTCACTTTTGAATAATTAATCTACTATTATTAGTTTGTTTAATATCGAATCATCAATTTGTTTTAAAGCACAATAAATAACAAAGAAGACCTTTGACCGGCATTTTTCTCATTTTGTCCGGAAGATTTCAACTTTAACGGACATGTTGACCGGAGAACAAATATTCTAACGGGAACTCTGGTGTTAGCTATCTCCTGTGGTTGGAAACGATGTTACAGAGAGCAGAAGTACGGTCAATAAAACCTAAATAATTCTGCAAAATAGACTAAAATGCTTAAAAGAGCAGAAAAAACTGCCACGTTGGGTGAAATGGCTCTGTATTAGTGCAGTGTTAGAACACGATATATGACATAAGGGAATAAAAGCACACCGTTTAAGTAAACTGTTAAACAAATATGATTTTCATTTAAAATATTATGATAATTCAGATAAGCATTACTTGATCAACCCTACTGTGTGTACTAAAGCAGCAAAATGAATTTAAATTGTATTAAAAACGATTATTGTAGAGCTGCATTAAGTCCAGGCGTACAAATGCTATTCTACAGATTAAATGAAATATCCTTCCTTGGTACAGATTTTAAAAAATGAATGTTTAACATCTCAAATCCTACATATCACACTTGCAAAACCCGTCAAGTATATACATGTATGTGTGTATATCTCACACTCACCACAGCTGTCCCACGCTGACCAGAGAGTGGTACAGCACCCACAGGGAGGCCATGATCACCATGTTGGCCGTCCCGGTAACCAGGACGACGGCAGACAGAGCCATCCCCGCCACAGCGAGGGCGTCCAGGTTGGCGTCCATCTCGCTCCAGTCCAGCAGCCAGAGGAGGGAGGGGGTGTAGGCGAAGGCGGCCATTCCGATCTTCCCCCCCACGTACCTCTTCACGCTGCTCAGGTAGCTCCTGCAGGGCATCAGGCCGCGCTCTCCAATCAGCTGCTTGTTCTGGTTGAAGGCAACGCTGAACGCCACCACTGCAGAGAAGAGGCGAGACGAAAAGGCACAACCATGACACAAGTACTCAAGGCTATTATTGTCATTACTTACTAATTACTTTTATTGATATTGAAGTGACTGTTATTTAAATATTGATTGTTGTGCTTTTATTCATGTCTTTATGTGTGCATATGTATAAATGTCTGTATATAGGATGTACCACTGAATAAGGTGTAATAATATCCCCATTTTTAAACTCTTTAAAGTCATTACATTCACATGTAGCTGCCAGATATTGGATATAAACTCATAAAAACAAGTGTTCACTTAAGTTTACTCAAAACTAGTGAAATGTGTCAATCATTCAAGTGCTTTGCCATATGTGTCCAATTGTCTGTTGTATACATATTTTTATATATGTGTATTTGGGATTGTGGGAAACGGTATTGCAACCTCTTTGTACATTAGCTACTGTGTAGATCTGGCAATGAAGAACTGAGGTCACAGGCTCCTCCAACAGTGCAACATATACATATATATATAGGACATGTAGATAACACAGTTAAAACGGGGTTAACTGCATTCAAGTACAATTTAAATATGATATATTAAATCCAAATCCAGAGGCTGGAATACACAAACTTCCAAACGTTAGCTCATAACTCAAAAAGCTTTTGGAATAGAGCTACAGGATTTCCGTAGGTCTCGTGAATGCTTGCAAGTTCTCAGGTGATGTGAGTAAACCAATGTTTAATTAACAACAGTTCTGGACTTCTTGTTATATACAAATGTAATGCTGGACTTTGACATGGAGGTATCACTACTGTATCTTGATATCACAATCACAATATAAATGGCCAAAGCTAATGATTAGCATCACTGGTAACGCGTAATAACCACAGGCCATACTGGTGCTGGACAGAAGTATTTCTCTGCACAAGTTTCATGAAGTTATTTTAAGTTTAAGACCAAAATAAGATGTGTTTTAAGGATGATAATGGTGCACTGTTATTGCAGAACATGGGCATAGGATCATATCCCATTAAAAATACATATAGATTTAAAACATAATCAAATGTAAGCCTGGATGTGAATATGAATGTGGACTATGCTATACACAGGGGGTAACATAAACTAAATTATTAAAACATTTAAACCAAATTAGAAGATATTTAACACAAATTAAATGGTTGAGAGTTGTTGGAGAGCCTGGGCAAAGGCAGTGACAGCTACACCAACTCAAATCACTTATAAATGGACTCACTGGTTTTATCCTATGGTTTTGTAGCTTAAACCGACACAATTTCTAAGCACTAAAAAGACAAAGTAAACAAGAGAGCTATCATGTCAAACGTGGACTAGCAAACCTACTAGTCATTACTGTTGTTTAAAGCGAATTATCTGCCTTTAAAGTGAACAATGACAGGTTTTAGTGGAGTAAATGTCAGTGTGCTTACAGTAAATAAAGGCGACAGAGCGCAGCAGCACAACACGTGTGAGCCAGAAAGTCCCCGGATGTAGGCTCTGTGGTCTCCGGTCTTTCTCCGGTTCTTCTCCCGGTTCTTCTCCCGGTTCTTCTCCATGTTTCTCCCCGCTGTCCTCCCTCTCAGGCTCCGCGGTTCTGCCCTCCACATGTCGCTTCCTCACAGAACTAACAGAACTGTCACCGGTGGCCGCCATGTTGAAGGGCTCTATGGTCACGTGATGTAAGAGACGCGGAAGTGCGTAAACAGGATTATTTTTTGTTTGTGTTATTTGTTGTATTAAAATAATAATAAATCAATTTAAAAAATAACAATAATAGGATAAAATAAAGTAGAAAATAATGAAAAATATATCACAATTTTAATAACAATAGAATACAATAAAATATAGAATAAATAGAAAATATTAATTATATTTATATTCCTGAAGAAATTATAATTATGTTACATGTTATAATAATTAAGTAAATTATATAAAACATACAGTGTATATTTGTTTGTTTTATTAATACTGTTAACGCACTTTCCTCACTAGCCTTCCTTTTCATGTGTTTTGAATAAAATGTCCTTCAAATAAACTCATTACTGTTGTTTATTAGATTAGATGCAGATACGAACATGAAATACAAAATGGGGTTAGGGAGGCGTGTGGCACAGTGGACGGTGCGTTGGTGTTCGGCTCAGGGGAGCACAGGTTCAAACCCCACTGCAGTCAGCATGTCGTTGTGTCCCTGAGACACTCCAGTGGGGATTGTCCACAGTGTTGAGTATGTCAGTCTCTTTGGATAAAAGCGTTCAACAAGTAATATGTAATGTAAAAATGTAATTTACAATATCAAGAACATTCATTAGTGAATGACCCTTTGTTAGTTTCATATTATAGTATTACTGTATTAACAGTAACTTATCTTAACCAGTAAGTAGAATAAGTTATAAGATCGAGGGAATTGACATTAATTAAAGTAGGATATCCTTTCCTAAAATACAAAGGAATAGCAAAACCCAATATAATATTGACTTTAAAATAATATTTAGCTCATCTGACGTAGCTACTATCTGAATCATCATAACATTTGGTTTTGAATTTGAATGTTATATCGTCTGTCAACATGAACTGCCTCCTCCTGCTTGGTGCCAAACTGGGAGGAACTGATCCTGTAAAACGTTCCCAAAGCCAACAGGACACGAGGGGGCGGAGAAACGAGTACGAAGAGCTAAAGTGCTAACAAGGAAACTCATTAAACTTTGCCTAGCTCTGTCAGAGGATGTAGAAAGAAATAATTCAAGACAAGAACATTGGAATTGTACCTGATTTCGGGGTGACACAGTCTTCCGACTGAGCCGTGCGCATTTATGCACTTGGAGAGTTGGAATTGGACAATTTGGCAACTTTTGACGCGCCAATATGACGAAAGAGAAGTCATTGACAGATATTCCTCGCAGTTCAGCAGGCAGCGACAGCCCTTTATCCAAGCATGGCTCAGATTCAGAGTCCCCAACCTCCCCAGCTGGGTCAGAGGCACCAGAGCCAGCGCGCAAAATTACGCACGAACCGGAGAGCAGCGTGAAGGCTGATCGCTTCCCCGCGTGCATCCGTGACGCGGTGTCGCAGGTGCTGAAGGGATACGACTGGTCTCTGCTGCCCGTGCCGGCTATGGGGGAGCGCGCGCTGAAGAGCCAGCCTCACGTGAAGCGGCCGATGAACGCCTTCATGGTTTGGGCTCAGGCCGCGAGGAGGAAGCTCGCGGATCAATATCCTCACCTGCACAACGCGGAGCTCAGCAAGACGCTGGGCAAGCTGTGGAGGTGAGTAGAGAAGATACAGTATTCTCCAGTTGGACAAATGAGAAGTTAGCATTGAATGCAAAGTCGGAACCACCACAGTTAGTGGTAACCATGGTTTCTCCTCAGTGAATTTCATTCCCATTGAACATTGAAAATATGACAATTCCTCTGATTTAACGACTTTAAACCCAACAGTACATTGACGTGATTAAGCATAATAATCTCTATTAATGTGTTGACATTTTGAATAAATACAAAAAAGATTGAAGAGAACTTGCAAAAGAGTAGTATAGGGAGAGTGTTGGTTTTGTTCTTTCCTGCATGTGGAAGAAAACATAGTTTGCACTTATAATACATAGTTAAATTAGGACTGATGTTTATGACAGATTGGACTGGCTGTCTGGTTCAATAGAACCTTTGTTTTACAACATAGAGTACTAGACATGTGGAGGTGGGTAGTAAAGATTCAATAGAGGGTCTCAACTTTAACTAATGACAAGTTAACAAGCTATGCAACTATGACTGTAGAGAACCACAGTTCTTTCCTCGGCGGATTTGATCCAAAATAAAAATTGTGACAAAAAGTGACAACTCTTCTGATTGGTGGGAAAGTAACCTACGACTCGTAGGTTACTTTCCCACCAATCAGAAGAGATGCATTAAAAAAAAGGTAATATCAGATAGTGTGTGTTGTTCTGCATGTCCAGAGCAAAATCATGGTTTGCTCTGAAAACCTATAACATGTAACAGTATCCTTCTTTTAATGAGCATGTGCATTTTCTGAGTGGGACTCATGCTCCGCCTTATATGCTGTTGGATAGTTTAATATATAACTGTGTATCATACTAGCTCATTATGTATCCAGCTGTCAGGGAATACAACATTTTTTAATTTGAGCAGTAAATCGTGCACAATGTGAGTAAGCAGTCCTTCTCATTTCTCACTTCCTGGCTGTCTGGTATTCTAGAGAATGCTTAAAGGTTTTTAAAACAGTGAGAGTACAGAGGAAAAGTCTAAATGTGTGTATTTTGGACATTAGACAAGCCTTGTAGACCTGTTGTGCTTGCTGGAATGTAAAGGCCTCTTGAATAACCCAACATGTGCCTCCGGTCGTCCTCAGACTCCTCTCTGAAACAGAGAAGCGTCCCTTCGTCCAGGAGGCTGAGAGGCTGAGGATGCAGCACAAGAAAGATTATCCGGACTACAAGTACCAGCCTCGGAGACGCAAGAGCACCAAACCGGGTCAGGGGGACGGTAGACCTGGACTTGTCCTACAGAATCAGCAGCAGGGCCCGTATAAGACAGAACCAGGAGACGAGTACCATCAATACCATACTGACAAAACAGGTGAGATACCATCTTTACACCTGTTAGGGCAGCTCGACATACATTTATGTTACTTGGAATGTTAGAAAGCAGTGAAACATGTCCATTCCAGTTTCTCAAAGTCCGAGCTGATGTCTTTTAACCCCAAAGGCATTCACTTTCATTTGATATAATAATAAAAAAGAGAACATTTTTGCACAAAAAAATACTCTATTATCAAATGAGGTGCATATTAATTTGTGTCAATTGACTAATCAAAAACAGATGATGAACATTTTGAGATAAGTAGCTAAACTTTTAGCTTCTTCTAAAACAAACAATCTTTAAACCTGCTAACAATTCATTTCTGTTCTCTGTTTTCCATGAGAGCTTTTGTATTTATTGCCATGATGGTTGGTAGTGGGTAGCCATCAGGTTGCATGTTTGACTTCCTTGGAATAATTCAGAGTATATTATAAACACTTGAATAGCATCCACATGTCAATGGGATCGATTTGAGGTTTATGCTGCGTTCACACCGGACGCGACGCGATGTTTGGGGGCGGTGCGATTACATGTAAAGTCAATGCAGAGATGCGGACAGACGCGAATTCGCTCCGACGGCGAGCATGAAGCGGTTGATGCGAATGTCGGGGCGCGATTGAGGCGATTGGAGGAGGCCGCGACAACGGCTCACGTTCAATTTTTTCAACTCGAGCGTCAATTTCCCGTGACGGGATCTCGCGGTAGCCAATCAGCGGTGAGGACCTCAGCCTGCCGTCACTGACGTAGAACCACAACACCAAAACATCAGCCGTTAGCGGTTAGCACTCAGAGCTCACAGCTCCTCATATCTGTTCAGAAACTAGACACAAGTTAAAAAAGTACAAACCACAGACTGCCTGTGTCATGGAGAATACAGTCGCTGCTTTATTTATGTCTGTAGGCCGTTGTTGTGAGTGTAGACGGTCGGAGCATATATAACGTTAGCTTAGCCGATCTCCATTCAGAAAACACGCATTTTAAAGGTGTTTCTCTGCCGTCTGTCTGCAGACTTGTCAAAGCATTAATTCATGGTTTTTACTAACCGGTATCAGTATGTTGTTACTTCGGCATCATTTAGAAACGTGTATTACAATTAAATCACGGTCAAATATGTTCATCTTGTTGTAGTTGAAGCCCCGGAGCCAGTGCGTCTTGTTTGAATGATGCGAGTAAACACAGCTGACAGCCGCGGTGAAACTCGAGCGATTAGAGCGAAGCGAATATTCGCATCATAAGTATCTTGCATTTGGACACTTTAACATGTGGAATTCCCTGATTGGTAGAAGCTTCTTTACCGCTTACGCCACAGTTGCCTTTATTGCTTGAGCATGTCAATTGATTGGTGAATCCTTGGTTTTTCCAGGTCAGTCTCACGGACCTCCAACGCCTCCAACTACTCCAAAAACTGACCTCCACATGGGGAACAAACACGAGGGTCAGCGTCCTGCAGACACCTCTACCTCCACCACAGGGGGCCGTCAGAACATCGACTTCAGTATCATGGACATCTCCGAGCTCAGCCCCGACGTCATCAGCACCATCGAGGCCTTCGACGTCAACGAGTTCGACCAGTACCTGCCTCCCAACGGCTCCACTCTCCTCACCCCGACAGATAGCACCACCCACGGACACAACACCTTCCTCCTGCCCAGCCTCCACCCTCACATCCCAGCCAGGACGCCGAAAAGTGGGACTGCATCCTCTTTAATATGTCGTGAAACCCCCAGGCTCCACGAGGACACCAAACCTCAGATAAAAACTGAGCAGATGAGTCCAGATCACTACAGCAGTTCCTCCACTCCTCCACAATCTGATTACACGTCCTTTAGTTCAGGCTCATCATCCAACACCCACCAATCTGACTACAGTGACCTCCAGGGCTCCGGTTTCTACAGCAGTGCTTTCTCCGGATACCCCGCGGCCGGTCTGTATCAGTACCCGTACTTCCACTCCTCCCGCAGGCCTTATGTTTCACCTCTTATCAACAGCTTGGCCTTGGCACCTCCTCCACACAGTCCTCCTCCATCAGTCTGGGAGCAGCCGGTCTACACAACACTCAGCAGGCCTTGAAGACGAAGAAACTCCCTGCAGAAAGCTTTAGATATGGACCGAACGTCACAGGACAGAACAGTAGCTGCTTTGTTGATCGGGTTCATCATTTCATTCTGAAGGCCGATAACAGTAACTTGTATTGTGCATTAATATACAGTTACATTTGTTTTCAAGGATTTTTTTTTTATATGATCGACAAAGATTCAGTGTTTTGAGTCTTTTCTGTTTGAGGCATGACATTTGAAACCTCCAATAAAAAGTCACACTAATGACATTTCAGTATGTGATTCGCTACCATTTGAGCTAAGGTTCTTCATTGCTAGAGATATTGTATCTGTTTTTAAATAATATAGGCTCTACATTAAAAACAGAACATATTAAAGGTAGCTGGTTCTGCTGTGAATCACCCCAGATGGGACTTGAACCCACAATCCCTGGCTTAGGAGGCCAGTGCCTTATCCATTCACTGGGGCATAAAATCATGCAAAAATGCCCACAGATTGTGTTTTAAATGAGAAATCAATGGCATCTCTTACCTTTCAACCTGTTGAGTTACTTCTGCTTCTTACAAAACCCCAGCCAAAAAGCCAAACTCAAGGCATTTGAACTGTAAGTGGCAGAAAAAGAGATAAGGTGAGGGGACACCTTTCCACATGTGGTTCTCACTCAATCAATTTTGCACCAAACTGAGGTCTGTTCCAGTGCAATGCTGGTGTGAGTATGATTTCAACTAACTGCGAACCTGTTAACTTTTCCACAGACATGGGACTCGAACCCACAATCCCTGGCTTAGGAGGCCAGTGCCTTATCCATTAGGCCACTGGGGCTCATAATACTGTAAAGCGATATAAAGTCAAGTTGGTCAGTCTATGAGAAAAAGAACCGACTTCCAAACTCCTGTTACTTCTGGATCCAACAAAACAGCAGCCAAACTCAAGGCCTCAAATGGATGACTACCTCCACTTGTTATTTCCCACTGAAATGTGTAACCATGAACCAACGGCAAACTGTCTTCTGTACCAACCAGATGCCATCATTTATGTGGCAGCTCATGATTTAACCATTATATGGCCAACCCTAACCCTAGTGCTTGGTTAGGTAGTGGCCATATGTGCACAAGGGAAGGCCACTGTAAAGGCTTTACATCCTGCTTTTTGTGGGTCCAATAAACTAGAAATCTATGAGAGAAATTACCCTACTCCCAAGTGTGACACTTTTACCCAAAGCAACTCACGAGTGCATTCAACCATGAAGAGATACACTCTAAATAGAGGGATTCCTGCAAGGTATATATACATTCCTGTTTCTCACACAATTCGGTCTGAAGGTGCAGCTGTATCACAACATTAAGAGAGGCTAAAAGAAAGAGCTGCAGGGGTCAGAGTCCCTTCCCTTAGCA
Source organism: Harpagifer antarcticus (assembly GCA_902827135.1). Classification (NCBI taxonomy): domain Eukaryota; kingdom Metazoa; phylum Chordata; class Actinopteri; order Perciformes; family Harpagiferidae; genus Harpagifer; species Harpagifer antarcticus. The sequence goes on along the minus strand of CADEHL010001204.1, from coordinate 152,897 downwards.
GACAACATGTCTTCCTGCTCTTACGGCTGTCACTGTCCCTCTTCTGCTGCGTCTCCAGTTGTTTCCAGTCCAGCAGCTGCTCCTGCTGGTTTCCTGTCAGGAGATTATGTGATTTCACAGTCCAGGAGCTGATGGACAGCACAGCTGGATTGGGCTTTCCAAACACTGAGCTGTAAGAGAAATGCTACTTTGATTCACGACCCGGAAAAAGGCTTTGACTTGTTGACATGACCACTGCGTAGTTAGATTTAACCTGTTAAGCCCCAAGGTCCCCGCCGGCGGGGACCCCGTTTTTTTTTTCACGACACTGTGTCTCAGGGCATTTTAATATTTAAAATCCTATTAATGTGTTATACCAGATTAACAAGAAGAATCTCAGCTAACTGACGATACGAACCATTTTTACTGAAACAAAACACAAGTCTCACAAGAAGCGTTAGCATTAGCCCTTAGCTAAAACGGGCAGATGCTACTTCCAGTGCTAACTAGCAAAAACGATCTTTAAAACTTAATATTTTCTGCACAAACTACATATCATCTGGAAAGCTGATACTCCACAGATTATTTTGTTATAAGTATCATCCCTGTAGGACACAAACTCACTGAGCTAGCAGCCAGAACAGAGAAGAAAAAAAACAACAATTTTTAAAAACATAACAATAATTATGTCTTACCGTTGCTGTTTTGTGATCAAAGCTCGTGTTCAAGGGAATAAAAACGCTCCTCAAGGTTAATCCAATGTCTCTTAGTCACTTTAGAATTGTTCCTGATAATCTATCATTACATTCATGGCAGCAGAGTAGGTATAAAGTTTCGCAGTCCCAAGCTAATGCTGTCTCACATGCTGTTTACGCAAACCTCTCTCTACTTGACGTAAGTGTTTAGCGGGACTTACTAACTGTCACTCGATTCTATTGGCTCTAACGGTTCAGAAAAGGTGTCAATCACCCAAATCGACCAATGGGTTCCAAAGATATGATCCTGCGTAGTATAAACTACGCCTGCTCCGCCTCCATTACGCATTACGCAGCAGGCTCCACAGAGCACTGCACCGCAGCAGGAGCCACAACAGAGCACACGCAGCAGGACAGCACCACAGCACCACAGCACGCAGCGACGATAGCAGGTAACAGGTAACAGAGCACATTTCAAGGACGTTGATTTCTTTGCTTTTAGATATTTTTCTTGTGTATCCTCTTTCCATTTTAGCAAATAATGGCAGCCAGAAGGGAGAGCTTCACCACCGAGCTGGTGCTAGAGATGCTAGCTGACGATAGTGGAGCTATGATCATACCAGATGACTCTTCTTCGGATGATGAAGATCTCCTCCAGCCAGACCTGGATCCAGACAGTAGTGACTCGGATGTTGAACTTCCACCACGGGAAAGGTATGTAATCTCTCCGTTTTTATATATTACTTATGTGTTTGGTGGAACTGCGTCACAGTGCTAGCTTAGCCAAGAAGCTACAGGAATGATGCTAAATGCTAAATGATGCTAAATGCTAAATAGTGTTACTTGTCTTTTTGGAGTTACATTTTCTAAATGAATGGCCAGTGAATGAATATACATGGGTTTACTTATTTATTTGGTGTAATATTATTCATTTATAGTCCAATATTATCCTTTTTATATATTACTTTTGTGTTTGGTAAAACTGCATCACAGTGTTAGCTTAGCCAAGAAGCTACAAAAAATGATTAGGCAAAATGCTAAATAGTGTTACTTGTCTTTTTGGAGTTACATTTTCTAAATGAATGGCCAGTGAATGAATATACATGTGTTTACTTATTTATTTGGTGTAATATTATTCATTTATAGTCCAATATTATCCTATAAGTTTAAGCCAGTGAATTAATCTAATCTCTTTGTTTTTCCACATGTGTTAGATGAGGAGTGACCCCAGCAGGACAAAGACACACACCCAGAAGACTTTCAGGGAGCAGCTTGCTGCAGAATTGTTGGAGTTTGCTGAAGGGCCTGCACCACCACCCCCTCCTCCACCACCACTCACATGCATGCCCGAGTATTATGGGGAAGATGCCACCAAGGTCAGGAAGAACTGCAGGAGGTGCCTAGATGCTGGACTCAAAAGGGTGAAGACACCCGTGTACTGCAGGAAGTGCCAGGTCCCTCTGTGCTTCACTACCAAAAAGAACTGTTTCAGGGAGTGGCACGACCTAAATACTGGAACATTCAGGTAGGTATAAAGTTCAGGTAGGTATAACGTTTGCGAGTGTTTATTTAAAAAATGTTATATACCTAGTGTGATTTTATTGTATAGTACGTTGGTAAAATGTTTGTTTTTACATGCCTATAGTGTTGGTAAAATGTTTGAAATAAATCTGCCCCAGTTGGAGTCAAATGTTACCTATGTTTCCGGTTTTTTTTATTGTGCAAGTACACCTACACACACTGACCTACAGTGTAGTTTTATTGTATAGTGTGTTGGTACAGTTACATACACACACACACAGCTACACTTACACATACCCACACAGCTACACTTGCACACCTACACACACCCACACACCTACACTTACACATACATACCCACACACACACCTACACTTACACACACATCTACACACACTCCCACACAAACAAATATTTAAAAAATATATATTTAAAAAAAATATGTATTTATTTTTTAAATATTTTTTTGTTTTGTTTTGGGTGGAATGAATACCTATAGTGATGATTGAATGTAATACAATGATTTTTATAGTCTGGTACCTGAAAAAGGTCAAATGGCACTGATGGAACCAAATGTGCCCAAATGTGCCCAAAGCTTATTCCGCCTGGACTTTATTTTCATAAACCTCTCTAAAAAGGTCAAATGTCACTTGTTTTGCCTCAATCTTGATACAGGGTACTTATTATATGTTATACTTTGGATTCCTAAAGCTTTTAGGCTACTAACCCATCATTCAAGGGTGGTCTTCACTATATGTAATGGGTTTTCTTTAGGCGGAGACAGGAATTTACATTTTTTTGCTATGTTCCATCTGAATTTACTCTGACACAGAAAAATCTATATTGATTCTGACACTTCTATATCCAACTCACAGATGTAACCTTGCTTTGATATCAAATATTATTCATATAAACCTTTTAGAAGTGAAGTTATAGTCATTTATTCTGGGAATGTCATTTTCGAGCCTGAAACCTGAAAAACAGGCTCGGGGTTTAACAGGTTAAAGGGGAGACTCTATAAATGTTAAGCGCATTTTTTTAGATATCAATCAATCAATCAATGTTTATTTATATAGCCCAATATCACAAATGTTATATTTGTCTCAGTGGACTTCACAGTTTGTACAGAATATCAGTATGACAATACGACACCCTCTGTCCTTAGACCCTCTGTCCTTAGACCCTCTGTCCTTAGCCCGTCTGTCCTCAGACCCTCTGTCCTTAGACCCTCTGTCCTTAGCCCGTCTGTCCTCAGACCCTCTGTCCTTAGCCCGTCTGTCCTTAGACCCTCTGTCCTTAGACCCTCACATCGTACAAGGAAACACTTCCGGAGAAAACCCACAGTTTAAAGGGAACATGGGAGAGTTCTCAGGGAGAGCAACAGAGGAGGGATCCCTCTCCCAGGACGGACAGACGTGCAATAGATGCCGTGTGTAAATTGAAAAGATAATACATTTGCAACATAGGTAGTCCAAATGTTTGGAAATGCATGTGTGTATAATAGGAAGATGAATCCACGAGGATATCCATCCAGGACCTATGATCCAGGACCACAGCCACGACTCAAGATCCAGGGCTCGCGATGCAGGACACAGGACCGCAGGATCATCCATGACTCCGGATCCCGGCGTATATAGACACCAAGAAGAAAGACATGTGGGGAAGCTGGGTTAATCGGAACATGGGAGTACACAGGTACAGACAGAGAGAAGGAAGAAGTAAGATGTCCCCCGACAAACTAAGCCTATATCAGCAAAACTAGGGGCTGAATATAATCAGCCCTAACTATAAGCTTTATCAAAAAGGAAGGTCTTAAGCGCACTCAGATAGGGTGTCTGCCGCCCGAACACAAACTGGAAGCTGATTCCACAAATGTGGAGCTTGATAAGAAAAGACCATGAAACTTCCCCTCTTGATAACTTATATTAAGACAATACTTTTTTGTATTGCAAGTTTTCTGAAGTTAAATGTTTAAATATGAGTCGTTTTGTACAGAGGGATTTTCAGAATGTTATCACTCCATAAATCAGAAAATGCTATTAGCTGTCTTAAGCTAAGGCCATGTTGTTGTGATAAAAGGACATATAAATCAGGCTCTAAAGGACATTTCAATGAACCCCTTTGTTACAAAGCTTCAGAATATAGATAGGAGAAATGTTTGGTGGGTATAAGTGCTTCTGAATTAGAGATGAATGGTAAAAGCCCAGACATGTTGCACGACAGACCGATGAATACAATCATAAACTAACAGATAATATAATGATACTTCCCCAGTTGATTACTTAAGGCAATTATGTTCTTATAATTAGGCTACAAGTTTAACATTTTTGTTTAAATATGCAAATTAGGCATTATTTTATGCTAACTTTTGATGAATTTAGGATAATTATACACACAAAAATAGTTTAAAAAATATTTTAATGTGTATTTTTTGTTTTCTTTCCACTAGTCTGCAATATTGCATGTGATGTTAGCAAAATATAACTTGAAAATGGACCATTGCATGAAGTGTGTCGCCCTACACTCGAGAAACTCCCAAATGGGTCAAAATAAGCGAGAAAAAGTTGTTCCTAAGATTTTCAGCTCAGTTTTCGTATTAATAAATGTTTCCTCGCCCACCTTATTATCTCTGGGACAAACAGGTGTCTGTTGGGATGACGAGCCACAGCTTTCCCCCACTTCCTGTTTGGGTTCTGCTGCAGCTCACTGGATCACTGTCTGCTGAGTGGTGACCTGCCTGCCAACGACAACTCCACTACAGACAGACGCCCATTGATGCAATAAACACACCATTAGGGAGGGGAAGTGTGCAGAGGAGGGAAGTAGTGGAGTACAATTATCTTCATTACTGTACTTGAGTAAATGGGTCTGGTATCAGTACTTTATGACTTTTTACTTTCTACTTCTTACATGTTGAACACAAATACCTGTACTTTCTACTTATTACATGTTGAACACAAATACCTGTACTTTCTACTTCTTACATGTTGAACCCAAATACCTGTACTTTCTACTTCTTACATGTTGAACACAAATACCTGTACTTTCTACTTCCTACATGTTGAACACAAATACCTGTACTTTCTACTTCTTACATGTTGAACTCAAATACCTGTACTTTCTACTTCGTACATGTTGAACCCAAATACCTGTACTTTCTACTTCTTACATGTTGAACCCAAATACCTGTACTTTCTACTTCTTACATGTTGAACACAAATACCTGTACTTTCTACTTCCTACATGTTGAACACAAATAACTGTACTTTCTACTTCTTACATGTTGAACTCAAATACCTGTACTTTCTACTTCTTACATGTTGAACACAAATACCTGTACTTTCTACTTCCTACATGTTGAACACAAATACCTGTACTTTCTACTTCTTTCATGTTGAACACAAATACCTGTACTTTCTACTTCCTACATGTTGAACACAAATAACTGTACTTTCTACTTCTTACATGTTGAACTCAAATACCTGTACTTTCTACTTCTTACATGTTGAACACAAATACCTGTACTTTCTACTTCCTACATGTTGAACACAAATACCTGTACTTTCTACTTCTTACATGTTGAACTCAAATACCTGTACTTTCTACTTCCTACATGTTGAACACAAATAACTGTACTTTCTACTTCTTACATGTTGAACTCAAATACCTGTACTTTCTACTTCTCACATGTTGAACTCAAATACCTGTACTTTCTACTTCTTACATGTTGAACCCAAATACCTGTACTTTCTACTTCTTACATGTTTAACCCAAATACCTGTACTTTCTACTTCTTACATGTTGAACCCAAATACCTGTACTTTCTACTTCTTACATGTTTAACCCAAATACCTGTACTTTCTACTTCTTACATGTTGAACCCAAATACCTGTACTTTCTACTTCTTACATGTTGAACCCAAATACCTGTACTTTCTACTTCTTACATGTTGAACTCAGATACCTGTACTTTCTACTTCTTACATGTTGAACCCAAATACCTGTACTTTCTACTTCTTACATGTTTAACCCAAATACCTGTACTTTCTACTTCTTACATGTTGAACCCAAATACCTGTACTTTCTACTTCTTACATGTTGAACTCAAATACCTGTACTTTCTACTTCTTACATGTTGAACCCAAATACCTGTACTTTCTACTTCTTACATGTTGAACTCAGATACCTGTACTTTCTACTTCTTACATGTTGAACCCAAATACCTGTACTTTCTACTTCTTACATGTTTAACCCAAATACCTGTACTTTCTACTTCTTACATGTTGAACCCAAATACCTGTACTTTCTACTTCTTACATGTTGAACTCAAATACCTGTACTTTCTACTTCTTACATGTTGAACCCAAATACCTGTACTTTCTACTTCTCTCATTTCCCAAACAGCTGGTTCCTTTAGTCTGAATGTGTGTTTGATGCGTGATCATTATTCTTTAGAGTCATTGCGTGCCTATTGATTTGAACACGATCCGTGTATCCATCACTTCCTGGTCTTCTCTAAAGAAGAGGGACCAATGGAAACGTTGTCATGTTGCCGTTGTTCAGCATGGAAACATTCATTAGCTAACAATGACATTGTTCTATTAATATAAAGGGAGGTCAGGTACTCTTTAAAACAGCTGCTAGCTATGGGTACTTTTTACTGAAGTACATTTCAAAGTTCTTTACTTTCACTTGAGTAAAGAAGTTTAGTCAGTACTTCTACTTTCACCAGAGTATCTGTATTTCTACTTGAGTAAAGGATGTGTGTACTTTTGCCATCTCTGTGTGTGTGAGAGCGTGGCGAGATCATCAGGTGACATTCCAACCCAGTCTCACGGCATTTCGTGTTGCACAGCACGATTTTAAAAGCAATGTATTTCTACTGGTAATGTGTTTGGTGCCTGCAGCACGTCTTTTTCTCTGGTCGGGTCGTGGAAGACCGGAAGCTGTGTGGTTCATAAAAACATGTTCTTACTCAATATCAAGCCACAATTATTGCTTTTATTTGAAATCGTATAATTTCGGACTTTTGTTTCCGTCTGTGAGGAAAAGAAATGGCTCAGAGCCTCAGGATACTGAAATCTGTATTTTTCCTTTTTTAAATCTTTTTTTTCCTTCTAATTTGTTATTCTTATCAAAATAACACACTGTTATTTACTCACCAATAACACACAATTATCCTTGCTTTTATTTATTGGTTTAATTCCATAATCTCTGGCTTTGTTGGCGTCCATCAGGAACTGAATTTCAAAATAAAAATAACCGGAAACAGACGTAGGCCTTTCGAGCGATTACCCGACTTTTACATTTGATCTAATTCATAGATAGGTATATTTACACCATAACTGTGCACAGCTGATATAAAGGGACTTGTAGTTTTTTAAGATATTACTGATTTTCTTTGAATATAAGAATGTAAATACTGAGTCTGAAATAGTATAGCAATATGCTGTAAAATGAAAGCATGAATAAAACTACACATCTTCAGATGTGTACATACATAAGTGTCCTACACTAATAATACAAAGTTATTATGGCTGTGTACCTTGTGTGCACCGCCTAGTGGTTAAAGTACGTTATTGAATTATTGTTTTTATGTGTTATATTTGATTAAAAAAATATTAAGAGTAAATACTTTCATAGGGGGAAAGTAGAAGGTCTGTGATAGACATATAGAATATAAAAAATCAAGAAGATACTGTAAGTGATCTCTACAATAAAACAGTAGTGCAGGATGTACAAAGATATTAATAGGAGGAGGTGCAAAACAGAAAAACTAATTAACCTTTATTTACACATTAAAGAATACTTTAGATTAAGGTCTTCTTTCAAATAAGAAAAAAGCTTTGGGGGTATCTATCTACAGATAAATATTAAGCCTGACAAAGTACCTAACGTCTAATATATTGCTTTCCTGTAAATGTTAACTATGTTGAAGCACTTATTTTAACTGATATTATACATTAATTATACTCTTATGTAGATAGTATAAGAAATGTGCAGAATATGACAGTTTAATGGTGGAGGTATACACACACATTGATAGATGTCTTGTAATGTGCTGTTGAGGAACCTGTGACCCAAGTTTTTCATTCATTGCATAACTACACCATAGTTGTGTATATGATATGTCTATAAACCTTAGAAAATCTTGAAATCTTGAAAGGGATGTGAAAATAGCCATAATATACAGTCTTTAATTAACTATTAATAGAGAATAACGAGTAATTAATACACTTTATAGAGATCTGCAGATAAATGTTTAGTCTTCTCACCAACTATCAGATATCTCTCCTGATTGTTGGCACTTCAATCACCTTACCTGCATTTTACTCAGGTGTAACTAAAGTCTGATTTAAGGGTTGTTTATATTTCACATCATTAATCAGAATCTGCAAAGTAACTCAAATAAATGTAGTGGAGTAAAAATACCAGGTTAACCTCTGAATTGTAGTGGAGTAGAATTACAAAGTAACAATGAGCTGTCATGTGGGTATATATTAATGCTATATATTAATGCTGCCCATTATGGACACAAGCGATTTTCACCCATTTATTAATTATATGTTTTACATTTGATAACACCAATGTTTTTAATACTGGAAACTTCTAATTGTGGGAAAAACGGAAACATTCAGTAGAGACGTCCCATAGAACATTTTGCGAAACACAATAGCCAGCAGGTGTAGTTCTGGGGGGCGTTCGATTCCAGTTTTGGATAGTCTGGAGTGGTTTCGTTCCATTTCACACAGCTGTTTGACGCTCGGTGTAACCTTGGCTTGGCCACTGTCACTCCAACATCCAATCCCAGAGCTTGAAGATTAATCACGGGGACTGTAGTCCTAAACGATAGCTGGGGATTATGGGTAGTGTAGTGTCTTCGGCCATCCTAAACTCCGAGAAGCCTACGTCTGTTTCCGGTTATTTTTATTTTGAAATTCAGTTCCTGACGGACGCCAAAAAAAACCGAGATTATGGAATCAAACCAATAAATAAAAGCAAGGATAATTGTGTGTTATTGGTGAGTAAATAACAGTGTGTTATTTTGAAAAGAATAACAAATTAGAAGGAAAAAAAGATTTAAAAAAAACAGATTTCAGTATCCTGAGGCTCTGAGCCGCATTTATTTTCCTCACAGACGGAAACAAAAGTCTGAAATTATACGATTTCAAATAAAAGCAATAATTGTGGCTTGATATTGAGTAAGAACATGTTTTTATGAACCACACAGCTTCCGGTCTTTCACGACCCGACCGGAAAAAAAGACGTGCTGCAGGCACGAAACACATTACCAGTAGAAATACATTGCTTTTAAAATCGTGTTGGTGAACAGGAAATGCCATGAGACTGGGTTGGACATTCACACACAGAGCAGGTCACACACACTTTCTCCCGCTGCACAGATCTCCTTTAACAGGTGACTGAAGAGCGCCATCTACTGGTGTATAAAATACATCTTACCTTCTTAGTTAAATGTCAGTGTTGACCTTCTATGTGTTTCAGCATCGCAGTGTAGTGGAATGTTACGGTGTAGGACATGAGAAAAAAAGAATTGAGATGTTACAAAAAGTTAATAAAATAAAAAATAGAGTTCTGTCTTCAGTCTGAGAACTCTGAAATAAATGTAATTTTGTTCTGAAATAAAAATATATTTTGAAAAAGATGATCTGAATATTTGTTGTCCTGCAAATATAAGAATTCTGGAAAAAATGTATTATTAATATTATTTTAATTTCCTGTATTTATTTCCACATTTATTTATTTCTGTATATATTTCCTAATTTATTAATTATTTTATTAATTTATTCCTGTATTTATTTCCATTTTAATTAATGTATTCCTCCATATTAATCCGTCACCAATTTGCATTACTGGTGAAAAACTCTATCTTCTGGTCAATGGATGTAACTGCACCTTCATTCCCAGTGGCTTTACACTTCGCTTACACCTTAATGTTCTTGGATGTGCTTCAATAAACCCCCCTAGTGTTGAAAAGTACAATTGTTTAAAACAGACTTATTTACAAAGAAAAAAATCCATCACTTCCACTTGATTTCAGCTTCATCTGTATTCATGTTAAGTTTTTTTATAATGAAACAAACTTGTCATTGTGATTTACGGTTCAACACAACAACGTGTCTTCAAAACCAGATGGTCAAACAAACCAGTTGCAGAGTAGAAGTGTTGTATAAATTACAATCCTGTCACATTACAATCCTTTTTAAAAGCAGCAACAACGATGATATGTCCGACGGTATGAATAAATAAGAGAACATGGAGGTTTTAAAGAACCCTTCGGCCACCTTAACAGCCACGGTGATCACTGAGAGATTTCAGGTGTGTGTTTTTATGCATAATTGTTGTTAACAGCACTTTGTAGGTTCAGGTTTTTTAACAGGGTCTCAGTGCCAGAGGTTCAACCTCACAGCATCCTCAACAGAAAACTCCACACACACACACACACACACACACACACACACACACACACACACACACACACACACACCACACACACACACACACACACACACACACACACACACACACACACACACACACACACACACACACACACACACACACACACACACACACACACACACACACATTTTAAGCCACTGTCATCAAAACTGTACATTCAATAAATTAACAATGCATTGTCTTTGTTATAAGCAACCAGTGAAATGACTCGAGATTACATAATTACATTAGATTACAGGTAGGATGAACCAGACGAGAGAAAGGGAATGATCCACATGGCTGAGGAAAGGGATGGTAATGTTTAGCACGAGTTTGGTAGGCGCATAGTGATGACATCATCTACCCATTCAGTCCCATTTGAGTTCAAGTTTTCTTCACACAGATAGGCTCCAGTCCCTTTGTCTCTATATTTTCATATTCTTATCCCCACTTCCTCCCCACATGGTCTCAGGTCACACGTTGGGATTGTCTCTGATCTGATGAGACTTCGCTGAGTTTCGTCTTCCTGCAGTCTTCAAGGCTTGTGTTTAAAATGGGCCTCCACTGAAAAGACAGAAGAAAATAAAGTTAGTTGAAGCAGAAGAACGGGGAGGCAGTTCTATAGGTTAGACAGGTTTTTGTGTTTCGTTTTTTGGGCTGTTAACGGCCTCAGATTTGACTCAAACCAACAAAGAATGGACAATGGCTTTTTCATTGTAGTCTAGGGTTGCGGTCGAATAGTCCATTTAGCTTAGGAACCTTCCTACCTGAGTGAAATTACCCGGAAGTCCCTCAGTGGCACCCATGATAAGTGCCGTTTGAATTCTCTAGATGATAGGAAAGGAGGTTTCAAACTTCCTTTGTAACCTCCTTCAGCTTAGGAAACACTGGGCCTCCCTTTACGAAAGGAAAGGAGAAAATGCTGCCCCACAATGCCTTGCAGCCACAGCATTTGCCGTCACCTACAACCTACAATACCTGGCTTAGGGGGCCAGCGGCTGATCCATTGTAGTCAGGGTTTGGGGCCCAGTACTCTGACTGTGCGAAAGACACAATGGTAAATGGACTGTACTTATGTAGCGCTTTATCCAGTATTTTTAAGACCCCTCAAAGCACTTTACATATTACATGTCTTTCACCCATTCACACCCATTCATACAGAGCAGTGTACTTTACTCTAGGAACTAATATACACATTCACACACTGTCGGCATGGCATTGGGAGCAACTCAGGGTTAAGTGTCTTGCCCAAGGATACATCGAGATGTTGACTGCATGGGCTGGGATCGAACACACAACCTTCTGGTTGAAAGACGACCGCACCCCCTCGCAGCCACAGTCACCCTCAATCAGTTGCCAATCGTTGCATTTTTTTCTATAAATTACCCCAGATGGGACTCGAACCCACAATCCCTGGCTTAGGAGGCCAGTGCCTTATCCATTGGGCCACTGGGGCATGAACACCCACATTTTTACCACTTTTTTAGACGTACAGAAGACAACATGTGTTTTTAAATGAGGTAACAATGGCCTCGATTATCTTCCAACCTCTCCTGTCACTTTAGGTTCCTAGAAAACCCCCACCAAAATGCCAAACTTAAGGCTTTTGACCTCTAAGTGGCAGAACAAGAGATAAGGTGAGGGGACACCATTCCACATTTGGTTTTCTCTCAATAGAGTTTGCACTGAGTTGAGTTCTGTTCTAGTTTGATTCCAACCAACTGTGAATATTTTTGGTTATAGGCCCAGCTGTAAATCACCCCAGATGGGACTCGAACCCACAATCCCTGGCTTAGGAGGCCAGTGCCTTATCCATTGGGCCACTGGGGCATGAAAACTACAAATGTGTACCCGTTACGTACACATACAACACACAAAATGTGGTTTTAAATTAGGTAGCAATGGCCTCGATTATCTTTCAACCTGTTGTGCCACTTCTGGTTCTTACAAAACCCCAGCCATAATGCCAAACCCAAGGCTTTTGAACTCTAAGTGGCAGAAAAAGAGATAAGGTGAGAGGACACCTTTCCACATGTGGTTCTCTCTCAACACAGTTCACACTAAATTGTGTTCTGTTGTGTACTTTGAATACTTTTGGCTTTGTATCACCAACCACTGACATGATGACCCCAGTTACATGGTTAACACTAACCTCTGACTCTTCTCGAACACTAATATGAACCCAACAGCACTTGGTTATTGGCCCAGCTGTCAACCACCCCAGATGGGACTCGAACCCACAA
>CADEHL010001204.1:130000-135000 GCA_902827135.1 Harpagifer antarcticus | reverse complement strand
ATGAACCGAACAACCTCTTGGTTATAGGCCCAGCTGTCAATCACCCCAGATGGGACTTGAACCCACAATCCCTGGCTTAGGAGGCCAGTGCCTTATCCATTGGGCCACTGGGGCTTCAACTCACTCTGATTTACCAATTGTGTCCACATACAGCCAAAAATGTAGTCTATTTATATAGAAGTCTATGAGAAAATGACCCTACGTCCAATCTCTTGTGTCGTTTCTGGTTTAAACAACGGTCAAAATGCCAAACTCAAGGCTTCTAATCTGTAGCCCAAATATTAACAGATGGCTTCATAGTGACTAGATCCATATACAGTTTGTCCACTGAATTGAGTTCTGTTTTGATGCTTGTTTGGTTTGAGCCCTTTTCACATGTGGTTCTCTCTCAATACAGTTCGCACTAAGTTGAGTTCTGTGAATCTTTTTGCATCACCAACCACTGACATGATGTCCTCATTTACACGGTTAACAATAACCTCTAACTCTAATATGAACCGAACAACCTCTTGGTTATAGGCCCAGCTGTCAATCACCCCAGATGGGACTCGAACCCACAATCCCTGGCTTACCAAAGACTAATATGAACCCATAGACCTCTTGGTTATAGGCCCAGCTGTCAATCACCCCAGGTGGGACGAGAACCCACAATCCCTGGCTTAGGAGGCCAGTGCCTTATCCATTAGGCCACTGGGGCTTCACCTCACTCTGATTTACCAATTGTGTCCACATACAGCCAAAAATGTAGTCTATTTACATAGAAGTCTATGAGAAAATGACCCTACGTCCAATCTCTTGTGTCGTTTCTGGTTTAAACAACGGTCAAAATGCAAAACTCAAGGCTAATAATCTGTAGCCCAAATATTAACAGATGGCTTCATAGTGACTAGTTCCATATACAGTTTGTCCACTGAATCGAGTTCTGTTTTGATGCTTGTTTGGTTTGAGCCCTTTTCACATGTGGTTCTCTCTCAATACAGTTCGCACTAAGTTGAGTCATTTACATGGTTAACAATAACCTCTAACTCTTCTCAAACACTAATATGAACCCGAACAACCTCTTGGTTATAGGCCCAGCTGTCAATCACCCCAGATGGGACTCGAACCCACAATCCCTGGCTTAACAAAGACTAATATGAACCTATAGACCGCTTGGTTATAGGCCCAGCTGTCAATCATCCCAGATGGGACTCGAACCCACAATCCCTGGCTTACCAAAGACTAATATGAACCCATAGACCTCTTGGTTATAGGCCCAGCTGTCAATCACCCCAGATGGGACTCGAACCCACAATCGCTGGCTTAGGAGGCCAGTGCCTTATCCATTAGGCCACTGGGGCTTCACCTCACTCTGATTTACCAATTGTGTCCACATACAGCCAAAAATGTAGTCTATTTATATAGAAGTCTATGAGAAAATGACCCTACGTCCAATCTCTTGTGTCGTTTCTGGTTTAAACAACGGTCAAAATGCAAAACTCAAGGCTTCTAATCTGTAGCCCAAATATTAACAGATGGCTTCATAGTGACTAGATCCATATACAGTTTGTCCACTGAATTGAGTTCTGTTTTGATGCTTGTTTGGTTTGAGCCCTTTTCACATGTGGTTCTCTCTCAATACAGTTCGCACTAAGTTGAGTTCTGTGAATCTTTTTGCATCACCAACCACTGACATGATGTCCTCATTTACACGGTTAACAATAACCTCTAACACTAATATGAACCGAACAACCTCTTGGTTATAGGCCCAGCTGTCAATCACCCCAGATGGGACTCGAACCCACAATCCCTGGCTTACCAAAGACTAATATGAACCCATAGACCTCTTGGTTATAGGCCCAGCTGTCAATCACCCCAGGTGGGACGAGAACCCACAATCCCTGGCTTAGGAGGCCAGTGCCTTATCCATTAGGCCACTGGGGCTTCACCTCACTCTGATTTACCAATTGTGTCCACATACAGCCAAAAATGTAGTCTATTTACATAGAAGTCTATGAGAAAATGACCCTACGTCCAATCTCTTGTGTCGTTTCTGGTTTAAACAACGGTCAAAATGCAAAACTCAAGGCTAATAATCTGTAGCCCAAATATTAACAGATGGCTTCATAGTGACTAGTTCCATATACAGTTTGTCCACTGAATCGAGTTCTGTTTTGATGCTTGTTTGGTTTGAGCCCTTTTCACATGTGGTTCTCTCTCAATACAGTTCGCATTAAGTTGAGTCATTTACATGGTTAACAATAACCTCTAACTCTTCTCAAACACTAATATGAACCCGAACAACCTCTTGGTTATAGGCCCAGCTGTCAATCATCCCAGATGGGACTCGAACCCACAATCCCTGGCTTACCAAAGACTAATATGAACCTATAGACCGCTTGGTTATAGGCCCAGCTGTCAATCATCCCAGATGGGACTCGAACCCACAATCCCTGGCTTACCAAAGACTAATATGAACCCATAGACCTCTTGGTTATAGGCCCAGCTGTCAATCACCCCAGATGGGACTTGAACCCAGAATCCCTGGCTTAGGAGGCCAGTGCCTTATCCATTGGGCCACTGGGGCTTCACCTCACTCTGATTTACCAATTGTGTCCACATACAGCCAAAAATGTAGTCTATTTATATAGAAGTCTATGAGAAAATGACCCTACGTCCAATCTCTTGTGTCGTTTCTGGTTTAAACAACGGTCAAAATGCCAAACTCAAGGCTTCTAATCTGTAGCCCAAATATTAACAGATGGCTTCATAGTGACTAGATCCATATACAGTTTGTCCACTGAATTGAGTTCTGTTTTGATGCTTGTTTGGTTTGAGCCCTTTTCACATGTGGTTCTCTCTCAATACAGTTCGCACTAAGTTGAGTTCTGTGAATCTTTTTGCATCACCAACCACTGACATGATGTCCTCATTTACACGGTTAACAATAACCTCTAACTCTTCTCAAACACTAATATGAACCGAACAACCTCTTGGTTATAGGCCCAGCTGTCAATCACCCCAGATGGGACTCGAACCCACAATCCCTGGCTTAGGAGGCCAGTGCCTTATCCATTAGGCCACTGGGGCTTCACCTCACTCCGATTTACCAATTGTGTCCACATACATCCAAAAATGTAGTCTATTTATATAGAAGTCTATGAGAAAATGACCCGACGTCCAATCTCTTGTGTCGTTTCTGGTTTAAACAACGGTCAAAATGCAAAACTCAAGGCTTCTAATCTGTAGCCCAAATATTAACAGATGGCTTCATAGTGACTAGATCCATATACAGTTTGTCCACTGAATTGAGTTCTGTTTTGATGCTTGTTTGGTTTGAGCCCTTTTCACATGTGGTTCTCTCTCAATACAGTTCGCACTAAGTTGAGTTCTGTTGTAGTACTTTCAATCTTTTTATCACCGACCACTGACATGATGTCCTCATTTACATGGTTAACAATAACCTCTAACTCTTCTCAAACACTAATATGAACCGAACAACCTCTTGGTTATAGGCCCAGCTGTCAATCACCCCAGATGGGACTCGAACCCACAATCCCTGGCTTAGGAGGCCAGTGCCTTATCCATTGGGCCATTCGGGCATGAAAACTACAAATGTGTACCCGTTACGTACACATACAACACACAAAATGTGGTTTTAAATTAGGTAACAATGGCCTCGATTATCTTTCAACCTGTTGTGCCACTTCTGGTTCTTACAAAACCCCAGCCAGAATGCCAAACCCAAGGCTTTTGAACTCTAAGTGGCAGAAAACGAGATAAGGTGAGAGGACACCTTTCCACATGTGGTTCTCTCTCAACACAGTTCACACTAAATTGTGTTCTGTTGTGTACTTTGAATACTTTTGGCTTTGTATCACCGACCACTGACATGATGTCCTCATTTACATGGTTAACAATAACCTCTAACTCTTCTCAAACACTAATATGAACCGAACAACCTCTTGGTTATAGGCCCAGCTGTCAATCACCCCAGATGGGACGAGAACCCACAATCCCTGGCTTACCAAAGACTAATATGAACCCATAGACCTCTTGGTTATAGGCCCAGCTGTCAATCACCCCAGATGGGACTTGAACCCACAATCCCTGGCTTAGGAGGCCAGTGCCTTATCCATTAGGCCACTGGGGCTTCACCTCACTCTGATTTAACAATTGTGTCCACATACAGCCAAAAATGTAGTCTATTTATATAGAAGTCTATGAGAAAATGACCCTACGTCCAATCTCTTGTGTCGTTTCTGGTTTAAACAACGGTCAAAATGCAAAACTCAAGGCTTCTAATCTGTAGCCCAAATATTAACAGATGGCTTCATAGTGACTAGATCCATATACAGTTTGTCCACTGAATTGAGTTCTGTTTTGATGCTTGTTTGGTTTGAGCCCTTTTCACATGTGGTTCTCTCTCAATACAGTTCGCACTAAGTTGATTTCTGTGAATCTTTTTGCATCACCAAACACTGACATGATGTCCTCATTTACATGGTTAACAATAACCTTTAACTCTTCTCAAACACTAATATGAACCGAACAACCTCTTGGTTATAGGCCCAGCTGTCAATCACCCCAGATGGGACTCGAACCCACAATCCCTGGCTTACCAAAGACTAATATGAACCGAACAACCTCTTGGTTATAGGCCCAGCTGTCAATCACCCCAGATGGGACTCGAACCCACAATCCCTGGCTTACCAAAGACTAATATGAACTCATAGACCTCTTGGTTATAGGCCCAGCTGTCAATCACCCCAGATGGGACTTGAACCCACAATCCCTGGCTTAGGAGGCCAGTGCCTTATCTATTAGGCCACTGGGGCTTCACCTCACTCTCATTTACCAATTGTGTCCACATACAGCCAAAAATGTAGTCTATTTATATAGAAGTCTATGAGAAACTGACCCTACGTCCAATCTCTTGTGTCGTTTCTGGTTTAAACAACGGTCAAAATGCAAAACTCAAGGCTTTTGAACTCTAAGTGGCAGAACAAGAGATGAGGTGA
>CADEHL010001204.1:0-127500 GCA_902827135.1 Harpagifer antarcticus | reverse complement strand
CCCAGCTGTCAATCACCCTAGATGGGACTCGAACCCACAATCCCTGGCTTACCAAAGACTAATATGAACCCATAGACCTCTTGGTTATAGGCCCAGCTGTCAATCACCCCAGATGGGACTCGAACCCACAATCCCTGGCTTAGGAGGCCAGTGCCTTATCCATTAGGCCACTGGGGCTTCACCTCACTCTCATTTACCAATTGTGTCCACATACAGCCAAAAATGTAGTCTATTTATATAGAAGTCTATGAGAAACTGACCCTACGTCCAATCTCTTGTGTCGTTTCTGGTTTAAACAACGGTCAAAATGCAAA
The DNA here is from genome assembly GCA_902827135.1 of Harpagifer antarcticus. Taxonomy (NCBI): domain Eukaryota; kingdom Metazoa; phylum Chordata; class Actinopteri; order Perciformes; family Harpagiferidae; genus Harpagifer; species Harpagifer antarcticus. The sequence goes on along the minus strand of CADEHL010001204.1, from coordinate 127,186 downwards.
ACTCAAGGCTTTTGAACTCTAAGTGGCAGAACAAGAGATGAGGTGAGGGGACACCATTCCACATTTGGTTTTCTCTCAATAGAGTTGGCACTGAATTGAGTTCTGTTCTTTTGCTAGTTTGATTCCAACAAACTGTGAATATTTTTGCTTTGTATCACCGACCACTGACATGATGTCCTCATTTACATGGTTAACATCTAACATCTTTCTCTTCCCAAAGACTAATATGAACCCATAGACATCTTGGTATAGGCCCAGCTGTCAATCACCCCAGATGGGACTCGAACCCACAATCCCTGGCTTAGGAGGCCAGTGCCTTATCCATTGGGCCACTGGGGCTTCACCTCACTCTGATTTACCAATTGTGTCCACATACAGCCAAAAATGTAGTCTATTTATATAGAAGTCTATGAGAAAATGACCCTACGTCCAATCTCTTGTGTCGTTTCTGGTTTAAACAACGGTCAAAATGCCAAACTCAAGGCTTCTAATCTGTAGCCCAAATATTAACAGATGGCTTCATAGTGACTAGATCCATATACAGTTTGTCCACTGAATTGAGTTCTGTTTTGATGCTTGTTTGGTTTGAGCCCTTTTCACATGTGGTTCTCTCTCAATACAGTTCGCACTAAGTTGAGTTCTGTGAATCTTTTTGCATCACCAACCACTGACATGATGTCCTCATTTACACGGTTAACAATAACCTCTAACTCTTCTCAAACACTAATATGAACCGAATAACCTCTTGGTTATAGGCCCAGCTGTCAATCACCCCAGATGGGACTCGAACCCACAATCCCTGGCTTACCAAAGACTAATATGAACCCATAGACCTCTTGGTTATAGGCCCAGCTGTCAATCACCCCAGGTGGGACGAGAACCCACAATCCCTGGCTTAGGAGGCCAGTGCCTTATCCATTAGGCCACTGGGGCTTCACCTCACTCTGATTTACCAATTGTGTCCACATACAGCCAAAAATGTAGTCTATTTACATAGAAGTCTATGAGAAAATGACCCTACGTCCAATCTCTTGTGTCGTTTCTGGTTTTAAACAACGGTCAAAATGCAAAACTCAAGGCTAATAATCTGTAGCCCAAATATTAACAGATGGCTTCATAGTGACTAGTTCCATATACAGTTTGTCCACTGAATCGAGTTCTGTTTTGATGCTTGTTTGGTTTGAGCCCTTTTCACATGTGGTTCTCTCTCAATACAGTTCGCACTAAGTTGAGTTCTGTTGTAGTACTTTCAATCTTTTTATCATCGACCACTGACATGATGTCCTCATTTACATGGTTAACAATAACCTCTAACTCTTCTCAAACACTAATATGAACCGAACAACCTCTTGGTTATAGGCCCAGCTGTCAATCACCCCAGATGGGACTCGAACCCACAATCCCTGGCTTACCAAAGACTAATATGCACCCATAGACCTCTTGGTTATAGGCCCAGCTGTCAATCACCCCAGATGGGACTTGAACCCACAATCCCTGGCTTAGGAGGCCAGTGCCTTATCCATTAGGCCACTGGGGCTTCACCTCACTCTGATTTACCAATTGTGTCCACATACAGCCAAAAATGTAGTCTATTTATATAGAAGTCTATGAGAAAATGACCCTACGTCCAATCTCTTGTGTCGTTTCTGGTTTAAACAACGGTCAAAATGCAAAACTCAAGGCTTCTAATCTGTAGCCCAAATATTAACAGATGGCTTCATAGTGAATAGATCCATATACAGTTTGCCCACTGAATTGAGTTCTGTTTTGATGCTTGTTTGGTTTGAGCCCTTTTCACATGTGGTTCTCTCTCAATACAGTTAGCACTAAGTTGAGTTCTGTTGTAGTACTTTCAATCTTTTTATCACCGACCACTGACATGATGTCCTCATTTACATGGTTAACAATAACCTCTAACTCTTCTCAAACACTAATATGAACCGAACAACCTCTTGGTTATAGGCCCAGCTGTCAATCACCCCAGATGGGACTCGAACCCACAATCCCTGGCTTACCAAAGACTAATATGAACCCATAGACCTCTTGGTTATAGGCCCAGCTGTCAATCACCCCAGATGGGACTTGAACCCACAATCCCTGGCTTAGGAGGCCAGTGCCTTATCCATTAGGCCACTGGGGCTTCACCTCACTCTGATTTACCAATTGTGTCCACATACAGCCAAAAATGTAGTCTATTTATATAAAAGTCTATGAGAAAATGACCCTACGTCCAATCTCTTGTGTCGTTTCTGGTTTAAACAACGGTCAAAATGCAAAACTCAAGGCTTCTAATCTGTAGCCCAAATATTAACAGATGGCTTCATAGTGAATAGATCCATATACAGTTTGCCCACTGAATTGAGTTCTGTTTTGATGCTTGTTTGGTTTGAGCCCTTTTCACATGTGGTTCTCTCTCAATACAGTTAGCACTAAGTTGAGTTCTGTTGTAGTACTTTCAATCTTTTTATCACCGACCACTGACATGATGTCCTCATTTACATGGTTAACAATAACCTCTAACTCTTCTCAAACACTAATATGAACCGAACAACCTCTTGGTTATAGGCCCAGCTGTCAATCACCCCAGAATCCCTGGCTTACCAAAGACTAATATGAACACATAGACCTCTTGGTTATAGGCCCAGCTGTCAATCACCCCAGATGGGACTCGAACCCACAATCCCTGGCTTAGGAGGCCAGTGCCTTATCCATTGGGCCACTGGGGCATGAAAACTACAAATGTGTACCCGTTACGTACACATACAACACACAAAATGTGGTTTTAAATTAGGTAACAATGGCCTCGATTATCTTTCAACCTGTTGTGCCACTTCTGGTTCTTACAAAACCCCAGCCAGAATGCCAAACCCAAAGCTTTTGAACGCTAAGTGGCAGAAAAAAGAGATAAGGTGAGAGGACACCTTTCCACATGTGGTTCTCTCTCAACACAGTTCACACTAAATTGAGTTCTGTTGTGTCTAGTGACTAGATCCATATACAGTTTGTCCACTGAATTGAGTTCTGTTTTGATGCTTGTTTGGTTTGAGCCCTTTTCACATGTGGTTCTCTCTCAATACAGTTGGCACTAAGTTGAGTCATTTACATGGTTAACAATAACCTCTAACTCTTCTCAAACACTAATATGAACCGAACAACCTCTTGGTTATAGGCCCAGCTGTCAATCACCCCAGGTGGGACTCGAACCCACAATCCCTGCTTACCAAAGACTAATATGAACCCATAGACCTCTTGGTATAGGCCGAGTTGTCAATCACCCCAGATGGGACTCGAACCCATAATCCCTGGCTCAAGGCTTTTGAACTCTAATTGGCAGAACAAGAGATGAGGTGAGGGGACACCATTCCACATTTGGTTTTCTCTCAATAGAGATTGCACTGAATTGAGTTATGTTCTTTTGCTAGTTTGATTCCAACAAACTGTGAATATTTTTGCTTTTTATCACCGACCACTGACATGATGTCCTCATTTACATGGTTAACATCTAACATCTTTCTCTTCCCAAAGACTAATATGAACCCATAGACCTCTTGGTATAGGCCCAGCTGTCAATCACCCCAGATGGGACTCGAACCCACAATCCCTGGCTTAGGAGGCCAGTGCCTTATCCATTAGGCCACTGGGGCTTCACCTCACTCTGATTTACCAATTGTGTCCACATACAGCCAAAAATGTAGTCTATTTATATAGAAGTCTATGAGAAAATGACCCTACGTCCAATCTCTTGTGTCGTTTCTGGTTTAAACAACGGTCAAAATGCCAAACTCAAGGCTTCTAATCTGTATCCCAAATATTAACAGATGGCTTCATAGTGACTAGATCCATATACCGTTTGTCCACTGAATTGAGTTCTGTTTTGATGCTTGTTTGGTTTGAGCCCTTTTCACATGTGGTTCTCTCTCAATACAGTTCGCACTAAGTTGAGTTCTGTGAATCTTTTTGCATCACCAACCACTGACATGATGTCCTCATTTACATGGTTAACAATAACCTCTAACTCTTCTCAAACACTAATATGAACCGAACAACCTCTTGGTTATAGGCCCAGCTGTCAATCACCCCAGATGGGACTCGAACCCACAATCCCTGGCTTACCAAAGACTAATATGAACCCATAGACCTCTTGGTTATAGGCCCAGCTGTCAATCACCCCAGATGGGACTTGAACCCACAATCCCTGGCTTAGGAGGCCAGTGCCTTATCCATTAGGCCACTGGGGCTTCACCTCACTCTGATTTACCAATTGTGTCCACATACAGCCAAAAATGTAGTCTATTTATATAGAAGTCTATGAGAAAATGACCCTACGTCCAATCTCTTGTGTCGTTTCTGGTTTACACAACGGTCAAAATGCAAAACTCAAGACTTCTAATCTGTAGCCCAAATATTAACAGATGGCTTCATAGTGACTAGATCCATATACAGTTTGTCCACTGAATTGAGTTCTGTTTTGATGCTTGTTTGGTTTGAGCCCTTTTCACATGTGGTTCTCTCTCAATACAGTTCGCACTAAGTTGAGTTCTGTTGTAGTACTTTCAATCTTTTTATCACCGACCACTGACATGATGTCCTCATTTACATGGTTAACAATAACCTCTAACTCTTCTCAAACACTAATATGAACCGAACAACCTCTTGGTTATAGGCCCAGCTGTCAATCACCCCAGATGGGACTCGAACCCACAATCCCTGGCTTACCAAAGACTAATATGAACCCATAGACCTCTTGGTTATAGGCCCAGCTGTCAATCACCCCAGATGGGACTTGAACCCACAATCCCTGGCTTAGGAGGCCAGTGCCTTATCCATTAGGCCACTGGGGCTTCACCTCACTCTGATTTACCAATTGTGTCCACATACAGCCAAAAATGTAGTCTATTTATATAAAAGTCTATGAGAAAATGACCCTACGTCCAATCTCTTGTGTCGTTTCTGGTTTAAACAACGGTCAAAATGCAAAACTCAAGGCTTCTAATCTGTAGCCCAAATATTAACAGATGGCTTCATAGTGAATAGATCCATATACAGTTTGCCCACTGAATTGAGTTCTGTTTTGATGCTTGTTTGGTTTGAGCCCTTTTCACATGTGGTTCTCTCTCAATACAGTTAGCACTAAGTTGAGTTCTGTTGTAGTACTTTCAATCTTTTTATCACCGACCACTGACATGATGTCCTCATTTACATGGTTAACAATAACCTCTAACTCTTCTCAAACACTAATATGAACCGAACAACCTCTTGGTTATAGGCCCAGCTGTCAATCACCCCAGATGGGACTCGAACCCACAATCCCTGGCTTACCAAAGACTAATATGAACACATAGACCTCTTGGTTATAGGCCCAGCTGTCAATCACCCCAGATGGGACTCGAACCCACAATCCCTGGCTTAGGAGGCCAGTGCCTTATCCATTGGGCCACTGGGGCATGAAAACTACAAATGTGTACCCGTTACGTACACATACAACACACAAAATGTGGTTTTAAATTAGGTAACAATGGCCTCGATTATCTTTCAACCTGTTGTGCCACTTCTGGTTCTTACAAAACCCCAGCCAGAATGCCAAACCCAAAGCTTTTGAACTCTAAGTGGCAGAAAAAGAGATAAGGTGAGAGGACACCTTTCCACATGTGGTTCTCTCTCAACACAGTTCACACTAAATTGAGTTCTGTTGTGTCTAGTGACTAGATCCATATACAGTTTGTCCACTGAATTGAGTTCTGTTTTGATGCTTGTTTGGTTTGAGCCCTTTTCACATGTGGTTCTCTCTCAATACAGTTGGCACTAAGTTGAGTCATTTACATGGTTAACAATAACCTCTAACTCTTCTCAAACACTAATATGAACCGAACAACCTCTTGGTTATAGGCCCAGCTGTCAATCACCCCAGGTGGGACTCGAACCCACAATCCCTGCTTACCAAAGACTAATATGAACCCATAGACCTCTTGGTATAGGCCGAGTTGTCAATCACCCCAGATGGGACTCGAACCCATAATCCCTGGCTCAAGGCTTTTGAACTCTAATTGGCAGAACAAGAGATGAGGTGAGGGGACACCATTCCACATTTGGTTTTCTCTCAATAGAGATTGCACTGAATTGAGTTATGTTCTTTTGCTAGTTTGATTCCAACAAACTGTGAATATTTTTGCTTTTTATCACCGACCACTGACATGATGTCCTCATTTACATGGTTAACATCTAACATCTTTCTCTTCCCAAAGACTAATATGAACCCATAGACCTCTTGGTATAGGCCCAGCTGTCAATCACCCCAGATGGGACTCGAACCCACAATCCCTGGCTTAGGAGGCCAGTGCCTTATCCATTAGGCCACTGGGGCTTCACCTCACTCTGATTTACCAATTGTGTCCACATACAGCCAAAAATGTAGTCTATTTATATAGAAGTCTATGAGAAAATGACCCTACGTCCAATCTCTTGTGTCGTTTCTGGTTTAAAACAACGGTCAAAATGCCAAACTCAAGGCTTCTAATCTGTATCCCAAATATTAACAGATGGCTTCATAGTGACTAGATCCATATACCGTTTGTCCACTGAATTGAGTTCTGTTTTGATGCTTGTTTGGTTTGAGCCCTTTTCACATGTGGTTCTCTCTCAATACAGTTCGCACTAAGTTGAGTTCTGTGAATCTTTTTGCATCACCAACCACTGACATGATGTCCTCATTTACATGGTTAACAATAACCTCTAACTCTTCTCAAACACTAATATGAACCGAACAACCTCTTGGTTATAGGCCCAGCTGTCAATCACCCCAGATGGGACTCGAACCCACAATCCCTGGCTTACCAAAGACTAATATGAACCCATAGACCTCTTGGTTATAGGCCCAGCTGTCAATCACCCCAGATGGGACTTGAACCCACAATCCCTGGCTTAGGAGGCCAGTGCCTTATCCATTAGGCCACTGGGGCTTCACCTCACTCTGATTTACCAATTGTGTCCACATACAGCCAAAAATGTAGTCTATTTATATAGAAGTCTATGAGAAAATGACCCTACGTCCAATCTCTTGTGTCGTTTCTGGTTTACACAACGGTCAAAATGCAAAACTCAAGACTTCTAATCTGTAGCCCAAATATTAACAGATGGCTTCATAGTGACTAGATCCATATACAGTTTGTCCACTGAATTGAGTTCTGTTTTGATGCTTGTTTGGTTTGAGCCCTTTTCACATGTGGTTCTCTCTCAATACAGTTCGCACTAAGTTGAGTTCTGTTGTAGTACTTTCAATCTTTTTATCACCGACCACTGACATGATGTCCTCATTTACATGGTTAACAATAACCTCTAACTCTTCTCAAACACTAATATGAACCGAACAACCTCTTGGTTATAGGCCCAGCTGTCAATCACCCCAGATGGGACTCGAACCCACAATCCCTGGCTTACCAAAGACTAATATGAACCCATAGACCTCTTGGTTATAGGCCCAGCTGTCAATCACCCCAGATGGGACTTGAACCCACAATCCCTGGCTTAGGAGGCCAGTGCCTTATCCATTAGGCCACTGGGGCTTCACCTCACTCTGATTTACCAATTGTGTCCACATACAGCCAAAAATGTAATCTATTTATATAGAAGTCTATGAGAAAATGACCCTACGTCCAATCTCTTGTGTCGTTTCTGGTTTAAACAACGGTCAAAATGCAAAACTCAAGGCTTCTAATCTGTAGCCCAAATATTAACAGATGGCTTCATAGTGACTAGATCCATATACAGTTTGCCCACTGAATTGAGTTCTGTTTTGATGCTTGTTTGGTTTGAGCCCTTTTCACATGTGGTTCTCTCTCAATACAGTTAGCACTAAGTTGAGTTCTGTTGTAGTACTTTCAATCTTTTTATCACCGACCACTGACATGATGTCCTCATTTACATGGTTAACAATAACCTCTAACTCTTCTCAAACACTAATATGAACCGAACAACCTCTTGGTTATAGGCCCAGCTGTCAATCACCCCAGATGGGACTCGAAACCACAATCCCTGGCTTACCAAAGACTAATATGAACCCATAGACCTCTTGGTTATAGGCCCAGCTGTCAATCACCCCAGATGGGACTTGAACCCACAATCCCTGGCTTAGGAGGCCAGTGCCTTATCCATTAGGCCACTGGGGCTTCACCTCACTCTGATTTACCAATTGTGTCCACATACAGCCAAAAATGTAGTCTATTTATATAGAAGTCTATGAGAAAATGACCCAACGTCCAATCTCTTGTGTCGTTTCTGGTTTAAACAACGGTCAAAATGCAAAACTCAAGGCTTCTAATCTGTAGCCCAAATATTAACAGATGGCTTCATAGTGAATAGATCCATATACAGTTTGCCCACTGAATTGAGTTCTGTTTTGATGCTTGTTTGGTTTGAGCCCTTTTCACATGTGGTTCTCTCTCAATACAGTTAGCACTAAGTTGAGTTCTGTTGTAGTACTTTCAATCTTTTTATCACCGACCACTGACATGATGTCCTCATTTACATGGTTAACAATAACCTCTAACTCTTCTCAAACACTAATATGAACCGAACAACCTCTTGGTTATAGGCCCAGCTGTCAATCACCCCAGATGGGACTCGAACCCACAATCCCTGGCTTACCAAAGACTAATATGAACCCATAGACCTCTTGGTTATAGGCCCAGCTGTCAATCACCCCAGATGGGACTTGAACCCACAATCCCTGGCTTAGGAGGCCAGTGCCTTATCCATTAGGCCACTGGGCTTCACCTCACTCTGATTTACCAATTGTGTCCACATACAGCCAAAAATGTAGTCTATTTATATAAAAGTCTATGAGAAAATGACCCTACGTCCAATCTCTTGTGTCGTTTCTGGTTTAAACAACGGTCAAAATGCAAAACTCAAGGCTTCTAATCTGTAGCCCAAATATTAACAGATGGCTTCATAGTGAATAGATCCATATACAGTTTGCCCACTGAATTGAGTTCTGTTTTGATGCTTGTTTGGTTTGAGCCCTTTTCACATGTGGTTCTCTCTCAATACAGTTAGCACTAAGTTGAGTTCTGTTGTAGTACTTTCAATCTTTTTATCACCGACCACTGACATGATGTCCTCATTTACATGGTTAACAATAACCTCTAACTCTTCTCAAACACTAATATGAACCGAACAACCTCTTGGTTATAGGCCCAGCTGTCAATCACCCCAGATGGGACTCGAACCCACAATCCCTGGCTTACCAAAGACTAATATGAACCCATAGACCTCTTGGTTATAGGCCCAGCTGTCAATCACCCCAGATGGGACTTGAACCCACAATCCCTGGCTTAGGAGGCCAGTGCCTTATCCATTAGGCCACTGGGGCTTCACCTCACTCTGATTTACCAATTGTGTCCACATACAGCCAAAAATGTAATCTATTTATATAGAAGTCTATGAGAAAATGACCCTACGTCCAATCTCTTGTGTCGTTTCTGGTTTAAACAACGGTCAAAATGCAAAACTCAAGGCTTCTAATCTGTAGCCCAAATATTAACAGATGGCTTCATAGTGACTAGATCCATATACAGTTTGCCCACTGAATTGAGTTCTGTTTTGATGCTTGTTTGGTTTGAGCCCTTTTCACATGTGGTTCTCTCTCAATACAGTTAGCACTAAGTTGAGTTCTGTTGTAGTACTTTCAATCTTTTTATCACCGACCACTGACATGATGTCCTCATTTACATGGTTAACAATAACCTCTAACTCTTCTCAAACACTAATATGAACCGAACAACCTCTTGGTTATAGGCCCAGCTGTCAATCACCCCAGATGGGACTCGAAACCACAATCCCTGGCTTACCAAAGACTAATATGAACCCATAGACCTCTTGGTTATAGGCCCAGCTGTCAATCACCCCAGATGGGACTTGAACCCACAATCCCTGGCTTAGGAGGCCAGTGCCTTATCCATTAGGCCACTGGGGCTTCACCTCACTCTGATTTACCAATTGTGTCCACATACAGCCAAAAATGTAGTCTATTTATATAGAAGTCTATGAGAAAATGACCCTACGTCCAATCTCTTGTGTCGTTTCTGGTTTAAACAACGGTCAAAATGCAAAACTCAAGGCTTCTAATCTGTAGCCCAAATATTAACAGATGGCTTCATAGTGAATAGATCCATATACAGTTTGCCCACTGAATTGAGTTCTGTTTTGATGCTTGTTTGGTTTGAGCCCTTTTCACATGTGGTTCTCTCTCAATACAGTTAGCACTAAGTTGAGTTCTGTTGTAGTACTTTCAATCTTTTTATCACCGACCACTGACATGATGTCCTCATTTACATGGTTAACAATAACCTCTAACTCTTCTCAAACACTAATATGAACCGAACAACCTCTTGGTTATAGGCCCAGCTGTCAATCACCCCAGATGGGACTCGAACCCACAATCCCTGGCTTACCAAAGACTAATATGAACCCATAGACCTCTTGGTTATAGGCCCAGCTGTAAATCACCCCAGATGGGACTTGAACCCACAATCCCTGGCTTAGGAGGCCAGTGCCTTATCCATTAGGCCACTGGGGCTTCACCTCACTCTGATTTACCAATTGTGTCCACATACAGCCAAAAATGTAGTCTATTTATATAGAAGTCTATGAGAAAATGACCCTACGTCCAATCTCTTGTGTCGTTTCTGGTTTAAACAACGGTCAAAATGCAAAACTCAAGGCTTCTAATCTGTAGCCCAAATATTAACAGATGGCTTCATAGTGAATAGATCCATATACAGTTTGCCCACTGAATTGAGTTCTGTTTTGATGCTTGTTTGGTTTGAGCCCTTTTCACATGTGGTTCTCTCTCAATACAGTTAGCACTAAGTTGAGTTCTGTTGTAGTACTTTCAATCTTTTTATCACCGACCACTGACATGATGTCCTCATTTACATGGTTAACAATAACCTCTAACTCTTCTCAAACACTAATATGAACCGAACAACCTCTTGGTTATAGGCCCAGCTGTCAATCACCCCAGATGGGACTCAAACCCACAATCCCTGGCTTAGGAGGCCAGTGCCTTATCCATTAGGCCACTGGGGCTTCACCTTACTCTGATTTACCAATTGTGTCCACATACAGCCAAAAATGTAGTCTATTTATATAGAAGTCTATGAGAAAATGACCCGACGTCCAATCTCTTGTGTCGTTTCTGGTTTAAACAACCGTCAAAATGCCAAACTCAAGGCTTTGGAACTCTAAGTGGCAGAACAAGAGATAAGGTGAGGGGACACCATTCCACATTTGGTTTTCTCTCAATAGAGTTTGCACTGAATTGAGTTCTGTTCTTGTGCTAGTTTGATTCCAACAAACTGTGAATATTTTTGCTTTTTATCACCGACCACTGACATGATGTCCTCATTTACATGGTTAACATCTAACATCTTTCTCTTACCCAAGGCTAAGAACCCATAGACCTCTTGGTTATAGGCCCAGCTGTCAATCACCCCAGATGGGACTCGAACCCACAATCCCTGGCTTAGGAGGCCAGTGCCTTATCCATTAGGCCACTGGGGCTTCACCTCACTCTGATTTACCAATTGTGTCCACATACATCAAAAATGTAGTCTATTTATATAGAAGTCTATGAGAAAATGACCCTACGTCCAATCTCTTGTGTCGTTTCTGGTTTAAACAACGGTCAAAATGCAAAACTCAAGGCTTCTAATCTGTAGCCCAAATATTAACAGATGGCTTCATAGTGACTAGATCCATATACAGTTTGTCCACTGAATCGAGTTCTGTTTTGATGCTTGTTTGGTTTGAGCCCTTTTCACATGTGGTTCTCTCTCAATACAGTTCGCACTAAGTTGAGTTCTGTTGTAGTACTTTCAATCTTTTTATCACCGACCACTGACATGATGTCCTCATTTACATGGTTAACAATAACCTCTAACTCTTCTCAAACACTAATATGAACCGAACAACCTCTTGGTTATAGGCCCAGCTGTCAATCACCCCAGAATCCCTGGCTTACCAAAGACTAATATGAACCCATAGACCTCTTGGTTATAGGCCCAGCTGTCACTCACCCCAGATGGGACTCGAACCAACAATCCCTGCTTACCAAAGACTAATAAGAACCCATAGACCTCTTGGTTATAGGCCCAGCTGTCAATCACCCCAGATGGGACTCGAACCCACAATCCCTGGCTTAGGAGGCCAGTGCCTTATCCATTAGGCCACTGGGGCTTCACCTCACTCTGATTTACCAATTGTGTCCACATACAGCCAAAAATGTAGTCTATTTATATAGAAGTCAATGAGAAAATGACCCGACGTCCAATCTCTTGTGTCGTTTCTGGTTTAAACAACGGTCAAAATGCAAAACTCAAGGCTTCTAATCTGTAGCCCAAATATTAACAGATGGCTTCATAGTGACTAGATCCATATACAGTTTGTCCACTGAATTGAGTTCTGTTTTGATGCTTGTTTGGTTTGAGCCCTTTTCACATGTGGTTCTCTCTCAATACAGTTCGCACTAAGTTGAGTTTTGTTGTAGTACTTTCAATCTTTTTATCACCGACCACTGACATGATGTCCTCATTTACATGGTTAACAATAACCTCTAACTCTTCTCAAACACTAATATGAACCGAACAACCTCTTGGTTATAGGCCCAGCTGTCAATCACCCCAGATGGGACTCGAACCCACAATCCCTGGCTTACCAAAGACTAATATGAAACCATAGACCTCTTGGTTATAGGCCCAGCTGTCAATCACCCCAGATGGGACTTGAACCCACAATCCCTGGCTTAGGAGGCCAGTGCCTTATCCATTAGGCCACTGGGGCTTCACCTCACTCTGATTTACCAATTGTGTCCACATACAGCCAAAAATGTAGTCTATTTATATAGAAGTCTATGAGAAAATGACCCTACGTCCAATCTCTTGTGTCGTTTCTGGTTTAAACAACGGTCAAAATGCAAAACTCAAGGCTTTTGAACTCTAAGTGGCAGAACAAGAGATGAGGTGAGGGGACACCATTCCACATTTGGTTTTCTCTCAATAGAGATTGCACTGAATTGAGTTCTGTTCTTTTGCTAGTTTGATTCCAACAAACTGTGAATATTTTTGCTTTTTATCACCGACCACTGACATGATGTCCTCATTTACATGGTTAACATCTAACATCTTTCTCTTCCCAAAGACTAATATGAACCCATAGACCTCTTGGTATAGGCCCAGCTGTCAATCACCCCAGATGGGACTCGAACCCACAATCCCTGGCTTAGGAGGCCAGTGCCTTATCCATTAGGCCACTGGGGCTTCACCTCACTCTGATTTACCAATTGTGTCCACATACAGCCAAAAATGTAGTCTATTGATATAGAAGTCTATGAGAAAATGACCCTACGTCCAATCTCTTGTGTCGTTTCTGGTTTAAACAACGGTCAAAATGCCAAACTCAAGGCTTCTAATCTGTAGCCCAAATATTAACAGATGGCTTCATAGTGACTAGATCCATATACAGTTTGTCCACAGAATTGAGTTCTGTTTTGATGCTTGTTTGGTTTGAGCCAAGTAACCTGTTTTGATTTTCCAACATTTTCCTTACATCTACATTTTCTTGGCTGATCCTAACTTCCTCTAACTTTGCTGAAACTCTAATAAATGACCTAATAACCTCTGGGTTACGGGGCCAACAGTTAATCACCCCAGATGGGACTCGAACCCACAATCCCTGGCTTAGGAGGCCAGTGCCTTATCCATTAGGCCACTGGGGCTTCACCTCACTCTGATTTACCAATTGTGTCCACATACAGCCAAAAATGTAGTCTATTTATATAGAAGTCTATGAGAAAATGACCCGACGTCCAATCTCTTGTGACGTTTCTGGTTTAAACAACGGTCAAAATGCAAAACTCAAGGCTTCTAATCTGTAGCCCAAATATTAACAGATGGCTTCATAGTGACTAGATCCATATACAGTTTGTACACTGAATTGAGTTCTGTTTTGATGCTTGTTTGGTTTGAGCCCTTTTCACATGTGGTTCTCTCTCAATACAGTTCGCACTAAGTTGAGTCATTTACATGGTTAACAATAACCTCTAACTCTTCTCAAACACTAATATGAACCGAACAACCTCTTGGTTATAGGCCCAGCTGTCAATCACCCCAGGTGGGACTCGAACCCACAATCCCTGGCTTAGGAGGCCAGTGCCTTATCCATTAGGCCACTGGGGCTTCACCTCACTCTGATTTACCAATTGTGTCCACATACATCAAAAATGTAGTCTATTTATATAGAAGTCTATGAGAAAATGACCCTACGTCCAATCTCTTGTGTCGTTTCTGGTTTAAACAACGGTCAAAATGCAAAACTCAAGGCTTCTAATCTGTAGCCCAAATATTAACAGATGGCTTCATAGTGACTAGATCCATATACAGTTTGCCCACTGAATTGAGTTCTGTTTTGATGCTTGTTTGGTTTGAGCCCTTTTCACATGTGGTTCTCTCTCAATACAGTTAGCACTAAGTTGAGTTCTGTTGTAGTACTTTCAATCTTTTTATCACCGACCACTGACATGATGTCCTCATTTACATGGTTAACAATAACCTCTAACTCTTCTCAAACACTAATATGAACCGAACAACCTCTTGGTTATAGGCCCAGCTGTCAATCACCCCAGATGGGACTCGAAACCACAATCCCTGGCTTACCAAAGACTAATATGAACCCATAGACCTCTTGGTTATAGGCCCAGCTGTCAATCACCCCAGATGGGACTTGAACCCACAATCCCTGGCTTAGGAGGCCAGTGCCTTATCCATTAGGCCACTGGGGCTTCACCTCACTCTGATTTACCAAATGTGTCCACATACAGCCAAAAATGTAGTCTATTTATATAGAAGTCTATGAGAAAATGACCCTACGTCCAATCTCTTGTGTCGTTTCTGGTTTAAAACAACGGTCAAAATGCAAAACTCAAGGCTTCTAATCTGTAGCCCCAAATATTAACAGATGGCTTCATAGTGAATAGATCCATATACAGTTTGCCCACTGAATTGAGTTCTGTTTTGATGCTTGTTTGGTTTGAGCCCTTTTCACATGTGGTTCTCTCTCAATACAGTTAGCACTAAGTTGAGTTCTGTTGTAGTACTTTCAATCTTTTTATCACCGACCACTGACATGATGTCCTCATTTACATGGTTAACAATAACCTCTAACTCTTCTCAAACACTAATATGAACCGAACAACCTCTTGGTTATAGGCCCAGCTGTCAATCACCCCAGATGGGACTCGAACCCACAATCCCTGGCTTACCAAAGACTAATATGAACCCATAGACCTCTTGGTTATAGGCCCAGCTGTCAATCACCCCAGATGGGACTTGAACCCACAATCCCTGGCTTAGGAGGCCAGTGCCTTATCCATTAGGCCACTGGGGCTTCACCTCACTCTGATTTACCAATTGTGTCCACATACAGCCAAAAATGTAGTCTATTATATAGAAGTCTATGAGAAAATGACCCTACGTCCAATCTCTTGTGTCGTTTCTGGTTTAAACAACGGTCAAAATGCAAAACTCAAGGCTTCTAATCTGTAGCCCAAATATTAACAGATGGCTTCATAGTGAATAGATCCATATACAGTTTGCCCACTGAATTGAGTTCTGTTTTGATGCTTGTTTGGTTTGAGCCCTTTTCACATGTGGTTCTCTCTCAATACAGTTAGCACTAAGTTGAGTTCTGTTGTAGTACTTTCAATCTTTTTATCACCGACCACTGACATGATGTCCTCATTTACATGGTTAACAATAACCTCTAACTCTTCTCAAACACTAATATGAACCGAACAACCTCTTGGTTATAGGCCCAGCTGTCAATCACCCCAGATGGGACTCAAACCCACAATCCCTGGCTTAGGAGGCCAGTGCCTTATCCATTAGGCCACTGGGGCTTCACCTTACTCTGATTTACCAATTGTGTCCACATACAGCCAAAAATGTAGTCTATTTATATAGAAGTCTATGAGAAAATGACCCGACGTCCAATCTCTTGTGTCGTTTCTGGTTTAAACAAACCGTCAAAATGCCAAACTCAAGGCTTTGGAACTCTAAGTGGCAGAACAAGAGATAAGGTGAGGGGACACCATTCCACATTTGGTTTTCTCTCAATAGAGTTTGCACTGAATTGAGTTCTGTTCTTGTGCTAGTTTGATTCCAACAAACTGTGAATATTTTTGCTTTTTATCACCGACCACTGACATGATGTCCTCATTTACATGGTTAACATCTAACATCTTTCTCTTACCCAAGGCTAAGAACCCATAGACCTCTTGGTTATAGGCCCAGCTGTCAATCACCCCAGATGGGACTCGAACCCACAATCCCTGGCTTAGGAGGCCAGTGCCTTATCCATTAGGCCACTGGGGCTTCACCTCACTCTGATTTACCAATTGTGTCCACATACATCAAAAATGTAGTCTATTTATATAGAAGTCTATGAGAAAATGACCCTACGTCCAATCTCTTGTGTCGTTTCTGGTTTAAAACAACGGTCAAAATGCAAAACTCAAGGCTTCTAATCTGTAGCCCAAATATTAACAGATGGCTTCATAGTGACTAGATCCATATACAGTTTGTCCACTGAATCGAGTTCTGTTTTGATGCTTGTTTGGTTTGAGCCCTTTTCACATGTGGTTCTCTCTCAATACAGTTCGCACTAAGTTGAGTTCTGTTGTAGTACTTTCAATCTTTTTATCACCGACCACTGACATGATGTCCTCATTTACATGGTTAACAATAACCTCTAACTCTTCTCAAACACTAATATGAACCGAACAACCTCTTGGTTATAGGCCCAGCTGTCAATCACCCCAGAATCCCTGGCTTACCAAAGACTAATATGAACCCATAGACCTCTTGGTTATAGGCCCAGCTGTCACTCACCCCAGATGGGACTCGAACCAACAATCCCTGCTTACCAAAGACTAATAAGAACCCATAGACCTCTTGGTTATAGGCCCAGCTGTCAATCACCCCAGATGGGACTCGAACCCACAATCCCTGGCTTAGGAGGCCAGTGCCTTATCCATTAGGCCACTGGGGCTTCACCTCACTCTGATTTACCAATTGTGTCCACATACAGCCAAAAATGTAGTCTATTTATATAGAAGTCAATGAGAAAATGACCCGACGTCCAATCTCTTGTGTCGTTTCTGGTTTAAACAACGGTCAAAATGCAAAACTCAAGGCTTCTAATCTGTAGCCCAAATATTAACAGATGGCTTCATAGTGACTAGATCCATATACAGTTTGTCCACTGAATTGAGTTCTGTTTTGATGCTTGTTTGGTTTGAGCCCTTTTCACATGTGGTTCTCTCTCAATACAGTTCGCACTAAGTTGAGTTTTGTTGTAGTACTTTCAATCTTTTTATCACCGACCACTGACATGATGTCCTCATTTACATGGTTAACAATAACCTCTAACTCTTCTCAAACACTAATATGAACCGAACAACCTCTTGGTTATAGGCCCAGCTGTCAATCACCCCAGAATCCCTGGCTTACCAAAGACTAATATGAACCCATAGACCTCTTGGTTATAGGCCCAGCTGTCAATCACCCCAGAATCCCTGGCTTACCAAAGACTAATATGAACCCATAGACCTCTTGGTTATAGGCCCAGCTGTCAATCACCCCAGATGGGACTTGAACCCACAATCCCTGGCTTAGGAGGCCAGTGCCTTATCCATTAGGCCACTGGGGCTTCACCTCTCTCTGATTTACCAATTGTGTCCACATACAGCCAAAAATTTAGTCTATTTATATAGAAGTCTATGAGAAAATGACCCTACGTCCAATCTCTTGTGTCGTTTCTGGTTTAAACAACGGTCAAAATGCAAAACTCAAGACTTCTAATCTGTAGCCCAAATATTAACAGATAGCTTCATAGTGACTAGATCCATATACAGTTTGTCCACTGAATTGAGTTCTGTTTTGATGCTTGTTTGGTTTGAGCCCTTTTCACATGTGGTTCTCTCTCAATACAGTTCGCACTAAGTTGAGTCATTTACATGGTTAACAATAACCTCTAACTCTTCTCAAACACTAATATGAACCGAACAACCTCTTGGTTATAGGCCCAGCTGTCAATCACCCCAGGTGGGACTCGAACCCACAATCCCTGCTTACCAAAGACTAATATGAACCCATAGACCTCTTGGTTATAGGCCCAACTGTCAATCACCCCAGATGGGACTCGAACCCACAATCCCTGGCTTAGGAGGCCAGTGCCTTATCCATTGGGCCACTGGGGCATGAAAACTACAAATGTGTACCCGTTACAAACACATACAACACACAAAATGTGGTTTTAAATTAGGTAACAATGGCCTCGATTATCTTTCAACCTGTTGTGCCACTTCTGGTTCTTACAAAACCCCAGCCAGAATGCCAAACCCAAGGCTTTTGAACTCTAAGTGGCAGAAAAAGAGATAAGGTGAGAGGACACCTTTCCACATGTGGTTCTCTCTCAACACAGTTCACACTAAATTGAGTTCTGTTGTGTACTTTGAATACTTTTGGCTTTGTATCACCAACCACTGACATGATGACCCCAGTTAGATGGTTAACACTAACCTCTGACTCTTCTCGAACACTAATATGAACCCAACAGCACTTGGTTAATGGCCCAGCTGTCAACCACCCCAGATGGGACTTGAACCCACAATCCCTGGCTTCGGAGGCCAGTGCCTCGTTTCTGGTTTAAACAACGGTCAAAATGCCAAACTCAAGGCTTCTAATCTGAGGCCCAATTATTAACAGATGGCTTCATAGTGACTAGATCCATATACAGTTTGTCCACTGAATTGAGTTCTGTTTTGATGCTTGTTTGGTTTGAGCCCTTTTCACATGTGGTTCTCTCTCAATACATTTCGCACTAAGTTGAGTTCTGCGAATCTTTTTGCATCACCAACCACTGACATGATGTCCTCATTTACATGGTTAATACTAACCTCTAACTCTTCTCAAACACTAATATGAACCGAACAACCTCTTGGTTATAGGCCCAGCTGTCAATCACCCCAGAATCCCTGGCTTACCAAAGACTAATATGAACCCATAGACCTCTTGGTTATAGGCCCAGCTGTCAATCACCCCAGAATCCCTGGCTTACCAAAGACTAATATGAACCCATAGACCTCTTGGTTATAGGCCCAGCTGTCAATCACCCCAGATGGGACTTGAACCCACAATCCCTGGCTTAGGAGGCCAGTGCCTTATCCATTAGGCCACTGGGGCTTCACCTCACTCTGATTTACCAATTGTGTCCACATACAGCCAAAAATTTAGTCTATTTATATAGAAGTCTATGAGAAAATGACCCTACGTCCAATCTCTTGTGTCGTTTCTGGTTTAAACAACGGTCAAAATGCAAAACTCAAGGCTTCTAATCTGTAGCCCAAATATTAACAGATAGCTTCATAGTGACTAGATCCATATACAGTTTGTCCACTGAATTGAGTTCTGTTTTGATGCTTGTTTGGTTTGAGCCCTTTTCACATGTGGTTCTCTCTCAATACAGTTCGCACTAAGTTGAGTTCTGTTGTAGTACTTTCAATCTTTTTATCACCGACCACTGACATGATGTCCTCATTTACATGGTTAACAATAACCTCTAACTCTTCTCAAACACTAATATGAACCGAACAACCTCTTGGTTATAGGCCCAGCTGTCAATCACCCCAGGTGGGACTCGAACCCACAATCCCTGCTTACCAAAGACTAATATGAACCCATAGACCTCTTGGTTATAGGCCCAACTGTCAATCACCCCAGATGGGACCCGAACCCACAATCCCTGGCTTAGGAGGCCAGTGCCTTATCCATTGGGCCACTGGGGCATGAAAACTACAAATGTGTACCCGTTACGTACACATACAACACACAAAATGTGGTTTTAAATTAGGTAACAATGGCCTCGATTATCTTTCAACCTGTTGTGCCACTTCTGGTTCTTACAAAACCCCAGCCAGAATGCCAAACCCAAGGCTTTTGAACTCTAAGTGGCAGAAAAAGAGATAAAGTGAGAGGACACCTTTCCACATGTGGTTCTCTCTCAACACAGTTCACACTAAATTGAGTTCTGTTGTGTACTTTGAATACTTTTGGCTTTGTATCACCAACCACTGACATGATGACCCCAGTTAGATGGTTAACACTAACCTCTGACTCTTCTCGAACACTAATATGAACCCAACAGCACTTGGTTAATGGCCCAGCTGTCAACCACCCCAGATGGGACTTGAACCCACAATCCCTGGCTTCGGAGGCCAGTGCCTCGTTTCTGGTTTAAACAACGGTCAAAATGCCAAACTCAAGGCTTCTAATCTGTAGCCCAAATATTAACAGATTGCTTCATAGTGACTAGATCCATATACAGTTTGTCCACTGAATCGAGTTCTGTTTTGATGCTTGTTTGGTTTGAGCCCTTTTCACATGTGGTTCTCTCTCAATACATTTCGCACTAAGTTGAGTTCTGCGAATCTTTTTGCATCACCAACCACTGACATGATGTCCTCATTTACATGGTTAATACTAACCTCTAACTCTTCTCAAACACTAATATGAACCGAACAACCTCTTGGTTATAGGCCCAGCTGTCAATCACCCCAGATGGGACTCGAACCCACAATCCCTGGCTTACCAAAGACTAATATGAACCCATAGACCTCTTGGTATAGGCCCAGCTGTCAATCACCCCAGATGGGACTCGAACCCACAATCCCTGGCTTAGGAGGCCAGTGCCTTATCCATTAGGCCACTGGGGCTTCACCTCACTCTGATTTACCAATTGTGTCCACATACAGCCAAAAATGTAGTCTATTGATATAGAAGTCTATGAGAAAATGACCCTACGTCCAATCTCTTGTGTCGTTTCTGGTTTAAACAACGGTCAAAATGCAAAACTCAAGGCTTTTGAACTCTAAGTGGCAGAACAAGAGATGAGGTGAGGGGACACCATTCCACATTTGGTTTTCTCTCAATAGAGATTGCACTGAATTGAGTTATGTTCTTTTGCTAGTTTGATTCCAACAAACTGTGAATATTTTTGCTTTTTATCACCGACCACTGACATGATGTCCCCATTTACATGGTTAACATCTAACATCTTTCTCTTCCCAAAGACTAATATGAACCCATAGACCTCTTGGTATAGGCCCAGCTGTCAATCACCCCAGATGGGACTCGAACCCACAATCCCTGGCTTAGGAGGCCAGTGCCTTATCCATTGGGCCACTGGGGCATGAAAACTACAAATGTGTACCCGTTACGTACACATACAACACACAAAATGTGGTTTTAAATTAGGTAACAATGGCCTCGATTATCTTTCAACCTGTTGTGCCACTTCTGGTTCTTACAAACCCCAGCCAGAATGCCAAACCCAAGGCTTTTGAACTCTAAGTGGCAGAAAAAGAGATAAGGTGAGAGGACACCTTTCCACATGTGGTTCTCTCTCAACACAGTTCACACTAAATTGAGTTCTGTTGTGTACTTTGAATACTTTTGGCTTTGTATCACCAACCACTGACATGATGACCCCAGTTAGATGGTTAACACTAACCTCTGACTCTTCTCGAACACTAATATGAACCCAACAGCACTTGGTTAATGGCCCAGCTGTCAACCACCCCAGATGGGACTTGAACCCACAATCCCTGGCTTCGGAGGCCAGTGCCTCGTTTCTGGTTTAAACAACGGTCAAAATGCCAAACTCAAGGCTTCTAATCTGTAGCCCAAATATTAACAGATGGCTTCATAGTGACTAGATCCATATACAGTTTGTCCACTGAATCGAGTTCTGTTTTGATGCTTGTTTGGTTTGAGCCCTTTTCACATGTGGTTCTCTCTCAATACAGTTCGCACTAAGTTGAGTTCTGTTGTAGTACTTTCAATCTTTTTATCACGACCACTGACATGATGTCCTCATTTACATGGTTAACAATAACCTCTAACTCTTCTCAAACACTAATATGAACCGAACAACCTCTTGGTTATAGGCCCAGCTGTCAATCACCCCAGAATCCCTGGCTTACCAAAGACTAATATGAACCCATAGACCTCTTGGTTATAGGCCCAGCTGTCAATCACCCCAGATGGGACTCAAACCCACAATCCCTGGCTTACCAAAGACTAATATGAACCCATAGACCTCTTGGTTATAGGCCCAGCTGTCAATCACCGCAGATGGGACTCAAACCCACAATCCCTGGCTTAGGAGGCCAGTGCCTTATCCATTAGGCCACTGGGGCTTCACCTCACTCTGATTTACCAATTGTGTCCACATACAGCCAAAAATGTAGTCTATTGATATAGAAGTCTATGAGAAAATGACCCTACGTCCAATCTCTTGTGTCGTTTCTGGTTTAAACAACGGTCAAAAGGCCAAACTCAAGGCTTCTAATCTGTAGCCCAAATATTAACAGATGGCTTCATAGTGACTAGATCCATATACCGTTTGTACACTGAATTGAGTTCTGTTTTGATGCTTTTTGGTTTGAGCCCTTTTCACATGTGGTTCTCTCTCAATACAGTTCGACTAAGTTGAGTTCTGTGAATCTTTTTTGCATCACCAACCACTGACATGATGTCCTCATTTACATGGTTAACACTAACCTCTAACACTATGAACCAAACAACCTCTTGGTTATAGGCCCAGCTGTCAATCACCCCAGATGGGAATCGAACCCACAATCCCTGGCTTAGGGGGCCAGTGCATTATCCATTAGGCCACTGGGGCTTCACCTCACTCTGACTTACCAATTGTGTCCACATACAGCCAAAAATGTAGTCTATTTATATAGAAGTCTATGAGAAAATGACCCTACGTCCAATCTCTTGTGTCGTTTCTGGTTTAAACAACGGTCAAAATGCAAAACTCAAGGCTTTTGAACTCTAAGTGGCAGAACAAGAGATGAGGTAAGGGGACACCATTCCACATTTGGTTTTCTCTCAATAGAGTTGGCACTGAATTGAGTTCTGTTCTTGTGCTAGTTTTATTCCAACAAACTGTGAATATTTTTGCTTTTTATCACCGACCACTGACATGATGTCCTCATTTACATGGTTAACATCTAACATCTTTCTCTTCCCAAAGACTAATATGAACCCATAGACCTCTTGGTTATAGGACCAGCTGTCAATCACCCCAGATGGGACTCAAACCCACAATCCCTGGCTTAGTTCTGTTTCTGACACAACCCCCAGACAAAATGCCAAACATAATGACTAGATCCATATACAGTTTGTTCACTGAATTGAGTTCTGTTTTGATGCTTGTTTGGTTTGAGCCAAGTAACCTGTTTTCATTTTCCAACATTTTCCTTACATCTACATTTTCTTGGCTGATCCTAACTTCCTCTAACTTTGCTGAAACTCTAATAAAAGACCTAATAACCTCTGGGTTACGGGGCCAACAGTTAATCACCCCAGATGGGACTCGAACCCACAATCCCTGGCTTAGGAGGCCAGTGCCTTATCCATTGGGCCACTGGGGCTTTACAAAATACAATTTCACCAGTTCAACTCACACACAACCACTTCCAACAACAATGTGTGGTACAATGGCCCCTGATGCTTCTGTGACAGTAACAAAGGTTAAATGAAAGACAACACATTAGGACAAAACCGTACTTTAGTGGCTTTTTCATTGTAGTAATTCTATGTGTTCAGAAGGTAATTGTTGTTTAACTTTGTTACAAACAAGCATCACGATACATCAGGTGCTACAGGGGAAACAAATTGGTCTTCAAATACCATCGAATCCAAAAACATCCTTCATTTTTCAGAGATGAAAGTTTACAAACCAGACTCCACTCCTTCAAACCATTGCTCCACAATGCTACTAGAAAGCACTTCAGAGAGTATACAGGCTAAATGTTTCCCTTACTGAAAATAAATCCATTCAGTATTCAAATGTCTCTCACCTGCGTATTCCTGCGGCCTCATTGGTCGGTTGATGACCCTCTGGAAGGCCGATATCCAATCGCGCTGTTCGGGTTCGGTCTCGCAGGCGAACAGGAACTTCCTGTCGGGCGTGACGATGGTGATGCCGTGGCTCCAGTGGTGTCCCTGCGTGGAGGAGGGCAGCCCGGACAGCACCGTGTAGCTGTTCTCCTTACTGCCGATGAACACCTCTCCACGGGCATAGGCGTCCTGAGAGCAGACATTCAACGCTTGTATTGTCATGTGTACATAGATACAGTGTAGATATGGCAATGAACATCTTAGGTCACAGGCTCCTCCAACAGTGCAACACAATAAAGCTGATCAAATAGTTAAAATAGTGCAAGGAGAGTCTCTATCCTCCTGGGAACCGAGGAACAAAGGTGTCTCTCAATTGTTTTGTATTTTCTTTTCCTACCTATTTAGGGTTCAAAAAACATCTTGCAAATTTAGACAATTCTTTATTTCATTTTAAATGTTACAGTATGTCCACTGTAGAGGAAGCCAATACCATTTTAGTGTGAAAAGACCGCCATAATTAACAGATAAACGATATAACATATTATGCTTATAGAACGATATTAATAGAAGAATGCATTCACCTTTGTTTTGAACAATAAATAATGAATAGATCTGAACATTGCTGAATATCTGATCAATAAAATATAAAATAAAATACTAGTTTTGGTGAATGCTGCTAAATCTTCAAAGACTTTGTAGTCAATGTACTGGGAGAAGTACTCCAATTGGACTCCAGTCTGCACGGGCTGTAGGGTCATCATGACTAGATTTATGGATGTGGTATCCAGGGCCCAGGGCCCAAGAGTTCAAAACTTGTAATCCCTATCTGATCAGATCAGATTTGGATTTTGGGGAGTTCAAAACCAAAAACCAGGATTAGGATCACTTTGATATCCGATCAGATCAGGAAATCCAATCCAAGCTTTAATCTGGATCAAATCTTCAAAACGGGTTCAAACCGACAACACAGGGTTGGGATCAGTTTGATCCCAACTAACTGGATTATCCTGATCCCACCAGAGGGGTGGGTTTCCAGTGGATTACCAGAGCAACATGTACTGTACCATTTATTTAAAAATATGTTTCAATTTAAATTAGATGGCAAAGTTTGTTAACTGAAATAATACACCATTTTTAGCCTTCATGGGAAATACATTTTATTTTTCCATTTTTGGTCACGTTTGTGCCTATTTTGTTTTCAACCAAATGTTGATGACATAAATGTTTATGCTCATGAAAGTATCACAACAAAGATTGTCAATCACAAATGTAATTTAGATTAAAGAAAAAATATCTTCAATAAAAAAAAAAGTCCATCATCTGTCATCACCTTTCAGAAGTAATTGCGGACAATAGAAGTCTCTGCAATGTGGTCTCTTGTCTTCCTTGTAGTATTTTTCATGTCCACTAGATGGCGATCGGTAGGATTAAAGCGCTGATATTCAGGATCTAGTCATCTTGAAAAGTCGTAATCTGAATCAGGGTGATCCTATCCTGAATTTCTTTGAACTCCAGGGACAACATTTGGCCGATTTGTCTGATCCTGGATCACAACACATGGGATTTCAAAATCTGATTGGATCTGATTGAGATTAAAAGTGTTGAACTCGTGGGCCCAGTTGACTCATAGGAACACACTTGGCATTCATGAGGCAATTCTCATTTTTCATGGCTCCACTTCAAATAAAAAACAACAATAAGACATACGTGCAAGTAATTGGAATATGATGCATTAGATAAATAAATTGTAAGTTGCAACCAGATGAATGTTAGGGATGTTTTTTCAAAAGTTCAGGTGTTCAACAGTCTTATGTTCCTGTGGGATGAAACTGTCCCTGAGTCTGGTGGTTTTAGACCAGAGAGAGAGGAAGTCTGATGAAGAAAGTGAGCGGTCAGACAGAAACAAAGGGGATATAATGAGGTCTTACCAGAGGGTCTTTGAAGTACATGAGTCTCCTGTCGTCCATGGTGAACCACCTCTTCTTAAAGCCCTCTGTGTGCTGAGGCAGAGAAAAATATAATATTACACGTTGAAGAGACAATTTATTATTTAGGAAAGTTGAGTTTTCTGCAAGTTTCAATCCAGTTTTTTTAACTTTTCCAGTATAATGTTTGTTGGTGATAGTTAGGGTATTTAAGCTGAACAACATTCAAAGAAAAAGTATTGCTTCATTATAAGAAGTCACCAACAAGTTGGAAACTATTCGACTATGACCTCCAGATGCTTTCAGATTTAGGCAAATGTAACTTTGGTAATGAGGTTTAGTAATAGTATACATCCTGATTTGACGTTGCAGGAACTTAAGGATCCAGTGATTATGCAAACCTTTGGACCGGTTTTCTCCATAAATCCTTCCTTCATGAAGCTTCGGGTCAGTTTAGGCACCAGCTGGAGGAAAGAGACTATCGTTAGCATTTAGAGCTAAATAGCTACAGATAGCTATTACAATGTCTTTCCCTCTTATTTGACTCAATTATTTTTTCAATAAGTTAATCGACCAATCTTAAAACTGAGATCTGTAAAATCTGTAAAACTTTCTCCATAAAGAATCATGAAAAAATACCATTTTGAATTTACCAAATGTTTGCTCAAAGGTTTAAAACAAATTCGTCATTCAGCAGAAAAAATACACAACAAATAAATAAACAAATAATTTAGAAGTAAATTATTTGGCCCCACAAGAGCTTGCAAATAATATAATATTTATTATACGGTTACATGCTACTTTACAGAAGCACATTGCCAATAAACTACATGTCCCACAATGCATCTCAAATTTGAGTTTTTCTCAGAATTTGACTTTCTTTGTCAAAATATGCCTTTTTTCTTAGAATTAGCATTTTTCTCAAAATCTCACTTCTTTTTTTGTTTTTCCAGAATGTGGCTTTTCTTTGAAAATCATATTGTGACATTCTCCCTGAAGAGACTTGCAATTATTTGCCCTAAGCTTCTGCTTTCAGATTCATTATGAAGTTATTACCCTATCCGATAATAATCCAATGCAGAGGCAATAATGTAATATAATACATTTATATATTAAACATTTATATATGTATTTTTATATAGTCTTAAAGTTACAACCGGCCCTTTGAGTGCAACCATAATGCTGATGTGGCCCGTGATGAAATTGAGTTTGACCCCCCTGCTTTAGATGAAAATAAGGAGCCCCTCCCCACGCCCCTCTGAGAGATATTTGGTTACAAAGAACTCAATGGTGCTCTAGGAGGAGATTCAGGTGATAAGGGGTCTATCTAGGGGTTTAGGGGTTGCTGATTGGCTAATGGTTACACAAGACAACACATTGTTATGACATCATAAAGTGGCCAAAATCTGATCAGCTCATTTTCAGACAGGTTTTTATAGAAATGGATCAAAAAGAGAGAGAATCTTTGTTCCTGAAAATGTCAGAGTCTCTTTCCACAGAGGGGACACATGTTGATGAAGAAGAGACATGAAGAAGAGGGGACACATGTTGATGTAGAAGAGACATGGAGAAGAGGGGACACATGTTGATGTAGAAGAGACATGAAGAAGAGGGGACACATGTTGATGTAGAAGAGACATGAAGAAGAGGGGACACATGTTGATGTAGAAGAGACATGAAGAAGAGGGGACACATGTTGATGTAGAAGAGACATGGAGAAGAGGGGACACATGTTGATGTAGAAGAGACATGAAGAAGAGGGGACACATGTTGATGTAGAAGAGACATGGAGAAGAGGGGACACATGTTGATGTAGAAGAGACATGGAGAAGAGGGGACACATGTTGATGTAGAAGAGACATGAAGAAGAGGGGGACACATGTTGATGTAGAAGAGACATGAAGAAGAGGGGACACATGTTGATGTAGAAGAGACATGAAGAAGAGGGGACACATGTTGATGTAGAAGAGACATGAAGAAGAGGGGACACATGTTGATGTAGAAGAGACATGAAGAAGAGGGGACACATGTTGATGTAGAAGAGACATGAAGAAGAGGGGACACATGTTGATGTAGAAGAGACATGAAGAAGAGGGGACACATGTTGATGTACAAGAGACATGAAGAAGAGGGGACACATGTTGATGAAGAAGAGACATGAAGAAGAGGGGACACATGTTGATGTAGAGGAGACATGAAAAAGTGGATTTTGCATAATAGGTGACCTTTAAATGCTCACCTCCTCATCACTGGCTCCAGGAAAGGCCACCTGCAGGTAATGGAACCTGGCCGCTCTGATAGCATTGAACCAGTCCACCATCTCCTGTAATAAAGACACACACACACACACACACACACACACACACACACACACACACACACACACACACACACACACACACACACACACACACACACACACACACACACACACACACACACACAGAGTGAGTGATTTTTTTTCTTTTTTCTCCGCTGCCAGTGAAGGCATCACTAAGGTGTGTTCAGAGGCCTCTGTGCTGCTGCAGAGCTGTCGATAACAGCACCACAGAAGAAGAGTGACGGTGACACCGAATGAACCCAACGAACCCTTATAATAATAATAATAATGGATTCAATTTATAAAGCACTACATATCTGATCTCAGATCCCAAAGTGCTACAAGTAGTCAACAAGAACAGTAGAAATAAACATTACACACACGGTAGAATTAAGAAAAAAGCAATACAAAAATAAAAAAATAAATAAAAGGGATATAAAAAGGTCTAGGCAAAGGCTCTTTTGAAGAGAAGGGTCTTGAGGCCTTTTTTAAAAGCCTCCACGGTCTGTGGTGCTCTCATTTGGTCGGGGAGAGCATTCCACAGACTGGGAGCAGCCGAGCAGAAGGCCCGGTCTCCCATAGTACGGAGCTTAGTCCTGGGGGGTTTGAGGAAGTTGGAGTTGCTGGAGCGGGTGGTCCGTGAGGAGGTATGGGGGGTGAGGAGTTCCTTGAGGTAGGGAGGGGCAGTTCCATGGACACACTGGTGGGTGAGGACGGAGACCTTGAATTCAATCCTTAGTTTCACGGGTAGCCAGTGTAGTGCTTTAAGGATGTGGGTGATGTGATCATACTTGCGCACTCTCATCAGGATCCTAGCAGCGCTGTTCTGAATGTATTGTAGCTTCTGGATGCTTTTGTTAGGGATCCCGATGAGGAGTGCATTGCAGTAGTCCAGCCTGGAGGAGACAAAGGCATGGACCAGCTTTTCAGCGTCAGACAGAGTGAGTGTGGGGCGGAGTTTGGCGATGTTCCTGAGGTGATAAAAGGAGTTCTTGCACAGCTGTTTAATGTGGGCCTCAAAGGTCAGATGGGCGTCCATTTTAACACCCAGGTTGGTGACTATTGAGGAGAGGGTAATGTCCTGGCCGGAGAAGGTGATGGTGGTGATGGTGGATGACCGAACCTGGTGTGGGGTGCCAACTATAATTGCTTCGGTCTTGGCGCTGTTGAGTTTCATGAAGTTTTGCTTCATCCACGCCTGTATCTCCTCCAGGCAGGCAGTGAGTGTGGGTGAAGGCAGGGCTGCAGAGGAGGTAGGGTTGATCCTGAGGTACAGTTGGGTGTCATCAGCGTAGCAATGGAATGATACTCCATGTCGGCTGATGATAGAGCCAAGGGGGAGCATGTAGAGTGTGAAGAGGGTGGGGCCGAGAACTGATCCTTGAGGGACACCACAGGTGACGTTGTGGGTACCCGACTCTGCCTCGCCCAACGAGACATACTCTGTTCTCCCGGTGAGGTATGATCTGAACCAGTCAAGGGGAGAGTCAGAGAGTCCGATGGTGGAGTGCAGACGATGGAGGAGGATGCCGTGATCGACGGTGTCGAAAGCTGCAGTGAGATCGAGGAGGATGAGGAGAGAGGGAGAGCCAGCATCAGCCGTCATCAGCAGGTCGTTGGTGACCCTGACCAGGGCAGTTTCTGTGCTGTGGCCTGAGCGGAAACCAGACTGGAACTTCTCAAATAGATTGTTGGAGTTTAGGTGGTCATGGAGCTGAGCAGCAACTACTTTTTCCAGCACCTTTGATAGAAAAGGAAGGTTGGAAATGGGTCTGTAGTTGGCCAGGACTCCCGGGTCAAGGGAGGGTTTTTTGAGACGAGGTTTGATGACAGCGGTTTTTAGGGCAGAGGGGACATGGCCAGCCTGGAGTGAGAGGTTTACGATCTTAGTGATCATGGGGCTCATGGTACCGATGTACGATTTTACAAGAGCTGAAGGAAAGGGGTCCAGGACACAGGTGGAGGGCTTCATCCTCCTAACGATGCCATCCACCTCTCGCTGGGAGATGTCCGAGAAACAGCGAAGAGGCTGGGTTGTCCCAGGCTGTGGGTCAGCAGTTGTAACTGGAGGTGCAGAGGGGCTAGAGAGGAGGGAGCGGATGGTAGCAACTTTGTTATTGAAGAAGGCGGCGAAGTCGCTACACTGCTTGTTAGTGGAGTCGGAGTGTAGAGGACTTTGGGGTTTGAGGAGGTGGTTTATGGTGGAGAAGAGTTGCTTGGAGTTTCCAGTACTGTTGTTGATGAGGGAGGAGTAGTATTGGGACCGTGCATCTCTGAGGGACTGTGCATAGGCCTTCTGGTGTTCACGATAGGCTAACCGGTGAACAGTGAGTCCTGAGGCCTTGAGCCGCCGCTCAAGGACACGCCCAGCTGTCTTCATTCTCCGCAGTTCGCCGGTGTACCAAGGGGCTGAGCGCGAGAAGGTGACCATCCTGGTTTTGAGGGGGGCGTGCAGATCAAGGAGACTGTTAAGGGACTGGTTGTAATAAGCAACTGACTCATTTACTGATGAGAAGTTGGCGGAAGATAGATGCTGGAGGTCCAGAGTCATGGTGTCCGGGTTGATGTTCCTCAGGTTCCTGAAGCGGATTTGGCGTTTGGGCATGCTGAGTGGGCATTGGAAAGCGAGCTCCATAGAGATGGTCTTGTGGTCAGACACCCCCAAGTCATACACTAGCAGATTGCTGATGGGGGCGGAGTTTGTGATGACCAGGTCGAGCGTGTGGCCCTTGGCGTGTGTGGGGACATTAACATGCTGTGTCAGATTGAGGCAGTCCAGAAGTAGCAGAAACTCAGTGGCAAAGTGGCAGGAGGGGGAGTCAACGTGAATATTAAAATCTCCAAGTATGATAATATTGGCAGAGGTTGTGCATAGCGTAGTGAGAAGGTCGTGTATCTCTGGGATGAAAGCTGAGTTGGGTTTGGGTGGCCGGTAGATCAGAAGTATTGTCAGGGCGAAGGGGGGTTTACATTTAAATGCAAGGCATTCAAAAGAGGACAATACAGGCAGGGGCAGGAGTGACAGTTCCAATTCCTTTCGGTAGATAACAGCTAGGCCTCCACCACGACCAGTGCTGCGGGCTTTCTCCAAGTAGCTGTAGCTAGGAGGGCATGCTTCATTGAGGGTGGAGTAAACCTCTGGCTGATGCCAGGTTTCAGTGAGGCACATGAGGTCCATTTTCTCATCGGTGATGTGGTCATGAATGAAGGATGCTTTATTACTGAGGGATTGTGTATTCAGAAGTTCTATTTTGGCTTTGGAAGATGTGGTGAATCTCTGTAGGGGCCGGAGTAGGCTGTAATCCACTCCACGTTTTCCAGACTCCTTCGTGTGTGGCGGTCTCGCGATGCTCTCCGTGTATTCATGCAGCGGTCTCGCGATGTTTCTGGCGTGATTTGACCCCGCCATGAACGGGCTCTGATGACTCGTCAGATGTGCGACACGACGGCAGACAGAGTGGATGGATGGAATATCTGCAACTCCGTGCTGGGAATATACAGTTTGTCTTTTTCTTTGGCTTCGGTGGATATAGCGAGGCCGACGAAGAAGTCCAAGTTGTTTAATGACTGAGGTGCTGGTTGGAGCGTTGGAGTGGTTGAAACTCAGGAGTTGGGGAATAGAAAACCTCAACATGTCAACAGGTCGGGCGCCGAAGAAGTTTGGTAGCGGTGCTTAGCAGCGAGGGCTAACAGCAACGAGACAGCTGGAAGGCTATCCCGATAGTATACCTCACGTCTGGGAGTGAAACAGAGGATGGGAGAGAGGCAAGCAGTCAGCCGGAGATAGTCGGCGAATTTGGGCGATACAGCAGGTGAGTCCCGACAGTCGTCAGGTCCAAAACCGTCAATAATCACGAGGTTTAAGATAGAAAAGCACTTAAACAGACTCAAAGTTTAGTCATATAACTTAAAAGCAGATAAACTAGCTTAAAAGCAGATAGAAACTCTGAGGCATAGGAGAAGCGGCGAACAACAAGCGCCAGCGTCCTCTCCTGTGAGACGCACACCGCTGCACCACTGCTTTGCTTGGTGTGTTTTCCGTTCTGTGCCCCTTTTTGGAATGAATCATACCAGGCTCATCCCTTCCTGTCTGAGCCTGCAGTTCCACCCCCCAGCCAGCAGAGGGAGCACCGCCATCGCTCTTTTCACTCTCCAAATAATATGTTTCAAATATTTGTATTGCGAAGAAGCATACAAGAGTACGCAGTAGGACAGACTTCTTTGGGGTGGAAATCATGCTTCCCTTTTTCAACATAGAAGACAAACAGAACAGCCAACAAGAAATAATAAAGAAAAAAACATAGCATGACAGGAATAGTGGGAAAGAACATACAGAATAGTATGTATAATAAAAAATAAATAAAATTAAAGGGTTCAAATGAGCCCAGACTACTCTCCTAATAATATGGCTTTTAGTATGTCTCCTTTTCTTGTCTTTGTTTATGAACTCAGAACAGAGACAACACACACATATATATCAATGATATTCCAATCCAACTTTATTTATATAGCACTTTAAAACCTTCAGACCAAAGTGCTGTACAGAGAGATAAGCTCACAAAGGTCATTTACATTCATACTGTTGTATACATTACATTACATGTTAGACGCTTTTATCCAAAGTGACTTACATACTCAATACTGTGGACACACAGGAGCAATTTGGGGTGAAGCGTCTCAGGGACACAACGACATGCTGACTGCAGTGGGGTTTGAACCTGTGCTCACCTGAACCCAACACCAATGCACAACCCACTGCGCCACACGCCTCCGGTATATACGTAAACTGTTGCAATTGCTGCCATTTTTGTTTTGCTAAGTCCTCCCATTTTCGATATTTTCGTGGCAATTTCTACTGTGTTTCCTTATTGTGCATGTAGGGCTGCACAATCTAGCAAAAATAAATCATTTTGATTTTAACTAAAAAATCACTAAAAAAATGTTCAAAACAACAGATAAAGCCAGAAATCTAGGTGTAGTCATGGACTCTGACCTGAGTTTCAACAGCCACATTAAAACAGTTACTAAATCAGCCTACTATCACCTAAAGAACATATCTAGGATTAAAAGACTAATGTCACAGCAGGATTTGGAAAAACTTGTCCATGCTTTTATCTTCAGTAGACTGGACTACTGCAATGGTGTCTTCACAGGTCTCACTAAAAAGTCTATTCGGAAGCTGCAGCTGATTCAGAACGCCGCTGCTCGAGTCCTCACTAACACTAAGAAAGTGGATCACATCACTCCTGTTCTGAAGTCTTTACACTGGCTTCCTGTGTGTCAAAGAATAGATTTCAAAATACCGCTGCTGGTTTATAAAGCTTTGAATGGTTTAGGCCCAAAATACATTTGTGACCTCCTGCTAAATGATGAACCATCCAGATCTCTCAGGTCTTCAGGGACTGGTCAGCTTTCTGTCCCCAGAGTCAGAACTAAACATGGAGAAGCAGCGTTCAGTTATTATGCTCCAAATATCTCGAACAAACTCCCAGAAACCTGCAGGTCCGCTGCAACTCTGACTACTTTCAAATCCAGCAAGAAGACTTTTCTTTTTGTCGCTGCTTTTAATTGAACTATTCACATCTTAGACTGCACTGCACTTCGAATTGCCTTGTGTTGAAAAGTGCTATATAAATAAACTTGCCTTAAATGTTCACATTTCTGTAAAACAATATATTACATTTGGGTAAAACTTGATTCATTGCGCAATGCTAATGTCAATCACAGACAATTGTTTTTGATAGACCCTCTATTGTTTGATTGAAAGCTTGTTCTTTTACCTTAATTTGGAAGTAGACATCTTTGAAATAAAGCTTAAAGTCCACATGTTACCTGAGTAGACTCAGAGCCCAAACACCCACAAACTGTGTCAAACTCTCTCTGAGTGCTCTGTCGCTGCTGAAGACACTGATACTACGAATGAAGAGTTATGCAAAAAGCCAGAAGGAAATGAATTATTGACATTCCCAAGTCCCCGAGTGTTTAAAGCAGACAGCTGCATATTAGACCACCAACCCTGTATTACTGCACTCTCAGACGTGACATGGAGAATATGAGAAGTCTTTGGAGGTTATTATCCCAAAGAAATGGAAATGGCAGCTAAAGTGGAACAACCAAAGTGACCCTCAGGGTGTTTCTCAATGTCGAGGACGCTTCCTTGGTAGTACAAGTCCCTCCGAGTCAGGTCCTTCAGAAGCGGCAAGAATCCTTCCTAGCCTCGGAAAACGAAGAATGGTGGAACAGGCTAACAGGTGTGCGTCATATGAGAGGCCCCGCCTTAAATGGAGCGCGATTTCCGCCAAAGATTTGGAAATTGGTCCGGTGCGCAAAGCATTGTGGGGATTTTAAGACCGCGGGGTCTACACATGTGCAGCCTCGAAATTTCCCGCAACGAAGTACGCCTGCCTCGGTAGAATTCAAAGCATCCTGGACATTGGAACAATACTTCGGCAGGACTCGCTCTGGAGCATCCTTCCTCGACATTGAGAAACACCATCTCTTTCCCAATGAAAGCAGCTAGCATTAGCTTCAAAGGTCGCTAAAGGTCACATGATGACATATTACCCTAATTAGCATGTACTTCTGGTAAGAGGGGAGGAGAAACATCGGTATAAGAGCCATGGACAACTCTGTGTTAATAATAATAACAATAATTGATTAGAATATATACCTTACTTGTTCACTCGTGCTCTGAATAGTTGCTAAAAAGTTGCTAAATGTGTAGTCATGTAGCTTTGATAGATAGATGGTGTTACAGCCGCTGCTTTCCTCGTGTCATTAACTCTGTTTGTGTGTGTATGTAAATGAGCTGTGCAGTCCCTCTGATGTCATTGGCCGTCCCGTCCTCGCAACATCCGAGGTGATTGGATTGACGTCATCCAATCCCCGCCCGCTTCTGCTACGTCATCCGGGGGAGGAGTACAAAGGCCGGGCAAGGACATCATTCTAGAGCAGTGGTTCTCAACTGGTCAGGCCTCGGGACCCACTTTTTACTTGGCCAATACATCGCGACCCAACATTTTGAAGCATACAATATTAATAGAAGTGAAGTACAGCATATATCCCTTATATCCCTTCACAGAACTAAAGTATGCTTTTAAAAAAGGTTTAATGAGATGATGGAATCAAAGCTGAACTATATAAAAAGGCACGCATGCTGAAAACCCAACCCCAGCAGGGGGTCTGGGGGGATTCTCCCCCAGGAGATTTTTAGAAATACTAACATAAACTATGCATTCTGGTACACTGAGAAGAAAATAAATAAATCTATTACTACCCGACATATTAATAATATTTTATGCCATTGTTTGTTTTTCACTTTGTTCTGACATCTTGCTGCGAGAAGAGTAAAGAGGAGATAGTCTGTGTGACTTACTTTAAATTGTGGGTAAGGGTAGATGGCTCCCATTGTTCTGTGACCTGTCAGTCATCAGACCGGGGGTCATATTTCATTACGTGTTCATTTGTATCTGAAGTTGTAACCATGGATGTATAAAAAAGAGTTCTACCGAAAAGTTATTCTCCGTGGGGACTTCCGGCAACAATCTTGATTCTGATTGGCCAGAAGACTCGAAAAAACATCAGCAAAGATGTTTTATTGAGAAGATGATCACTACGTGACAGAAGTTTTCAAAACCGTTCATGGTCTCCGGTACTTCCAGTCCAACGCCGACTGCATGCACAGCGTTAGAACATCGGGCCTTCAAAATAAAAGTTTGACTTTTTCCCAAAAAAATAATTCCAATTTTTTTTTTTTCAATTTTTTTTTCTTCACTCACACATCCGCGACCCACTCGAAACGGGTCCGCGACCCACTTTTGGGTCGCGACCCACCAGTTGAGAACCACTGTTCTAGAGGATCTGTATTGTGAGACAGACGCCTCCAGCCTCTCGTTGTGTTGCCGCCATATTCTGTGCTTTGTTAGACTGCCTAGCAGCGTGCTAAGTAGGTTTTCTGTGCTAGTTACACTGAGTAGCAGTGTGCCGTAGTGTTCTGTGTTTAGTATAGTGTCAAATAAACCACTTGTAACTTATACCAATTCTACTCTGGTTGTGTTTCTTCCCTTTGGATTCCCTCGACCCAAAAGGGAACGTAATAGATGGATAGATGGATAGAGAGATAGATAGATAGAGAGATAGATAGATAGATAGAGAGATAGATAGATAGATAGATGGAGAGATAGATAGATAGAGAGATAGATGGATAGATAGATAGATAGATAGAGAGAGAGATAGAGAGATAGATAGATAGAGAGATAGATAGATAGATAGATAGATAGATAGATAGATAGATGGATAGATAGATAGATAGAGAGATAGATGGATATATAGATAGATGGATAGATAGATGGATAGATGGATAGATAGATAGAGAGATAGATGGATATATAGATAGATGGAGAGATAGATGGATAGATAGATAGATAGATAGATAGAGAGATAGATGGATATATAGATAGATGGAGAGATAGATGGATAGATAGATAGATAGATAGATAGAGAGATAGATGGAGAGATAGATGGATAGATAGATAGATAGATAGAGAGAGAGATAGATGGATATATAGATAGATGGAGAGATAGATGGATAGATAGATAGATAGATAGAGAGATAGATGGATATATAGATAGAGAGATAGATAGAGAGAGAGATAGATAGATAGATAGATAGAGAGATAGATGGATATATAGATAGAGAGATAGATAGAGAGAGAGATAGATGGATATATAGATAGAGAGATAGATAGAGAGAGAGATAGATAGATAGATAACAACAGTTGATCTGTGTACCTTAGCATCGCTGTGGTAGACGAAGATGTTCCTTGTGCTGTTGTCTCTCAGGTAGGTGATCTGCAAACCACACGGGTTTCCAATCTTAGCCGGCTGGAAGGTGGCGTTCAGGGTCTCGATCTTCATCATCGCTTTGGGATCCCTGGCCTTAGGGGAGAGGGAGAATACAGGACTTAGTACGCATTGAATATATCTGATGCAAATGTACATTAGAAGAAGCAATAAAGTCAAAACTACGTCACCACGGTTATTTAGTTATTTAGCCTCTTTAATCTATTTAGCCTACATATGACATCAGAATCAGAAACAGGTTTATTGGGTTGAAACGTACGAGGAATTTGACTTGATGTCATGCCGCATACATACAAGTAAAACAAACATGTAAAAACACAGATAGAGAACTATTTTAAGAAAAATATAATAACAGTAAAAAATAATAGAAAATATAGTTAAAGCAGTATTTACATTGAAATAGAATCGAATAAAAATATTTGCAGTCATTTAAAAGACAACAGATTGTGTGCATTCATGTAAATCAGTGTTTCTCAAACTTTTTCATACCAAGGACTTAACCAATAAAAAAAACACTCGCGGACCACCTAACTCCACAAATATCCAAAAACACATCGTTTTTTACAAATCGCCTGAAAATGGTACAAACAAGTGGCAACATGTGTGATGAAGGTATTTATCTGG
Source organism: Harpagifer antarcticus (assembly GCA_902827135.1). Lineage (NCBI taxonomy): Eukaryota > Metazoa > Chordata > Actinopteri > Perciformes > Harpagiferidae > Harpagifer > Harpagifer antarcticus. Next base: position 89,432 of record CADEHL010001204.1, on the reverse strand, counting down.
GCTATAGCATGCAATCAAAAGTGAAACTTAAGCTCGCTCCATTGCGGAGATATCCCCGCGAGAGTGCGGAAAACTTAAATTAATGTATTTATTTAAAATGTGAAATGTTACCAATATACTCACGGACCACTAGGGGGTGCTCACGGACCACCAGTGGTCCGCGGACCACACTTTGAGAAGCACTGATGTAAATCATAGAGTGAACCAAAAACAGGACTTAGTACACATTAAATATATCTGATCAAAATGTTCCAGTGCATTAAAGTCAAGACTACGCCACCACACCAGGTTATTTAGTTCATTATTGAGCCTCTAATTTAATCTATTTAGCCTATATTTTAATTCAGAGACTTTAGGCCTGTATTGGCTTTCTTCTTTTTAACTGTTCAAAATTCTCCATATACTGAAGTAAGAGCATTTTAGTTTTTTGTAAAGCGAGCATATTTCAATTCGGTTTTACCCCCAGGAGAAAGGGACTCGGACATATTGTTTTCAGTGATTGTAATGTTGTATTAAATGTCAGTTTTCTTGTCTTAAATGCTTCGTTGACGTTGCTGCTGTGACAATACAGTATCATCGTATCAGTCTTACATTCCTACTTCATACCTTTTCACACTACAGTATGAACACCGTTTAATTAGTAATAGACGTAGTATTTCTACAAAACGCTTCTGAAATGGTAGGATCCCTACGGTTTCTTCCACCATTCATTCCAATGGCTGGCGTCTATGTCACGTGATCTTCACTTTTCATGGCCGACATTCGTTTTATTCCCGGTGGAAAATGCGATTTAATACTAATACGTTTGCGCTGTGGACCAACACTATACATTTACGGGGAAGGGGGCAGCGCCATTAAACAGTTACACAACATAATATCGATAGCAGCGTCCCTAGCAACCACCTTGGTAACAATGAAAATAATCTTCGTAATAACTAGCAAACTAAAGATCATGTACATCCACTGCACACATCATCTGAAATAACAACTCATATTTCTCGCATCAAATGACATCAAAACGCATTTTAATGGCCAAACTAACTTTTAAATAGGCATTTTACACCGAGAATAAAACGAAGGTCGGCCATGTTTTTTTTTCTGCAGGGAGAAATGTGAAGATCACGTGACAGAGACGCCAGCCATTGGAATGAATGGTGAAAAGAAACGTAGGGATCTTACAATTTCAGAGGCGTTTTTGTAGAAATACTACGTCCTACGTTGTGGACCAATTGTCACAAACGAGCTGAGGACCAAAATGCAGAACACGGGAAACCAGAGATAGTCGGTAACCAGCTTTATTGGAGGCAATAGGCTGGTAGGAGACAAAACGGCAGATAGTAGGCAAAGGGCTGGTCGGGGACAGGCGAGGGTTCCAGGAGAAAGCAGGACGGGAGTCGCAGGCACAGAACGGGTCAGGGAGCAGGCGAGACAGGCTGGTCAGGAACAGGCAGGGTCGAAACCGGGAGAGCAATCTGAAGGGTAATGCGGGAAAGACTGGCATGCTGCAAAGTACGATCTGGCACTGAGGTGAAAGTGAAGTGAGCCTAAATACTAATGGAGCTGATGGGTGTAACAGAGTGAGAGAGAGACAGGGTGTGACTACCAGGTGACTAAGGAATGTTAATGCAGAAAATAGGTGAGTGAGAAAGCAGACTGTGACACCAATGTAGTTATTACACGTTTTTTGTGAGACTGGGTTGTCTTCTTACGTCCTGCTTGTTGAAGTACTTCAGCGCCCCCTCCCTCTCCGACAGGATGAACTTTCGGCTGAGGAACTGACCGTTGTCTCGTCCTCGTTTCCACAGAAAACCCTCTCTGTACCCTGAGCAGAGAGTACACAAACAGTCTGAGGTTGTTGTGGGAAATAGGAGATTAAAACAGAGTAATGGAGGGATGTAAACGGCGGTGTAAGGTGCAGGAATCGTTTGAAATCACATTTAGGAGAGGAGGATGAAAAGGAACATCCAGGAGACGAGAGAGGGCAGAACTTAGCAGGAAATATAAATAAATGACCGTCTCTAAAGACCAAAACACTATCTATTTATAACCTTTAATGTCTTCTATTCTCGGTGAAAGGCTCGGCCCACACCCCCCCCTTTCTGTCTGTTCTCATCTATTTCAGTCACACTGTGTGTGTTTTTCTTTCTAATCTGGATCTATTTTCGTGGCTTAAGAAGTGACTCAATTGACACTTTAGCCATTAGACCGATGATGTGATTCAGAGTGTTTTAAAACGATTTTGGTTTGCACTTAAAATGACACGTAAGGGATGAGAGGGGAAGTTTGTCCTGAATGATGACGTGGGAAATGGGATTGGTTGTTATTTAAGTGGCTCCGAGTTCTGTTGTGTCTGCTGTTAGTAGACACTCGTAAAGTTTCAAGCATGCCCTCATATGCCAAGTGTTATACAATAGAGCGATAATGGTCGATCTGTTATGCGTCGTTCACCCTTCGATAAGCAGAACCTTGAAAAGTCAGCGGACGAGCATTTCCCGGTGGAATGGAGAAGATGGGGTTCAATTATCCAGAACATGTTGTTGCGTTTCAGACACAGGCAGACTGTCACTGCCTGAGAGTATAGAGCATTAAAACAGTGTGTGTGTGTGTGGGTGTGTGTGTGTGTGTCAACTAGTATACATTTCACATCTTGTTTCAGACGGAGCTTTCTGATTGGCTTGCGGTGATATCATTCATTTACAGTTACATTGGAAAACTATGCACACACACACACACACACACACACACACACACACACACAGACACACAGACACACACACACTGTCAGAGATTAATAATATGAGTCATTCTGTCATCTCTATTTGTGCATGTATGCTCTCGTCATTACTCATTGTGAGGGCCATGACATTTGATGTATGTGTGTGTGTGTGTGTGTGTGTGTGTGTGTGTGTGTGTGTCCACAACGGCCAATGTTAATATTGATCGTGTATGCAAAGGATCAGAGGAAGGAGGAGAGTGTGAGGGAAGGAGGCGACATGGAGGGTTATTGATCCATGAGGTAATGCCTGTGTAGGTGAATGGATCATGTCAGAGACTCTCTCTCACACACACACACACACACACACACACACACACACACACACACACAGAACAGGGAGAAAATCAATGGCGGAGATGGGCTTTTAATAAGGAGAATGTAAAAGAGAGCATTAGAGTAAAGAAAGTCTGTGTCTGAGATTAGATTGAAGGTCCTTTTTCGGGTGATCCCTTTAAGAGACTCTCACTCATCCCTTTAGTCGCCTTCTAAACACCAAGGAGTCTCCATTTATAATGAAAGAAATGCAGATAAGGAGACAAGGAAAGGATATATTGCTTGTCTTCAGTCTTAGACCAGAGGTGGTTTAAAGGTTTTGAGACAGCCGATTGTTCAATAACAGTCTGAAAAACGCCCATGGGTCCAAAAACAAACGTTCATATTTAACATGTAGACAAGGGAGTGGTATAATATCCTCAGCTTACTTCCCTTGTCATGCCCTTGTCGTCATTATATATTTAAGTTGTGCTAAGTAATACAAACATGTGAGTACCTGCAGAGTAAGGCTCCTGCTTTTCGATAAACTCAAACTCGTTCCTCTCGTACTTGGCTCTGATCCACTGCTCTCTCAGCATCCTGCAGACACAGAACACACACACAATTATCAGTTACACCAAACACTCACTCACCGTGGTCTACGCACATGCAGTATGAAGCCATTTCTGTACAGTATAACTAAACGATAATGATTACAGAGACAAAAATGGCTTTGAGGGGTCTTAAAGACTGGATACAGCGCCATATAAGTAAAGTCCATTTACAATGTGCTGGTGTGTATCTGTACATGTATGTATGTATTGTGTATCTTGTTTTTTATGTGTTTGTACGGCGACCTCGAGAGCCTTGACAGGCGCCTATATAAAATAAATGCATTATTATTTATTATTACACACACACACACACACACACACACACACACACACACACACACACACACACACACACACACACACACACACACACACACTGAGAGGGGTATTGATTAATACAATGGCAGAGCATTACACTTTTTCGTTTTTTCCCGATTTCCATTTTGAACACTGCCCCTATTGTTTGTGTAGGTCCTGATTCAACTGAATAATGGAACAGGCCTTGAGCTTATGTTCCACAACGCTCCTTTGTTTCCACACTTTCTCCCAAAGCTACATCTCGACAACGTTAGACCTTCAACAAATGGCAACACATCACCATGCCAACTATCTCTCTCTCACGCTGTTTCCTTTCTCTACCTCTATGGCACCTTCTTCTAGTCACTGGATCTAAACCCTGCTTTCTCAGGGGAGAGAGAGTGAGTGAACACAAACTGACAGCATGGCACACACACATCGAAGAGGACACTTTGATCCAGCGCCACCTGACTTAGCTCTGTTTCCGTCTCTTTCAATCACAGAGGGTGGCAGAAACAGAGAGAGGAAAGGATGGACGAGCTTAAAATGTCCGAATAAATCTGTGTCACTACCTCAGGTTATACAAGCAGAGCGTATGAAGGAGGTAACGGTATATATTTAGGTTTGTTGGTACCGAAAAGGAGTAGGGGAATGTTACTTTACTAGGGTATTTTCATGTTCTATTACTTTATACTTTTACTTCACTAAATCTCAGAGGTAAATATTGTCCTTACTCCACTTCACCTTTAGTTACTAGTCACAGATTCATATTACAGATATGACATATAATCTACACAATAACTTAGCTATATTTCAAGGTAATTCACAAGCTACCCAGCCAAGTCATAAATAAGATCTATCTTTACCAGCCGCAACAAACGCATAATTGCTTTATAAATTAATTAATTAACATATATTAATCAGAAATGGGCCATTCTGCTTGATGAGTACCTTGACTTTGTGTGCTTAAGTATATTCTGATGGTAATACTTTTTACTTAAGTAACATTTTGAAGGCAGGAAGTCTAATTAGAAATGCACACTATGGTATTTGTACTTTCATTTAAGCATAAGGACTTCACCTGTTTTTGAATACAGAAAAGTCTGTAGTGTAAAGCAGTTTTAAGATAACGTTCAAATATAATATGTGATGTTGTCAAAAAATCGTTTTATCAATCCACTGCGATTCTAAAGGAAATAGGAAATAGATCAGGGAAGGGTTAATACTTTGTGTATGCCTTTTATAGACACAGCGAGGAAGAGGAAGTGATGTTTAAGTGAGAGGTGTGAAAAAAAGAACTATATGTCTACAGTAAAGTGTGTCACAGCTTCAACACTTTAACACTGCAATGTAACAGCGTGTTCACATGACTGTAAAGCTCAACAAAAGCACAAATTACACATACAGCTGCTCTAACCAAAGGGGTATTAGACCAAGACTAAAATACTCTAAATTGAGACGTAATGCAAATTAAATAGCCTTCCTAAGCCCTGAGAAAAATACAAACCTTCATAAATTCACGATATTTAATACAAAGATTAATAATGGACATTGTTTGCAGTTTGAGGAGGTTTGGCTTTGGTTTTTGGAAATCTCTGTAACACTGGTGGCAATATGCCAATGCATTTTTACTAATATTAATGATGGCACCTTTCTCTTGAACCATGTTCATTTCTTACATGTGGGGATCTCGTTAAAGGTTAGCGTCTGTTAGAAATACCAAGAAACCGCTGTCGTTCTTTACTATTTATATCAAAACATAAGTGAACTTACGAGTCAGCTTTGATATTTTGTTCACTGAAGGTTATTACACATTTACACACAAACACTGACCTTTAAGAATACCTGCGCCAAATATTATAGTCTACAGTGGAGAACTGAAAAAAATAGCTGGTTGTAAAATGAATAGTGTTTCAAGGTAGATTTGGCACCAAATGTATGTTGTATAGTGCCAGGAGATATGGGAGTCGGAGGCGGTGCATCGAAGGTGCAGAAGGGTACTTTAATAAAGGAGGTGTTGTCAGGTCGCAGCCCGGGACAACAAGAGAAAGAAAAGGAGGAGGACACAGTATATACACAAGAGGTACAATAAGCAATAGTGTCCGTGCGGAACAATACCCCCAACCTGTAGTTCCATGATTGAATTATGTCCCAGTGTATTAAAGGTGGTCACCACACAAGCCCCCCCAGAATTCAAACAGGGCAAAAAAAATCCTCGCGTCCGGGAGGAAGCACCACAGGGTCTGAGGAGGGTGAGGTTGCAGGTGAGGGCCGGGCCATGGAACGGGCCGTCGGAAGGGGGCCGCAGGAGAGGGTAGGGACCCCAACGAGGGCATCCTCACCGGGGGTGGAAGACGGGCCGGAACGGGGCCGCAGTAGGCGTCGTAAGGGGGCCGCAGCGCTGCGACGTGGGGACGGCGCGAACATCCCGGTGGTCCCCAGCAGGGAGGAGCGCTGCCCGGCCGCAGGCGAGGGCACAACGGCAGCGGGCACAAAGTCCTCGGGGGGAAAGAGCCGGGTCCCCGGGGGGCAGGAGCAGCATCCCCGGGAGGAAAGAGCCGGGTCCCCGGGGGGCAGGAGCAGGGTCCCCGGGGGGCAGGAGCAGCATCCCCGGGAGGAAGGAGCCGTGGACAGGGGAGAGGCCAGACGGGGCGCCGTCCGGAGCCGCCGTCGAAATGAACCGTGAGCCGCGGTAAGAGGAGAGGCCAGGCAGGGTCCCGGAGCGCGCCACCCACGGGCCGATGAAGGCATGGGGACGTCCGAAACCGCCGAGGCGAAGGAAGAGGCCAGACAGGCTCCGGAGCGCGCCACCCACGGGCCGATGGCCGCACGGGCGACGTCCGAAACCGTCGAGGCGAGGGAAGAGGCCAGGCAGGGTCCCGGAGCGCGCCACCCACGGGCCGGTGAAGGCATGGGGACGTCCGAAACCGCCGAGGCGAGACGGGGTCCAGGAGTGCACCACCCAGGCGTCGATGAGCGAGAGTGGCGTCTGAAGCCGCCGTCGAGGTGGTGAAACAGGTGAGAGTGTCCACACGAGGCCGACCAGACATGGTCGAACCTCCTCTCAGGCACCAGAAAATGCTCAAAAAGGGCTGTACTGTCCACGGTCAAAAACAGGTGGGCGAAATAGCGAGAGGATTCACACGAGGCCAACCAGACATGGTCAAACCTCCTCTCAGGCACCAGGAAAAGCTCGAAAAGGTCGATAGCCGTTAGCAGCTAGCCGTTAGCAGCTAGCCGTTAGCTGAGGCCGTTAGCTGGCAGCCATCGGTAGCTGCTAGCCGTCGTTAGCCCCACGTGGATAGCTGCTAGTCGTGGTTAGCTAGCGCCGCTGGGACGTGCAGCCGCACGCCCCGAAGAAACAGCCCCATGAGGTAGCCATGGGGTTGCTGGTCGACCCAGCAGGTCGTGCATCGTCCCCCCGATGCGGGAACGGCGAGCAACGTCTCCAGCCTTCTGCGGAGCACGCACCGAGCCTCAGTCCGCGTGCCGGTGGCAGCCACGGACGTCTCCAAAAAATCCCCGGCATTTCGAGAAAGGAACCTGAGTTCCTTTTGCCGTGTTCGGCTTCGTCCCGGAAACTTCCCCAGACGTGTCAGAGTCACCAATATAGTGCCAGGAGATATGGGAGTCGGAGGCGGTGCATCGAAGGTGCAGAAGGGTACTTTAATAAAGGAGGTGTTGTCAGGTCGCAGCCCGGGACAACAAGAGAAAGAAAAGGAGGAGGACACAGTATATACACAAGAGGTACAATAAGCAATAGTGTCCGTGCGGAACAATACCCCCAACCTGTAGTTCCATGATTGAATTATGTCCCAGTGTATTAAAGGTGGTCACCACAGTTGTTACGTTACTGGCTTCAACAATAGTCTATGGTCAGTTAGCTTAAGAATGCGGTTATATGTTAGCTAACTAGCAAGTATGCTAATTCAATGATAATAGCTAACCATGTGAGCTAACTAACCAAAAGGCTAAGCCATATCCAGGTTAGCTAACTAGCAAGTAGGCTAATTATTTAACAATAAATAACCATGTAGGCTAACTAGCAACTAGGCGAAGTCCTTTATAATAAATAACCATGTTAGCTAACTAGCAACTAGGCGAAGTCCTTGATAATAAATAACCAGGTTAGCTAACTAGCAAGTAGGCTAATTAATTAACAATGAATAACCATGTAGGCTAACTAGCAACTAGGCGAAGTCCTTGATAATAAATAACCATGTTAGCTAACTAGCAAGTAGGCTAATTTGTTAACAAAAAATAACCATGTTAGCTAAGTAGCAAGTAGGCTAATTCATTAACAATATATAACCATGTAGGCTAACTAGCAACTAGGCGAAGTCCTTGATAATAAATAACCATGTTAGCTAAGTAGCAAGTAGGCTAATTCATTAACAATATATAACCATGTAGGCTAACTAGCAACTAGGCGAAGTCCTTGATAATAAATAACCATGTTAGCTAAGTAGCAAGTAGGCTAATTCATTAACAATATATAACCATGTAGGCTAACTAGCAACTAGGCGAAGTCCTTGATAATAAATAACCATGTTAGCTAACTAGCAAGTAGGCTAATTTGTTAACAAAAAATAACCATGTTAGCTAACTAGCAAGTAGGTTAAGTCGTTAACAATTAATACCCTTGTTAGCTAACTAGCAAGTCATTCATTAACAATAACCATGTATTACTAGCATGTAGGCTAATTCGTTAACAATAAATAACCATGTTAGCTAACTAGCAAGTATGCTAAGTCATTAACCAAAGTACAATAACGCCATGTTAGCAAAGTCTATACAAAATTAATAACCATGTAAATTAAGAGCTAGTTGGGAAGTGAATCATGTAAAAAAGGGGAATTTGTTACTAAATGTATGATATTATATTGTCCTAAACACTAGTCTATGCCGTCAGTTGGCCGTAGCAATGAATATTCTGTTACTAACTAGCATATAGGCTAATTCATTCACATTAAATACCAATGTTAAAAGTCACAACTGAAATAAGGATCACTTACTTGCAGTCGGAGTGTATTGGTCTGTAGTAGAAAGCAGGAACCTTCTGCTCATATTTGGCCTTGGCTGCATTGTTTCCAGTGGAAGCGACTAACTGAAAAGGAGATGAAAAAAAACACAACCTGTTCATAAAAACACTTAATATGAATTTGAATGGAAAATATGCAGTGCTTCTGCAATGCTGCATTAACATGTGAATGGAAAATGGGCTCAATTGATCAAATAGCATGTTTTAAAGTGGTTACTAGCCACAGTTTAAAGATATTTTATTCTAAAAATCCTGAAGTAAAAAAGTTAAATGTCTCCTTTGCGTTGTCAATAAAATCAGATTCATGAAAGAGGGGAACCACAGAAACATAATAAGGCTACTTACTAACATTGACCTTCCTTCAGTGTTCACAATACAGAAACATTTGGGATTTCTGGTAAAGTAAAATCAATCCTATTGTGTCTGTTAGACGAAAGTGTCTGCTCTAATTGCGGATGTTTTATTGAAGTGGGACCACAGCAGCTCCAGAACAATAAAACTCCGACATTTCAAAACCACCTCGAAACTCTCCCTATACTACAATTACAGAAGGTGAGATTCAACACAACACATTCACACTTTATTAACCTTTTTTCTCTATTACTCTAACTAACACAACTAATACTCTTGCTTGTGTTAAGGTTTTACCCCGAAAACACCCACTACTCCTGTGTTATTTCTACATTTACCCTCACTACACCTCACTCTCCCCTTAAGTCAAATCCCCTTAACATCCCAATTGTCCTCCCACACCTCCAACCCCCTGTTATGATTCGTGCCAGCATCACTTCCCCCAAAGTCCATTTGTGTCACCCAGTGGTTTTAAAGCGCTGACAAATCCATCCACGATAAATATCTGTGTGATATTTCCTGCTGACGTATTTCTGAATAGAGTATTTTGCAAGCCACACACTTAGCTCAGCTTCTTCCTACACACCAGAGAATAAATGGTGCCACTAATGCAATGATCCTCTATTGATCCTGAATGATTTCCCTTCCAGAGAGAGGTCAGAGGTCAGGGTCAGCTGAAGAGCATTGATCATGAGCTGATAAGACTTGAAATGTCTTGCACATGGATGGACTGGAGATATGTTGAGGTATTACAATTTGAATTGTAGCCTCATGTATGCCTAGCATCCACACTATTTAGTTTAGTTTAAGAATGAAAACTGACTGGACGGCCGGAAACTGAGATTTTTTAGCTTGATGACCAACCACACACGCTTCTTCATTGTTTATCCTATCATATGACACGTCTTAAATAAGAGGAACCATCTTTGTTGACTACCTGACGTGGATACCAGATGCACAGCTGACCTTTTTTGTCCATGGTAGCAGCTGTAATGCAGTAAAATGTGCGTGTCTAGGAGGTCTGTTTCTATTTTTGAAGCGATATATGACAATTCCTACATCCAGCGGTGTTATGCTTCCTGTTAACATACTTGTCCATTGACGTTATTAGTTATATGATCTGTGTTTTCAGGCATGTTAGCATGGACAGAGATAATATCTTATGGTTTTAAATTGCTCATTTGATGGGAGAAAACTGCATTTTAAAACTAAAACATATTAGCCTAAAACCTCTTCCCCAACCTAGCAGCACAGTGCAGAATATAAACAGCAGGCAGTGTTTTAATGAGATCTGCACCTACTGTAAAGCATAATAATAGTCCTCTTTGGCTTCATTGCAGTTTCCCCATCCTGCCCTTTTTCTGTCATATTGATGAAAAATGTCCCCCGACTAGGTTGTTTCCATAGAAACAAAAGAATAATGGCACAGTTTGAGACTCTGTAGGCACCATGGGCTTCATACTTCATATTATTTGTATTTATTGCAATCATTTTTACAACATTCACATATTTAACACAACCAGAATGAACAATTTGGACACAATTCACTAAGTCTCTATATTTTTAGGATATTTATTTAGTATTTTGTTAAAATGTTTTGACCCAGATCAGCATCAAATAAGGTGTTAAATGCAAAGGATTGAACAGGTGATTTGTTCCCACATTAAATGTCCTCGCTTTACACGTCAAACATAGTAAATGCACCTTGTGTTTTTCCAGATTTGGCCAATTCAATAATACATATAACCACAGCCTTAAAGGTGGGGTAGGTCATTTTGGAGAAACCGGCTCGAGTGCGCTAGAACTTGAAAATACACAACTGGAAGAAATCTGCCACTTCCTCACAGAGCCCCTCCTCCAACACACACGAACGCGCACATGACCAATGAGGGCACGAGGTAAGTGTGTGCCCAGATGGAAGGCTGACAGGCAGGTAGGCCATCCAGTTACTTTAGCCGGCTCAGATGATTGGTCGAGCTTTTTACAGCGCCACGGCTTCAACAGATGATATTTTTATGGATTTGTTGTCAAAGCACTTCAGATATTCATTGCTATCGGGATGTTAAGAGCATTCCATGGAATATAACAACAAGTGTACCTCGAGCCGGTTTCTCACACTTACCTACCTCGCCTTTAACTGTCAGTATCGCAGGATGCTCATTGGTCCAAACTACTGTAGTTCAGAAACAAACACGTTAAGTCTGACAAGATAGATTTGTGTGTGGCGAGAATCCCGCTGCCATGAGCAAGATTTATTATTATTTATTATTATCGATATATCTTTTGTAATGTGAGTATGTTTTGCCTCACCTCCACCTCACTGGCATCCCACGTTTCCTGGACAGATTTGACCCGGCTGATGTGAGGGATGCTGCGATGGAGGAGCGAACAGGCCTGGCACACAAACACACCGAGAGTCAGAGAGGCCCACTCCGGTTCTGCAGAAGAGAGAGAGGAAGATAGAAAGGAAGGAGGAAGGAGGGGATAAGCATGGAGGTGAAGGGAGCAGGAGAGAAGGGAGGAAATTAAATTCAGGCACAGCGGTACAGAAGGAGAGAAAGGTGGTGGGGTTGAAGACAATCTTGTCATAAAAAAGGAACAAAGAAAAGACACAGCTCGAGGTTCAGGATATAAATACTGAGAGTAAATGAAGCAGATATTACAGGAGGCTCTGTGTGTCCCTGCTCGGCAGCAACATGTGATTTTTTGGGGGGGAAATGCTATTTAGATTAGTGACAGGAAGCAGAGCGCATGAGATCTGATCAGAAGTCAGCCGAGGTAGTTATCAGGTTAGCTGCATCAACAGACTCTCACACACACACACACACACACACACACACACACACACACACACACACACACACACACACACACACATACCATGTATACATCACTTCAGGGGACATTACATTGACTTACATGCATTTCCTGGAGACTTATCGTAACCTTAACCATAACCAACACATGCCTAACCCTAACCCTAACCCTAAACCTAACCAAGTCTTCACCCTAAAATTAATCATTCCCCTCATGGGGACCTCCATTTTGTCCCCATGAGGGAGGCGAGTCCCCACACGTGACTGTGTATACAGATTTAGGTCCCCACAAGTATAGTAATGCTAGGACACGCACACACACACACACACACACACACACACACACACACACACACACACACACATGATACTCATTTTTCATGCAGATATGGCAGAAAAGGTTGTTTTCAGACTCGCAGATTTCCTGTTTTTATCTGCTTTGAATCAGAATAAACTGACTTTCTATGGGTTGTGGACTGATAACACACCCACGTTTGAACTTTGAGAAGCTGTAATGGACAGTTTTGATAATTTCTGATATGTTACAGACCAAATATTGTACTGGCAGATTAATCGATCATGAGTTAAAGCCCTTTTGCCAACACGGGCATGGTACTAAACACACGCATCGACTTCAGCTCTTATCATCCGTCAGTCAGATGATGACTCTCTCCGCGGGGTGATAGATGAGCGGTGTCTTACGTGGGTGTTCAGTAAAGGTACATGTGAGTCACTGCATCACACACACTTTGATTCTGTCCATGCAAATGAAGTCGCAGCGTTTCAGGGAGCGTGACAGAGAGAGCGCGAGTGTTGAAAAACTGTGTGGATAGAGATAAACAGTTTTTAATTTCTATTTGACAGAAAATGAAAGGTCAATAACTCATTCCAGATTGCTTGTTGAAGTTTATTTTGTTCCTTATGACTGACATAAACATGTAAGATCAATTCCTTTTGGAAACTTGTCTCAATGCATTCTGGGAAACTGTAAAAAAATTGTTATGAGATTTTTTAACTGAAATCTAATTGGACATGTTTCACTCAGCCAATACCTAGATAACTGTATCTTAAATATATCAGGATCCACTCAGAATGTTGGAGTATGTGTGTGTGTGTGTGTGTGTGTGTGTGTGTGTGTGTGTGTGTGTGTGTGTGTGTACTGTACAGTGTTTTCTCACACGTGTTAACATGCATTGTGTATGCATGGCCACAACCTACTGACAGGCCTACTGCAACACTCAAATGTCACCACATTCACTCCCTCTGCTGCGGCCATTTCTCACACGAGCCTGGTGCACACACACACATACACACACACACACACACACACACACACACACACACACGCTTGCACAGGGAGAGCGTGTAATGCTCTCGGGAGTCATATGAGAGGCAAAGGAAAGAGAGAGAACGGAAGGAAAGCCTGGAGAAAGCAAAAAGATGGGAGTCGCCATCGAGGTAGCAGCAGGGAGGAGGAGATGGAGGATAAAGGAGGAAGATGATGGAGGAGGATAAAGGAGGAAGAGTGTGTGTTCTTTATCATGCAGAGAGGAGATGTGAGCGAATCCCCCAGGGAGTTACTGGCGTCTACGATAATCTTCCCTCCATGTATCTCTTTTAACCCGCGACATTAGGGGATATTTATATAGACGTCCTGCAGACGGCGCTTTGATGAGAACAAATCAAACCACTTGCTTGGTCTTTATTTTTAATTCGTTACATGTCCTTTTTGTGCAATTACACACCTACACAGCAGCTGCCACTGAGCAGTGAGGTCATCGCCGGCTGAGTCAGACCTTATGGAGAAGCACACAGCACTCATGGAGATTACTGTGGCCGCATGACTGAGTAACCACACACACACACACACACACACGCGCCTCTACTGTACATGTTTCTCGACAGGATGACTGGGAACAACAGATGCCCAGTGGCAGTGAGCAAGAGGTGGAAAGTCCTTAGTTAGTGTGACTCTGCTGGTTGAGTGTTAAAGAGCTCCGTCTCTGACAGGAGTTTTGATATCACCGCTAAGGTTGCAGAAAGTAGAGCCTGTGGCGTTTCTGCGGGGGATACATAGACGAGGGGCATTTATGCAAAACCAGCCCCTCTGCTTTTGGGCTTTCACACACTTTCTGCATCGGCAGCAGTTTATCTGATCGGACACACATCTGTCAGTGTGTCAGTGTTTGGGGTTAACGATGAGACGTTTGGGACGGCGGAGGTGTTGACCCCTCATGTTGCAGCTCAAGCCCCTCAGGCACTAACACAGGCTTTACTTCTGCAGCAGTGGAGACAGCAGGGTAACATATCAACATTTCACTTCCCCAGTTGTTAACTTAGACTGTTTGTATTACAGGTGTTCAGAAAATATGTTTGAATATGGTAATCGTGCATTATCTGTGCATAAAGGGACATTAATCTGAACATGTAATAACATTTTATTTGATGACATATTGCTGTCAAAGGTTTTTAGTGAAACTCTTTGTGTCACTTCAGATATAAAAAACATATTGTCAACAGCAATTCAATATTAACTCATGTTTTTGGGAAATGTTTTTTATATAATTTAGGCTATTAATGATGAGCTAAGCCTCAACATGTTGTCGGGCAGTGGCTCAGTCAGTAGGGGCTTGGACTGGGAGCTGTAGGGTCGCCGGTTCAAGTCCCAGAACATGGAGTGCTACTTGGAGAGGTCCCAGTTCACCTCCTGCCCTGCCGTGGTGCACTTGAGCAAGGCACAGGACAACCCCTCACTCCCATTGCTCCCGGGCGCTGTACAATAGCTGCCCACTGCTCCTGGTACTAGACTCCTGGTGCTAGGATGTGTAAAAAGAAGTGTATAATTTGTGTTGACTAAGGGCAACAATTTGACTCAGAAGACGATAGGTGCGTTTGGTTGCTATATTTCAAAGGTTCAACTCTGTAAATGTGCTATGGCTAAGAAACCAATGCCTGAAATCGATGTCGAATTTTCTTAGTAAACTGCAATTAAAACAAGACAAAATAAGTTTTAAAGCTATAAGCCTCAAAATAAAGACTGAAACGGCATGCAGGAAACACATTACCAATTATATGAATGGCTCGAGTTATTTATCTTTGTCAAGACACCGAGTTGAAATGGGAAAGGCAGAATACGTTTTCTCCAACTTATAGTCTTTAAAATCATTCACGCTACAGGAGCCTGAACTCCCCTCCTATCTCATCATAGTTCCTGCTGCTTTTGCTGTTTCCACAAACACCTTCCTCAAACCCCAGGAGTGCGGAGGCTTTCCTCTGGAGGCAGAAACTCGTTTGTGTGTCCTTAGCAGAGGGCAGAGAAACGCTGCTGTATATAAACTCCTCTGTGAGCACCAGCACAGGAAAGATAGGGGAGAAAACTCAAAGGTAAGGAAGGGCAGAGGAAGAATGACTAAGCATTAAAAGCAGTGTTACCACTTTGTGTGTTTTCAGACCAATTACAGCAGGCAGGCTGTCAGGTTAATGGATGTTGTATCTGAGGGGAAGATAGTACGGGGTGAGGCAGGACAGCCAGGTCACTGATGATGATGATGTCTTTACTCTGTAAGCCTGCAATAAAAAGTTTTTTTTGACGGAGTAGTGTAGGGGTGACACATTTACAACATGGAAGTTAGCATCGCAAGAGTTCCTATCCCTTTGTTCAGTAGAATCAGCTCCACATAAACACCACTATTATAATAGTTGAAGCAAACGTTGGGCTATAAAGGAACTACAGCACGGTCACATGACTTCACGTCACCACCGCTAAGCTAAAGGAGGCTATAAAGGAACTACAGCACGGTCACATGACTTCACGTCTCCACCGCTAAGCTAAAGGAGGCTATAAAGGAACTACAGCACGGTCACATGACTTATCGTCACCACCGCTAAGCTAAAGGAGGCTATAAAGGAACTACAGCACGGTCACATGACTTCACGTCACCACCGCTAAGCTAAAGGAGGCAAATGTTGGGCTATAAAGGAACTACAGCACGGTCACATGACTTCACGTCACCACCGCTAAGCTAAAGGTGGCTAATGTTGGGCTATAAAGGAACTACAGCACGGTCACATGACTTCACGTCACCACCGCTAAGCTAAAGGTGGCTAATGTTGGGCTATAAAGGAACTACAGCACGGTCACATGACTTCACGTCACCACCGCTAAGCTAAAGGTGGCTAATGTTGGGCGTGATGACGTTTAGTCATCTCATTAGACATTGGTTAGCAGTATCACCTTTGTAGTTGTAGCAAATCATGCCAGCAAACTAGTTTAACACATTTGATTAGGTAACCAAAGTCAATATTGGCACAAGTAGACTTTGAGTTAGTCAATGAAGTTATTTTTTACACTCAAAGAGTTGGATGTTCTCACCAAAACACTCGACTGAATTGTGAGCAGCTCGATCAGATATTAAAAAAGAACTTCTTGCATACTTTCTACAACGCCAATCCACTACAAGACCCGTTCTACTCACTAACACCAAGTTTCATGAAAATGCGGTGGTCATTTTTACAAAATCCTTCTCCCAAACGACATTCAAACCAAAGCTTTTCGGCGAATATGAAATGCAAAAGGACAATCAACAGAAGCACAATTGTCTTGTGTTTTACGCCCCTATTCCTCTCCATCCATCCATCCATCTTCTCCCGCTTATCCGTGGTCGGGTCGCGGGGGTAGCAGTTCCAGCAGAGAGCCCCAAACTTCCTTTCCCCTCATCAACCAGCTCTGACTGGGGGATCCCAAGGCGCTCCCAGGCCAGCGAAGAGATATAATCCCTCCACCTGGTCCTAGGTCTACCCCTTGGTCTCTTCCCAGCTGGACGTGCCTGGAACACCTCCCTAGGGAGGCGCCCAGGTGGCATCCTAACTAGGTGCCCGAACCACCTCAACTGGCTCCTTTCGACGCGAAGGAGGAGCGGTTCAACTCCGAGTCCCTCCCGGATGACCGAACTTCTCACCTTATCCCTAAGGGAGACGCCAGCCACCCTGCGGAGAAAACCCATCTCGGCCGCTTGTATCCGCGATCTGGTTCTTTGGGTCATGACCCATCCTTCATGACCATAGGTGAGGGTAGGAAGGGAAATGGCCCGGTAGACAGAGAGCTTTGCCTTCTGGCTCAGCTCCCTTTTCGTCACAACGGTGCGGTAAAGCGACTGCAGTACCGCTCTGATTCTCCGGCCCATCTCACGCTCCATTGTTCCCTCACTCGAGAACAAAACCCTGAGATACTTGAACTCCTTCACTTGGGGTAAGGACTCATTCCCTACTTGGAGTGGACAGTCCATCGGTTTCCTGCTGAGAACCATGGCCTCAGATTTGGAGGTGCTCAAGTTTACCATGTTACTTAATATACTCACAGAAACTACAGTCATTCTTTCTTCAGGAAATGTGTTCATTTGCACACAGCAACTTAAACAACCCAATAAGATTGAGAAACTATTTGACTAACAACCTTTACTGTTATTATCCCCAATTAAGGGCGACTGAAACATTTGTATGAACCATGACGTCTAAAATGAGCGATAAATAATTAATCCTAGAGTAATTGAGCAGCTACCTGTTACACCCTGTTTAACTGCTCTCTGACCCCCTCTTCTCTTGTTCAGAACATGTGTGTCTGTTTGCTCCGTGGAGATGATTTGTGGTGTTCGGAGCTGTAATGAAACTGTGAAAAGCCACAGCGATAAGATCCTGTCCCCATCTGCGAGGAGCCGTCTGCATCAATAATTCATATCATGACTATTATGAGACGTGAATTATGAGCTTGATCTGGTAGCCGAGGAATGGAGGAAGATGTGTTTTGTTGATGAATGGATATCCAAACACTGGACTCTGCTTTCCGGGAATTTCATGACATAAACCCAGCGTTAAAATGGAAATATGGGAGGAGGTTGAAGCTATATTGGAGATAATTTAGCAGCTTCACAAGCAGTTGTGTTGCTGTGGGAATCTGAGCACTTGTTGAGGGAGCATTTATGTCCCTCTTTTCCCCAGCTGGGAGTTTCCTCAGTCACTCTACAATTACCAGCTTCTCTGATTATTATGAATCTGCTGCACGACACCGAACATCTGTCCCACCTTTGCTCCAGCAAAACTCAATTTGATTATGTAACGATTACAAAGGTGAAAGCGACTAGCACGCACAACTAATTAACAATCTCAGCGGGGGAACAAGCAGACCCAATGTTTCCTCTGGGCAATGTGGACCGTTGCACAACAGTTTAGGTCAAATAAGGCCATATGGGTATCTGTGAATGAGCCAATTTAGTCTGCAGCTGTCTCTGGCTGTAACAAGACAAAGTGGTGCTGTTAGCTTAATGCTAACACAGCAACATGCTCCAAATGACAGGACTAACATGCTGATGTTTTGCAGGTTTAGTGTTTATCTTTTTAGTTTAGCGCCTTAGCATGGTAAACGTTAATTAGCATTAAACTCTGCTGAGGCTGGTGGGAATGTCACCAGTTGTTCTTATTATTTTCAAATTTATCCCAAACAAGACGGAGAGGCTGCATCTGTCTCTGTGAAGCTTTTTAGACAATTTTGCCATTTTAGTGTAACCATAGGTATTATAATTCATCCTGTTGAGACCATGAACATCTATGGAAGCCCATTTCCACAAATGTAAAGAAAACACTTAAAGGTATGGTAGGTAATTCACTTCAGAAACACTTGTTGTTATATTCCATGGAATGCTTTTAACGTCCCGATAGCAATGAATATCTGAAGTGCTTTGACAAAAAATACATATAAAAATGTCATCTGTGGAAGCCGTGGCGCTGTAGAAAGCACGACCAATCATCTGAGCCGGCTAAAGTAACTGGATGGCCTACCTGCCTGTCAGCCTTCCACCTGTGCACAAACTTATCTCGTGCCCTCATTGGTCATGTGCGCGTTCGTGTGTGTTGGAGGATGGGCTCTGTAAGGAAGTCTGAAGGAAGGGTACTTTCAAATTCTAGCACACTCAAGCTGGTTTCTCCGTTCTTACCTACCCTACCTTTAATGTGAGGCCATCTAATGTGAAACCCTCTTTGGATAGTATCTCAAATTATTGAGCAACCTATCTTTAAAAGGCCGTTGTATCTGAAAATAAGTTATTTTTAGATACTATGGCAGTGTTTTGTGAGAGTTTTCTCATCGTTTTTCTATAAAAAGTAGTTTTTTTTTTTAGATACAATGTTATAATTTCAGGATAGTAAGTCAACATTTTGTTTTCATCATAAGTATTACTGGACGAAATGGGCTTCCATAAACATCCGTACCAAATTTCCCGACAATCCATCCGATTTTTGTCTAGAAATTTCACTCAGCAGTCATTCGGGTACATCCTCTGGGAACCAAGAATGACACTGACATTTTGTGCAGATCCATTGATGGGATATTGTTAAGGTTAAATAAATACTTTAACCTGTAGCTTGTGGCACTAAAGAAACAATGATACCAACACTGAAGTCAGTCAGGTTTTGACAATTTGAACAATGAATATCTTCAAAGCAATCCATCCAGCAGGTGTGTTAATATTGAGACAAAGTGTAAATGAACCAACTATAGGGTGAAGCACATTATGTCATTTAGAAATCTGCTCTCTACACAGCACCAACAATGTTTAGAGCCCATGTTCTGCCTACTTCTCAACAACATAACACCCTTTTGGTTTGGACGAAACCCCTCTCCAAGAGCTCAGAACAAACCTCTACAATCTAATTTCTTTGTTCGAGTGCCTCTGGCTCCAAAATCTGCTCCCCAACAGCCAGTCCTCAGAGGAGCCGTAACCAGGGCCGAGGAACAGCATCCTGGGCGAATCGGCTCCAAAACACTGGGCAAACGGCCCGAACCGGAGCCTCTGTGGCCAATCACTGGTGTATTGCCATTTTCAGTGAGGAGAAAAAAGAAGAAAGGAGTGGGAGGAAGAGGAAGGGAGGAAGAGAGAGGATTCAAAGGGGGAAGAGAGAATGGAGAAAAGCTGGTAATGAAGAACAAATGGTGCCATTTAAATGAAAAACATGACATGTGATAATTACTGGTGCTGACAGTGTAGAGTAGACCACAAGATAAGCTATCACACTGTGGACACACACACACACACACACACACACACACACACACACACACACACACACACATGGGTTAGTTGACATGTCTTTGTGCACCCTCACACACCATGACAGCCACATCGGAGTGTTTCATGTGTTTATGGCAGTCCAGAGTCCAGTCTCTTAGTTAGGACATATGCATGAAAAGAAATGCAGATTTTCCAAGTAGATCGACCTTTTTTCATCATTTCTGAACCAAATTCACTCACACTTGTCTGGTTTTGAAGCACCAGTTTGCATGTTACCCCAACCTCTTACATGCATTACCTGCAGCTGCATGCACTGTCTCTATGCTGGACCCAGGAGAAGGGTTTTTTCGCGGGGAAGGCTTACCTGGATTGCCGCAGTCTGCACATGTTCCGTTCCCCGGTCTAACCAGCACGTCCTGCAGGAGCCGGTTGTTCCCCTCCGGTTCCTCCGCCATGCTGAGTCTATCCGTCCAGCAGCAGCTTCACCGCGGGAGGGGGGAAGAAGAAGAAGGACATCCGCTGCTGGAAGTCCGACAGATGAGAGGCAGAAAGAGACAGCTCGATCACCTCCAATCTGACACAAGAGGAGGAGAAAGACCGCTGGAGGAAACCTCTGTCTGTTTAATAGCTCTATTACTGAGACTGCATTATAATCAAGCCTACACGTTACCATCTCCTCCTCCCGCCCTCCTTTACTGCCTGTCTCTCTCCTCTACCTTATCTTATAAGAGTGAGACATCCAGTGGTGGACTACCAGAACACATTTCATTAAAGAGGCTCATTTTCAGTTTGTATTGTATTAGTGTCTCTACTTTAAAGAGTCCTCTCCTGCTGATGTCCAGGTGTATATCAGTGTGTAGTGTCTCTACTTTAAAGAGTCCTCTCCAGCTGATGTCCAGGTGTATATCAGTGTGTAGTGTCTCTACTTTAAAGAGTCCTCTCCAGCTGATGTGCAGGTGTATATCAGTATGTAGTGTCTCTACTTTAAAGAGTCCTCTCCTGCTGATGTTCAGGTGTATATCAGTATGTAGTGTCTCTACTTTAAAGAGTCCTCTCCTGCTGATGTTCAGGTGTATATCAGTATGTAGTGTCTCTACTTTAAAGAGTCCTCTCCTGCTGATGTCCAGGTGTATATCAGTGTGTAGTGTCTCTACTTTAAAGAGTCCTCTCCAGCTGATGTGCAGGTGTATATCAGTATGTAGTGTCTCTACTTTAAAGAGTCCTCTCCTGCTGATGTTCAGGTGTATATCAGTATGTAGTGTCTCTACTTTAAAGAGTCCTCTCCTGCTGATGTTCAGGTGTATATCAGTCTGTAGTGTCTCTACTTTAAAGAGTCCTCTCCTGCTGATGTTCAGGTGTATATCAGTATGTAGTGTCTCTACTTTAAAGAGTCCTCTCCTGCTGATGTTCAGGTGTATATCAGTCTGTAGTGTCTCTACTTTAAAGAGTCCTCTCCTGCTGATGTTCAGGTGTATATCAGTATGTAGTGTCTCTACATGTCTCCATGCTTTAATGTTCAGAAAGCTCTTTCTTGTTCTCATACTGTCTGTGATGCAGCACCTCTTTTCACCGTCTGTCTGAAACCAGAGCCCAGTCTGCTCTGATTGGTTCGCTGGCCTGCTCTGTTGTGATTGGTCAACCACTTAGAGATGTCCCACCCCTTAGCCTATCACGTACAATGTCTAGGAGCAGACCATGTACATGCACAAAATCCTATATAACACACTACAGCGAAATGGGAAAACCCCATATAGCATAATAGCGACTCAATCAAAAAAAAACATTATCTACACTTGGTATGTCTTCAAATCCTCATCAATAAATCAATTGCATACTAATGCAAGAGGAAAGACATATATAATAGGGATTAGAGTACAACATAAAAGATCATTATTATAGGACCCTATTTGTTATTTTACAGTAGGGTATTATAATCATGTTGTACATTATATTATATGAAGTTTAGTAGGTCAGACAGGAGGTGTAGGGTTGTCACCTGTCCCTGAATTATAGCCTAGTACTTTTTAGTAGTTTGTTTATTTTGCATATTCAATAAAAATACTTAATAAATTGAAGATAACAATTATTTTCTCTCAGGATGTTCTGCATTTAATTGTAATTTAAAGTAATTCATAATACTATTTTTGGAAGTATTCCTTTACAAAGAAAGACATTACATATAATTTTAAATGATTAAAAGTGTAAGACTCTAATGTATTTCTTGTGGCGAGTGTTTGCTTCTTTAAGGATGTAATCGAAAACCTACTCCATCATCGATGCGATCCAATCGACTGCTACTGTCTGTGTGTGTGTGTGCAGAGACGAAACATTACGTCATATTCACGAGACAACAGGGTCACGTTATTCTGTTGCAGTTTTTGCAATAATCTTCAACAAAGCTTGTTTTAAAATCTTTTCAAAAATGTCTGCGATGAATTTCGGGTCGAAGAGTTTCAAGCCTCGCGCTCCTGATAAAGGCGCGTTTCCTATTGATCATTTCGGTGAGAAAAATCACGACATGTTCTGTAGTCTAAATTCATTATGCACTCAGAGCTAATGCATGGTTTGCAAAAGAGCCAGACGTTGTACAGTTGTCCTTTTAGTCCATTTTACTTTGATTATGCAACGCGTTCATCTCTGACGCTGGAGGTTAATGCATACAAGCTAATGGCTAATTTATGCTACTGCCAATATGTGTCTGTAGTGTATTTCTATATATTCCTGTAGCTTAGCGACACTAAGTATTCAATATCTTCGTTATATAGTGTATTAATTAGATACTCTATTCATATATGTCCTTTCTAATGTGAATGTGTACTTACTTGCTGCTAGTGTTCAGTGTCTTATATGTTTAACTCGTGTAATGGTTGACTACACTGCTCCTAGGATAATATCATTTCCCAATTTGGACTTAAATTAAATATCAGACTGTCAAGATTCAAGGTGCAATGCTTGTATTGTCATGTGTGCATAGCTACAGTGTAGGTATATCAATGAACATCTGAGGTCTCAGGCTCCTCCAATACGATACAATAGTTTAAATAGTGCAAGTAAATACAAATAAAATAGGATACGCTATCCTTTCCTAATTTAAAGGCAGATTGTTTTAAGAGCGGTTCATTTAGTTCCTTACCTGTCAAGAGTGGATTAAGGTCGACACAATCCAAGCTTGGAGAAATAGCCATGAGTACTGAATGTGCCGTATGGTTTCAGGAGTCAAGGAGACGTTTATGAAATGCCTCAGAGATCAGGAAGCACTACGCTGTCTGTCCGTGCATCGATGCAGAATCGTCCACGTCGTAGAAACGGTTCATTTCAACACCCCGAGTCAAGAGTAGATTAAGGTCGACACAAATCCATCAATTCTCCGCTGCACCCTGCGGGTAGAAGGCAACGCAGAAAACACGTGAAGAAACAGATACAGACACAACAGAGTAATAATACGTTTATTTATCACAGCACATCCAACAAGTGCTTCACAAGAACACACGTAAGAACAGGACACACCACTAGGGATGGGTATCGCCTGAAATGTATCGATTCAGGTTCTTATCGATTCCCCGTTTCGATTCCAAAATTGTAAAAGAAAGAGGTCCAACGTTTAGATAACAAAAATGTAAGCTTTAACTGACATTTTTACAAATAAAAAATATACATGCAATCCTAATGTATTGCACAATAGCTGTGCTTTAGTTGAACCGAGCTGTGCCTGTGTTCAGCTATTAACAGACTTTACACTGTGCCTTGTCTTTTTCTTTCTCAGTGTAGTGGAGCCTCACTTCAGAGCGTTTACCGCGACCCATCTTTGGTGTTGTGAAGTGACTGAGCTCGTGAACTGTCAACGGGAGCAGGGGGAGCCTCGGACCGGCCGTTCTGTGATTCTCCAGAACACACAGATGGCCAGACCTCCCTTACCCTGGCTGTATTCCACCGGGTCACCGCGGCGCAGACGGACCCGGTGGAATACAGGGTCTACCGCGTTTAGGAACCGTTAAGCAGAACCGAAATTGTGTATTTTGTATGGGTACCCGGTACCCGAGTTTCGGTTCCCAACCCTACACCACACACATAGACAGGACACACCACACACATAGACAGGACACACCACACACACATAGACAGGACACACCACACACATAGACTGGACACACCACACACATAGACGGGTCCAAAACTCAGACGGCCGTATCATGCTCCCCGTTAAATACCGCATGGACTTCAACATGTTGCTCCTCACCTTCACACTCTTGCCTCACCTCCATATCTCTCTGACCTCCTTCACACCTACCCTCCCTCTCGTGCTCTCCGATCCTTCTGCCCGCCGGACCACCATGGGGTCACGAGCCTTCAGCCACTCTGCCACAAGACATCCGCAATCTGGACTCACCCTCAACCTTCAAATCCTGCCTGAAAACCCACTTTTTAAACTATTCAACATCTTAATTCCTCTAAACTGGTTGTTGTCTTTAAGTCTTTAAGTCTTACTGTTTGATCTTCTTTGTTGCTTGTTTTTAATGATGCTCTGTGAGGTGTCCTTGAGAGCTTTGAAAGACACACTTGATAATCTGACGACTGACAAGCTTCTCTCTGAATGTGCCGTATTGTTTCAGGTGAGTGTAAAATCTTCAAGGAGACGTTTATGAAATGCCTCAGAGACAACAGCTTCGACAACTCCAAGTGCCGACTGCAGTCCAAAGACTACCTGGAGTGCCGCATGGAAAAGTAACGAAACAAGACCCCTCTTTGTGATCCTCACATTTGACTCAAGTCACCATTGTTAGACTATATTTGACTGTTTTTCTTCGTTGTGTCCCTGAGACGCTTCACCCCAAATGGCTCCTGTGGGGATCGTCCACAGTATTCAGTATGTAAGCGTCTAACAAGTGACATGTGATGTAATAATGGCTGCACAACAAGGCACGTTCAGCACATTATATAAAGTGTTGTGGAATATTTTCCAAGGCCCATAACTTTGACCCAGTTTATCAGTTCAAACTGTTCTGACTGAGCACACGCACCTCGTAACCTTGGCTGCTGTGCTCTCAGTGTTCTGTCTCCCTGCTCCTGCCTGTTGGCGTCAGCTGATAGAGGTGTTATGATTCTATCTTGTTATGCAGCATGTTGATGATGCTCTCAGAACTAGCTAAAAACAGGGGTCTGAGGTAGAGTTCTTCAGAATTGACGTGGCAACTCTCCCGTGCAGTCTCACCGTGACTGATGTGACTTGTGATGTGAATCTCTCCGGCCGTAACTCCAAACAAATCATCAGTGTTTGACATCAAAGCTCCAGCTCCTCCCGTGTCTCCTTCCTGAGTCGGTGACTCCTACTGCATTGCTACACAGAAGTGTCCTCTACATAAAGTACAGGACAATTTGTCTATTAAAGGAAAGACAACTACCCTACCCCATTAGGTCATGGTCACAATAGTTTTCTATCTGTTTTTAATTGTTGTTTGACTTTTCTGTGATGAACCTGATTCTGATTTCGTTCTAACTTTGTCCTTTTCATCGTGTGTGTTCCAGTCAGCTGATGGCCAAGGAGCCAATGGAGAAACTGGGCTTCAAAGACCTGATAGACCCTCCTCCCAGCCAATCAGACGGAGACACTAAACCATGACCTGCTGCGGACTATATGTTGTCCTATTGAAGCATATTAAATGCAGTGTGAAGCTGAGAAGATCTCAAAGACTTTAAGAGTGCAAGAGGAGACTTGCCGTGGTTTGCCTCGTGGTCTCAGTTTGTTACGGAGAACACACACAATGAATCGTCTGTGTACATAGAATATAATATATAATATATGGAGATGCTGTTTTGGCATTCTAATAAACCTTTTGTATTTAAATTAAACTGCACTCGAGCATTTAATGGTCTGGATGGCGACATCTGCTGGTAACGTGTTGCTACTGCATCTGTATGGATGTAATCAATGATAAGTCTAAGTAAGCGTTCCTACTGCTTCTATGTGTATTTTCTTCACACAAGTGAAATGCAAAAATACATTTCCCATGATGGAAACATGTTACCCTGTTCACCTCACATTTTAAATATGTGAGAAACATGTATTTAGCCTTTTTTTAAATATCAAAATCCATCTTAATCTTGCTGTTAAACGTAAAATATGGCAAAAAATGGTTTTGTGGAGAAATAAAGTTAATCTGAAGAAATCTCCAAACATGGGGAAATGAAATATGCCGTAAGAATAGTTTCACAGAAAGAACATGAGAATATGAAAGCACATGGAAAACAATGGAAATATTATCATATGATTAACATAACACTCTTAAACTGATTAATAAGCAGGTAATCTGAGTGCATAGAGACCTTATATTAGCTCATAATGTTGAATAATTTCACATACACGTCTTTAACCCAAAAATAACTGTACTTTGTGTGACTCTGACGTTATTGGGCAATACATAAAACAATATTTTGACTAAAAACATTTTTTCTTACATATTTTCCTACTGTGTCAGTCGCATAGAGATCACGTTGTGTTTTACGGGCTGTGTGTGAACCAATCAGAAGCCTGTACTTGCATAGGCAGTAAGGAGGAAGTGGATCCCTCAACTCTGACTGTCAGGCTAATGTTTCCGTTTTAGCTCGCTGTATAGCCCGTTTCTATCTCTGCTTAATGTTTAATATTTATAGTTAAACGCCAATACCTTGCTATAATACAGGTATAGAAGTATCCAGTTGGTTTGGTGTTGCTATTTTCGGGATTTCTTTAGCTTGGTCGTGCTGAAAGAAAATGCCTGAGAGGTCAAACGAGGTAAAAACAGTGCTTTTATAACAACGTTTTTCTGATAAGGAAATCTAGACCCTTAACTTGGTTAAATAATTACTCTAAATGGCATGCTTGGTCAACACTAACGTTATACATTAAGCTGGAGCTAACTGTAGTTTTAAGAGACTGTAGGATCCACACGTTTGTGTTTCCTGAGAGACACAACCATGCCAGGGTTTCCGCTAGGATTCTTTCTCGCCGGTCAAATGTCCGAACAGAATTTATTTTACCGGACAAATTTGAAACTTACCGGTCATGTATCAATAATAATAATAAGAATTGTGTAGCAGAGTTTCCGTTAGCAGGTAATCACCGGACTAGGACCGGATATGCTGATGTTTAAAACTCAGTTAATGGGGCTCGTTTTTATATTGCTTCAGTTTATAATCGTACATTTTATAACAGATCAAAAAAATTCAGATTCATTTTTCAATAAATAATTCCACAAACAACAAACAACATAATTATTACATTCAAAGAAACTACTTGTAGTAGATGAACACATTATTCAAAAGTTTACATTAACTTTGAATAATAACACGGGAGAAACGGATCCTCTATTTCCTCGAGGCCCGCGCGCGCGTCTCTGAGCGCTCACGAGCGAGAAGAGCTGTCTCTCTCTATCTCTCTCTCTCTCTCTCGCTCTCTCCTCTCCTCTCTCTGCCCTCTTCTCTCTCTTTCTCTCTCTCTCTCTCTCCCTCCTCTCTCTCCTGACAGCCCGTCAGTTTCTCATGCAGCTCATGCAGCGCTAAACAGTGGGCGGGGCTTCAGGTGATTATACAGAGCTGCGTGTCTCTGTCAGACTCAGCAGCTGATCTGATCTCTCTCTCGGTCCGGTTACACTTCACTCGCGTTTATGTCCATATCAATCAGACCCAGCTCTCCTGATCGGCCTTTATAGAGAGCACCGATCAAACTATTAAGAGTGAATATCGGCCAATAATGATCGATCGGAGCATCGGACATTTTGACCGGCAGGTTTTGAATTTACCGGTTTTTATTCAATTTTACCAGCTAAAAACCGGTAATTACCGGCTAACGGAAACCCTGAACCATGCCTCAAATGGACCCAAAAGGTGAGCCAGAAGAAACCATTACACCCTCAATTGGAGGTGAAGATGGTGGTGGTGGTGGTGGAGCCACAATCCTTGCTTTGACCATTTGCTCTGCAGCCATTGGAGGAACTTTCCAATATGGCTACAACATCTCCATCATCAACGCTCCTACCAGCTACATCCAGACCTTCATCAACGACACCTACGTGGAGCGATGGGGCTCTGGTTTGGAAAGTTCTCAGCTCACCTTAATGTGGAGCATCATCGTTTCAACCTTTTCCCTCGGGGGTTTTCTCGGAGCCCTTCTCGCCGGTCCTCTTTCGGTCCGATTTGGCAGGAAGAACTCTCTGCTTCTAAACAACGGTTTCCTGTTTGCTGGCGCTATTCTCGTGCTCACTTCCAGGTTGGCGAAATCCTTCGAGATGATCATCGTCGCTCGCTTCCTAGTGGGGATTAACTCAGGCGTCAGTATGAACGTACAGCCTATGTATTTTGGGGAAAGCGCACCCAAACATCTCAGGGGTGCTGTGGCTTTTTCCTCGGCTGTTTTCACTGCGTTTGGGATCTTCCTGGGTCAAGTTGTGGGTCTCACTGAAGTTCTGGGTGCACAGCATCTTTGGCCTTATCTACTAGCTAGTAACACTTTGCCAGGGTTGATACAACTTCTCACCTTACCATGGTTTCCAGAAAGCCCTAGGTACCTTCTCATCGACCGAGGAGACAAGGACGCTTGTATCAAGGCGCTTGGGAGGCTTCGAGGTGGCGTGGCTCCCATTTTGGAGGTGGAGGAGATGCTTGAGGAACAGGAGCAGCAAAGATCTGCCGCCTTGAACTCTGGATCTTCTGCCAACAAGACGCCTTGGACTCTGTTTAAAGATGCAGGCCTTCGATCTCAGCTCAGGACTGTCATGGTGGCCAGTAGCGCCATGATGCTCTGCGGCAACGACTCCATCTACTTCTACGCTTACTACATCTTCCTCGCAGCGGGGATACCTCCACAGAAGATCCAATACGTCACCATCGGCACGGGGGCGTCCGAGTTTACTGCGTCTATCCTGAGCAACCTGCTGATCGAAAGAGTTGGACGTAGATACCTCCTTATTGGAGGGTACAGTTTGATGTCTTTCTGGAGCGTAGTTTTCACCATTGCTCTGAACCTCCAGAGTCGAGGTTTTGCTGGGATGGCGTACCTCAGCATGGCTTGTGTTTTCGCCTATATCCTCAGTTTTGGTTTGGGTCCTGCAGGCGTTTCAGGGATCCTACCGGCCGAGATCTTTGACCAATCGGCTCGCCCGGCTGCTTACATGGTTGCCGGGTCTTGCATGTGGATCAGTTTGTTTTTGGTGGGCATGCTGTTCCCGTTTATCGTCAAAGGGTTGGGGGATTTCTGTTTCCTGCCGTTCTTTGTCGTTTGTGTGGCTTCCGCCGTGTTTTTGGGAATCACTTTACCAGAGACTAAAGGAAAGACACTGGCAGAGATCACGGCTGATTTTGATGGAAGGAATGGATAGCAGAAAGAGTATTCAGACGTGGAAATGGATGAACCCATGAAGGAGCAGTACCAACTGGGTAAAGCTGCCTCTCTTACTAACCTAATGCTGGATCCTGATAGTAAACTTGACCTGGAGAGTATACAACCTCAAGTGAATGTGTAAAAGAAGTGCTTTTGTTGCCTTTGTTGTTGTTAACTGAAATCAGAAGTGTCCTATTTATGCTGTGTTTTTATTTATGTGGTAAGTCTTTGGAAAGTATGCCAAACTCCAGCAGAAGTGCAATAGAGTTAAATATGTAATAGTTATTACTAACCCAATGTTATTTTGAATTCTTGAAATGTTTTGCATACTGCCAAACTGAAAAAGAAACCCAAAGATGGAGAGATGATTGGAAGTAAATGCGGTCTGCCTTACAAAATCATATCAAAACATGTGTTTACATAACTTATTCAGTATAGTATAAGTCTCCATATTCACTCATATGTTCACTAATTCACTAACACTTGCACTTTCATTGACACCTTAATATTTAAATCAGTTCAGACTCGCATGAACAGACTGTTTATGTCTAATATCAAGTGAGGTTTAACTGAAAATGCACATTTGACAAGTCGATCGACATATATTTGGGAGAGAGTGGTTTTTGCTTACTTTAGGACTTTCTTAGACCACGTATGGAAAAAATGGATCCAGCTCCTCTTTTAAGAGAAAAATAAATAGTTTTTGAAACATTAATGCATGTAAATGTGTCAAATTAAAGCCATAACATACTAATATGAACCTTAAAATGATCCTAATATGTAGTCTAAGATATGGATTTGGGAGAGAGTGGTTTTTGTTTACTAATATTTTAAGACTTTCTTAGACCATGTATGGAAACAATTGATGTAGTTCGACCTTTTTGAACATAAAAGCATGTAAATGTGTCAAATTAAAGCCATAACATACTAATATGAACCTTAAAATGATCCTAATATGTAGTCTAAGATATGGATTTGGGAGAGAGTGGTTTTTGTTTACTAATATTTTAAGACTTTCTTAGACCATGTATGGAAACAATTGATGTAGTTCAACCTTTTTGAACATAAAAGCATGTTAACGTGTCAAATTAGAGGCATCAAATACCAATATGATCCTTAAAATTACCATAATAGGGTCTCCAGAAACATTCCCACATCTTCAAAAACAATTAATACTCAAATCGGCTTCTTTTGCTAATTATTTTTCAATTGTATTCCCCTCATAAACTTCTCATTACGCCAAGGTTTGGAACAACATGTGGAGTTACGGTACCTTTGTGAATTCAAGATAAGACTTTATTGGTGATTGCAAGATGATTATACACCTCCAGCGTAGCAGCATATTCACAGTGAAGGTCTTGACAGTAATACAGGTGTTAGCAGTAGACTGGGTAATCATTTTGATTGCATGTGTTAAAGGATTACCCACTCTAATTCAACACTTCTGCACCGGGCAGATAACAGTGCCAGTGATCCATGCTTGTGTGATTTTACTGTTCAGTGAACCATACGAGAATTGAGTGGTGCAGGAATGAGGCCTCAAACCCTGAAGTTAGTTAGCATTTTAACACTTTGGGGTTCCCTCGTCTTAAAGGCTTTTGAATGCATTTTTGGTCGGAAATAACACCTGTGGTTAACGTAAGCTGAAGAGAAGTTTATCCTACGACATAAAATACGTCAGTAAATACCTCACTGGTGACGTGAAGTCATGTGACCGTCCTTTATAGCCATCCCTTACGCAAAGAAAATATATTTCCTCATATATTAACTGTCAATATATTGCATTATTTTGTTTTCTGATTTACTGGTTAATTGAAAATATTTAATAAAGGAAATCTTGCTGTTGGCTACACCAACTGATACTGATTAACCCTCCGGTATCACTGTGGACGTTTTTGTCCATATGGGTCATTTTTCACTTTTCATTTTGCAATAACTTTGGTTGTGTTGGTGCAAATGGCCTGATTTTTTGTAACAAGGCTATTTTCTCGATCTATTTTGGAATTCCAATTTCAATTTGTGAAATCGGTTTTTAATTCATTGTGTAACAAATCGACTACGCAAATTAGTCATTCGAGACAAAAATGTCCACTGCAAAAGACTTTGATAAAAACATTATATTAAAAGGTTTTTTTCACAACTGTTTTGGGTTCAATCTTTAAAGCAACTTCCGCCCTAATAGGAAATACCAAAGATGTAATAATTTTCAGGATTTTAACCCTTTAAATGCCATTTTGAATACATGAAACCACTGTTTTTTTTCATGATGAAAACAGAGAAAATGAGTTATTTTCCAAAAAATACATATCTGGGGACTGGCTCTTTTTTTTATCACAGTCTTGGATATGTCAAAGATTAGCAACAAAATGGATTTTGGTTGATTATTAGTTTTTGCACAAAATCAGATTGAACAAAAAAGTTACAAATTAGTCATTCGGGACAAAAATGTCCACTTCCAAAAACTGCTCTAAAATGACAACAGATTCATATTTTCTAAAACCTTTTGGGGTTAAATCTTTCAATCAACTTCAGTCTTGATCAAAAATACCAAATGTTAAATTATGTTCAGGATTTTAACCCTTGAACTGCCAGTTTGAAAACATGAATTTGCATTTTCTATGAAAAACATACACAAAAAGGCAGTTATTTTCCATATGATAAATGTTGGGGGGGTCGGCTTTTTTTTTTTAACACAGTCTTGGATATGTCAAAGATTAGTAACAACATTGATTTTGGTTGATTATTAGTTTTTGCACAGAATCAGATTAAACAAAAAAGTCACACATTCGCCACTCGCAGACAAAAATGTCCCATCCACTCCCATTATAACCACATCTTTTGATCTCTCCGCCATACCGGTATAAAATCATGCATTTTGTAATGTCAGGGTTTTATATATAAATGTGTCCTTTTTACTGTAAAAACCAGATGTGACATTTTACCATTGAATTACCATTGAATTTTTACACAGGCCCTGAAAACTGCAGTCATTAAACCGCTCTTAAAAAAGAATAATCTAGATGCTTCAGTAATGAACAATTACAGGCCCATATCAAACCTGCCATTTCTAGGTTAAATTATTGAAAAAGTAGTTTTTCAACAGCTGAGTAAATTTTTGCATTTAAATGACTGTTTCGATGTGTTCCAGTCAGGCTTTCGTCCAAACCACAGTACTGAGACTGCTCTTGTAAAGGTCTTTAATGACATCCACTTAAACACAGACAGTGGCAGAACTTCAGTGTTAGTATTATTAGATCTCAGTGCTGCGTTTGACACTGTTGACCACAGCATATTACTAGACCGACTGGAAAACTGGGTGGGACTTTCGGAAACCGTCCTAAATTGGTTTGAATCCTACTTAAAGGACAGAAACAACTTTGTTTCTATAGGTAAATACACATCTGAGTTGACAAATATGACATGTGGGGTTCCTCAAGGCTCCATCTTGGGGCCTCTTCTCTTTAACATCTACATGCTACCACTGGCTCAGATAATGAAAAACAACAAAATAAGTTACCATAGCTATGCAGATGACACACAAATGTACGTAACAGTTTCAACAGGAGACTATGCTCCAATTCAAACACTGAGTAAGTGCATTGAACAAATCAATGACTGGATGTGTCAGAACTTTCTCCAATTAAACAAAGATAAAACTGAGGTAATGGTTTTTGGAGCCAAGGCAGAACGTATGAAAGTTAGCGCTGAGCTTCAGTCTGCAATGTTCAAAACAACAGATAAAGCCAGAAATCTAGGTGTAGTCATGGACTCTGACCTGAGTTTCAACAGCCACATTAAAACAGTTACTAAATCAGCCTACTATCACCTAAAGAACATATCTAGGATTAAAAGACTAATGTCACAGCAGGATTTGGAAAAACTTGTCCATGCTTTTATCTTCAGTAGACTCGACTACTGCAATGGTGTCTTCACAGGTCTCACTAAAAAATCTATTCGGAAGCTGCAGCTGATTCAGAACGCTGCTGCTCGAGTCCTCACTAACACTAAGAAAGTGGATCACATCACTCCTGTTCCGAAGTCTTTACACTGGCTTCCTGTGTGTCAAAGAATATATTTCAAAATACTGCTGCTGGTTTATAAAGCTTTGAATGGTTTAGGCCCAAAATACATTTCTGACCTCCTGCTAAATGATGAACCATCCAGATGTCTCAGGTCTTCAGGGACTGGTCAGCTTTCTGTCCCCAGAGTCAGAACTAAACATGGAGAAGCAGCGTTCAGTTATTATGCTCCAAATATCTGGAACAAACTCCCAGAAACCTGCAGGTCCGCTGCAACTCTGACTACTTTTAAATCCAGCAAGAAGACTTTTCTTTTTGTCGCTGCTTTTAATTGAACTATTCATATCTTAGACTGCACTGTAACTTTTATCCATGTATTTTTTCTTTTAATGTTTATCCATGTATTTCTTCTTTTAATGTTTATTTTATTAGCTTTTCTTTTTAATGACTGATTTTAAATGCCATTTTCTTAATGTCTTTCATTTGTTGTAAAGCACTTTGAATTGCCTTGTGTTGAAAAGTGCTCTATAAATAAACTTGCCTTACCTTGCCTTGCCTTGCCTTGCCTTACATGCTTGTCATTTCTTGGTTTCTTTGCCTGTTGTATAATGGGGCCCTGACAGCCATTGGAATACATGTATGCAACTAATATGATGTAGGTGTGTTGCTATGGATGTGGAAGAGTGGTATCAGCTGAGAAATGTGTGTGTGTGTGTGTGTGTGTGTGTGTGTGTGTGTGTATGGATGTACAGTGCGTGTGTACAGAGACAACAATATACAGTAGATTTGGTTTACATCAAGTCACAGTTTTCACCTCATATATTTCTTTCTTTCTCTCTCTCTCTCTCTCTCACTCCCTCATTCCCAAACTCATACGCACTCTTACATATTAAACCTCCTTATACCTTGTATGTGTGTGAGTGATTGTGTGTGAGATCATCAGCAGTATTGTCAACATGACACACCTGCATGGGGGACGTTCGGTGGCAAAGTGAAGGGATGTTGATGCCACAAATGTTTGAGCAAACATTGGATAGGATAGTGCAGAGGAATGTAGCTGCACCTCATTCCTCTGCACTATCCTATCCGGAGGATCGTGTCCGTCATGGCAGTGGGTGGACATCAAAACATTTTCAAATCTGGTTTCCCTCTCACGAGGAAACGTTGCGCTACATTCCTGCTGCCAGAGGTTTGGTTTCAGGGCCCACGCCCTGAAACCAAAGTGCGGAGGAATGTAGCTGCGCCTCATTCCTCTGCACTATCCTATCCGGAGGATCGTGTCCGTCATGGCAGTGGGTGGACATCAAAACATTTTCAAATCTGGTTTCCCTCTCACGAGGAAACGTCGCGCTACATTCCTGCTGCCAGAGGTTTGGTTTCAGGGCCCACGCGTTATGCCATTACGAGTGGCATAAATAAGAATTCATGACGTGGAATCCTTCTTTGATTTATTCCTTACCCCTGAGATCATCAGCAGTATTGTCGACATGACACACCTGCATGGGGGACGTTCGGTGGCAAAGTGGGGGATGTTGATGCCACAGATGTTTGAGCAAACATTGGATAGGATAGTGCAGAGGAATGTAGCGCAGCTACGGGATGGGATCCTCTGTGTCCTCTCCACGTTCAGGGGAAGGGTCAGACGAAGAACGATTAGACTCCACCACAAGCATCTGATCATTTCTCTAAGCATGGCTTCACGTGGCGGCGCAACGAATATTCTTGTTACTCCTGTCTCAATCTCTGGTGCTATCATCCCCTTTGTGGTGTGATTGAGGAGGAGATCACTAAGCACTTTAGTGACCATCAGGCTTTTTTCATCCAAAAGGTTTTGTAGTCCTTCATACATCTCAACCTCATCACCATCGTGTTGTTCCTCAGCAGTTCCTCAGCAGCTCCTCAACCTCCTCAGCAAAGGACCTCATCGATTCCTCTATATCAACGTGGGATTCGGGGCAGAATTGTTCCTTCTTCTCGGCCCCCATCTGATAAATGAACTGTTTGGCAAACTATTTGGCAAAAAAGTGTTTTATCTTTGTGCTGACTCCTTTCAAGCACAGTTCAGATCCACACCAGATTCTCCTTCTCAGGGTGTTTCTGTTTCAGAGGATGAGTCCTGCAGCTGAAGTTACGGGCTGCATGAGACTTCTTGTCCCACAGAGAAGCTCCTCTTCATCTTACTGCTTGTTGCGTATCACAGGAATGAAATGACCATCCAGCCAAACGACACATATTTGAAGCTTTGGCTTTGCAGCCAGGTGTTTTTATTTACTTCAAGGAGTATATGTATGGCTGTTTATGTCTGTTTGCTAAAGAGACATTATCAAAGGACTTTGAAGTTCCAAACAATTCAAAACATCGAGGTCAAGCTGGGTCAAGATCATACATCTGTTTACCTCAAAGACACATGAAACAGCACAAATGAAAAACAAAACGCCATGAGAGCACACTTACTCCTGTCTCATTCTCACACACAATCACTCACACACATACAAGGTATAAGGAGGTTTAATATGTAAGAGTGTGTATGAGTTTGGGAATGAGGGAGTGAGAGAGAGAGAGAGAGAAAGAAAGAAAGATATGAGGTGAAAACTGTGACTTGCTGTAAACCAAATCTACTGTATATTGTTGTTTCTGTGCACACACACACACACACACACACACACA
Organism: Harpagifer antarcticus; assembly: GCA_902827135.1. Classification (NCBI taxonomy): domain Eukaryota; kingdom Metazoa; phylum Chordata; class Actinopteri; order Perciformes; family Harpagiferidae; genus Harpagifer; species Harpagifer antarcticus. The sequence continues at coordinate 53,187 of CADEHL010001204.1, read as the reverse complement.
CACACACACACACACACACACACACACACACACACACACACACACACACATTTCTCAGCTGATACCACTCTTCCACATCCATACCAACACACCTACATCATATTAGTTGCATACATGTATTCCAATGGCTGTCAGGGCCCCATTATACAACAGGCAAAGAAACCAAGAAATGACAAGCATGTAATTCAATGGTAAAATGTCACATCTGGTGATATAGAGTAAAAAGGACAAATTGAACTATTTTCCTCCAATATAAAACCCTGACATTACAAAATGCATGATTTTATACCGGTATGGCAGAGAGATCAAAAGATGTGGTTATAATGGGAGTGGATGGGACACGAATGGCTAAGATGTAACTTTTTTGTTCAATCTGATTTTGTGCAAAAACTAATAATGCAAAAAAATCCATATCCAAATAACACATTTTCTCTGTTTTCATCATGAAAAAAAACAGCGGTTTCATGTATTCAAAATGGCATTTAAAGGGTTAAAATCCTGAAAATTATTACATTGTTGGTATTTTCTATTAGGGCGGAAGTTGCTTTAAAGATTGAACCAAAAAAAGTTGTGAAAAAAACCTTTTAATATAATGTTTTTATCAAAGCATTATGCAGTGGACATTTTTGTCTCGAATGACTAATTTGCGTAGTCCAATCGAATGATACCGGAGGGTAAAGGAAATCTTGCTGTTGGCTACACCAACTGATACTGATTAATAATCAACATGAAAAACATATTTATTCATATCTACAAAATATATTGAAGATATATAGAATAATATATTGTGTTAATATATTGCAATATATGGGATAATACATCAGTAATTGCCGCTTTCCATATATTGAGTAATATATGTAAATATATATAATATATTGGTTGTGTATATATGTGAACATACATTTACTATATTAACATTTATATGGGGACATGCATGTACTATATATATTCACAATTATATGGGGACATGTATGCACTATATATTCACAATTATATGGGGACATGTATGTACTATATATATTCAGATTTATATGGGGACATGTATGCACTATATATTCACAATTATATGGGGACATGTATGTACTATATATACTCAGATTTATATGGGGACATGTATGCACTATATATTCACAATTATATGGGGACATGTACGTACTATATATATTCACAATTATATGGGGACATGTATGTACTATATATATTCAGATTTATATGGGGACATGTATGCACTATATATTCACAATTATATGGGGACATGTACGTACTATATATATTCACAATTATATGGGGACATGTACTATATATATTCACAATTATATGGGGACATGTACGTACCATATATTCCGAACATGAGTGCAATATATGTTCACAATGAGGAGAAATGCATGTTCTGGTAAAACAAATCTTTAATTGTTTTGTTTCTATCAATGTGTAACAGTTATCAACAAACTCATTAAAAGAAGGACAAGGAAAGAATAAAAGCCTATAAACACATGATGTAATGACTCAAGACCATTTTCACGTAATTATGTAATAAAACCCACATTTTGTAATAATCTGCTGCATTCTGTAATCAACAGCCTGAACGCAATATAAAATACATTTCCCCACATTCTGTAATAAATGATTACAACATGCGAGTTGCCCTTTTAACAAACTGTAATATTCATGATGTAACCAAACTGTAAATATATCCCAAAGTTGATGTTGATATACATGTTGGCTGATGAATGAACACTTGATCTAGTTTTGGCCAATGAAAGATATTCTACTGAAATATCTTTAAATGAATTATGAGTAAGGATGATTCATGGTTGAATAAATAAACAGTTGTAATGTTATTGTTTGCAACTCATTTTGTAATAACCACTGCAATATGTAATCATATATTTCAAAATGTGGCGACATGTATTACATATCTGCATTGAACTTGTTGACTACATAGAGGGCAAGTTATTACAAAAGGAGGTGTTATTACATAATGAAGGGAACATGTATTACATTTTGTATAGGTATAGTTAATAAATGATGCATTGTTATTTCATACAGGGCCAAAAAGAGCAGTCTGTTATCCTATTTAACAATCTTGTTTTTTGTTTCACCTGGGCCCAAGAGTTCAACACTTTGAATCCCTATCTGATCTGATCAGATCTGGATTTTGGGGAGTTCAAAACCAAACAACAGGATTAGGATCACTTTGATATCCGATCAGATCAGGAAATTCAATCCAATTTTAATCTGGATCAAATCTTCAAAACGGGTTCAAACCGCCAACACAGGATTGGGATCAGTTTGATCCCAAAAAACTGGATGATCCTGATCCCACCAGAGGGGTGGGTTTCCAGTGGATTACCAGAGCAAAATGTACTGTACCATTTATTTTAAAATATGTTTCAATTTAAATTAGATGGCAAAGTTTGTTAACTGAAATAATACACCATTTTTAGCCTTCATGGGAAATACATTTGATTTTTTATTTTTTGCCACGTTTGTGGCCTATTTTGTTTTCAACCAAATATTGATGATATAAATGTTTATGCTCATAAAAGTATCACAACAAAGATTGTCAATCACAAATGTAATTTAGATTAAATTAAAAATATCTTCAACAAAAAAAAAGTCCATCATCTGTCATCACCTTTCAAAAGTAATTGCGGACAATAGATGTCTCTGCAATGTGGTCTCTTGTCTTCCTTGTATTATTTTTCATGTCCACTAGATGGCGCTCAGTAGGATTAAAGCACTGATATTCAGGATCGAGTCATCTTGAAAAGTCGTAATCTGCATCAGGCTGATCCTATCCTGAATTGCTTTGAACTCCAGGGACAACATTTGTCCGACTTGTCTGACCCTGGATCACAAAAAATGGGATTTCAAAATCTGATCGGATCTGATTGAGATTAAAAGCTTTGAACTCTTGGGCCCTGGTGACAACTTTAAACATGAGCTGATCAAAAACAAGGTCCTGAACAGGGCCAAAGAAACAGTCTTGTACCCTATTTAATCGTCCATCTTGTTTTTTCGCTTCACCTGGTGCCTAAACTCACAAATTCTTGTGTTAATGGATTTTCTTATATCTGATGTCTTGATCCCTGGATGGTGGTTTGCTACAGCATCTGTGGAACAGAACAATTACAAATAATTAGAAGTTCACAAACGACAGCAGGAATTATAACAATATCCATAATATCGATATTAAAGCATGGGCTGGTTGGGGAATAATGTGGGAATGCAAATAGTGGAAGAATAGGCTTTGTACATTTTCGTCTGAGTGTGGTATGTTTTATGGAATTTGGACCAAGCATCTGCATCTGTAACAGTTCTGTTTAAAACGTTTTAAAATGTAATTGCATTCATCTTTAAAAGGTGGGGTAGGTAAGTTTGAGAAACCGGCTCGAGATACACTTTTTGTTATATTCCATGGAATGCTCTTAACATCCCGATAGCAATGAATATCTGAAGTGCTTTGACAAAAAATCCATAAAAAATGTCATCTGTGGAAGCCGTAGTTCTGTAAAAAGCACGACCAATCATTTTAGCCGGCTAAAGTAACTGGATGGCCTACCTGCCTGTCAGCCTTCCATCTGTGCACAAACTCATCTCGTGCCCTCATTGGTCATGTGCACGTTCGTGTGTTGGAGGAGGGGCTCTGTAAGGAAGTGGCAGATTTTTTCCAGCTGTGTATTTTCAAATTCTAGCGCACTCGAGCTGGTTTCTCCAAAAATGACCTACCCCACCTTTAAAAGACTACCTTTATTGAATGAGAGTTTTACCTAGCACAATGAGCCTGGGGTGGTGGGAAGGGAGAACTGGGCCTCGACATCGGCCGGAGTTGTAGTCGCCTATGAGTATTAGAATTTAGATGAACAAAGGCATAGAAAACCCCTGAAACATGCACTGACACAAAGCTACAACCCTCAATTATGCAAGTAGTTGTAGTAAATACATACGTATATACAATATACAACAATATGCATAGTGCCATGAGCAGTACCAGTAATAAAATAACTGAATAAATAACTAAGCTGAATAGTGAATAAAGTGATATGTGAAAACTTTAAAAATGACAGTGAAATGAAATGACAGTGCGTTCCTCACCACTGCGATCTGGCTCCTCTGTCCTCTTGACGTGTGGTTCTGCAGGCTTAGTTCGACCTATGAATTTCAACAATGCTCCTGTAAAATATATAGTTATAGTATTATGGGTCAACATTAAAATAACATACATTGGAGAGCAAAATGTGAAATTCCATTGACTGTATAGGCTACATACTATCCACACAATTGTCAGCAGGGGCAATAACAACTCAAATGTGAACTAACTTGAATGCATTAGTCCACAACACATAGCCTAACTAATGTTAGCTTACATAGTTACTAACATCAGAACACATAGGCTAACTGTGGTTACATTACTTAACCAGCTCATCATCTTCACCAGTCACAAAATGTCCGTTAGCCGCGATGCTAATTTCCGCTATGTTAAACTCCATTGACTTATGCTAAATGTTAGCGATCTAAAGGTCCGCTATTTTTGGCTGTTTTGGGTCGACTTCAGTTGACTGTAACATCGAAAATCTTCGAAAGTGAATGTTCACAAAGCTGCGGACCGGTTATACACTTATACACAAGGGAACTAACATAGCTAATTTAACTAGTTAGCTAATGTAGCTGTTGTAGTGCCGAGAGACGGGACACACGGATTAAGCAACTAGACTGCTTGTAGTGTACATGCAGAATTATTTCAATTTAAAATAGTTTTAAATGCTCACACTCATACCTGACTCGTGCAGTATTTTCCTCTCGTTTCGTTTTCCGTTTCGAAGCACCTGATGAATGCTTTCTCTTTGACAGCGCCATCATCAACAGACAGAGGCGGCAACGCACATTTGAATCTGCCAATCAGATCAATCTATTGCTGGAGGGGGGGGGGGCCTTGCTGAAATCTGTGAGATTGATTGGTGATGATCACTGGCACGTAATGTGTCCAATGAGAATGTTAACACGTTTTAGCGAAGACGGAGGTCAGCCACTGTCAGCCGGAAGTGGCGCATTCGATTACTGTTTGGGTTTACTGCCGTGGATGGGCTGCATTCCACTCCAAATAGCCGGTCGGCCGTAACCAGAATCCAAACGCAAGCTGTTTTATGGATTCTAATTTAATTTCCAAGAATATCTCAGTACTGGGTTATTTCCAATTTCAAAATAAACATATATATTAAACAAATAGAAATAATAAGTAAGTATATTATAGTATATTCAAGAATGAAAAAAAATTATATATATATATGCGTGAATATATGCATATATATATAAATATGCGTATATATACACATATATATGCGTGCATATATGCATGTGTGTGTCTGTATATATTTATAAACTGTATATTATTTTCAATGGAGTATTTGTTCTTTTTTAATATATACCATCAAACATATGTTCATATATAAAGTGGGTAACTATACAAAACGAAGTGAGATAACTGTTTATGAATATCTGTTCAACTTTATGTAAACTTGTGTAACTCATGAAAGATAAATGAGTGTTTCAATAAAACTTACATATAATTTGTATAGTGCAGTTTTTGTTTTCATTGCAATATTTTTTATATGTATCAATATATAGCCATACATGGTCCATGCATATATTGCAATATATTTAAAAATATAAGGACTACTTTCCCATATATGGAAATGTATGATCCAGAATATTGTATTATATTTACCAATATATTACAATATATTTTTGTTTCATTAGCCACCTTTAGCTTAGTGGTGGTGACTTGAAGTCATGTGACCGTGCTGTAGTTCTTTTATAGCCCAACATTAGCCACCTTTAGCTTAGCGGTGGTGACATGAAGTCATGTGACCGTGCTGTAGTTTCTTTATAGCCCAACATTGACCCCTGGGGGACACCCAGTGAAACAGGAGAACACCCTGACCTGTGGTTCCCCAGCTGGACAAAACTGTTGTCTGTTGGTAAGGTAGGAGGAGAACCAGGAGAGTGCAACACCAGTGATACCAATGTCAACCAAGCGTTCCAGGAGTAGTGGGTGGGAGATTGTGTCGAAGGCAGCGGTGAGGTCAAGGAGGATGAGGATGGTGAGCAGTCCAGAGTCAGCTGCACGGAGGAGGTCGTTGGTGATTTTAACCAGAGCTGTTTCGGTACTGTGCATTGAGCGGAAACCAGATTGGAAGGGTTCATGTAGGTTGTTCCTACAAGATGAGCACAGTCAGTGATGCAGCTGTAGTCAGTGGCAGGGTCCCCCTAAATGCAATGTAATGTAAAAGAGTGCAAGAGGAGACTTGCCGTGGTTTGCCTCGTGGTCTCAGTTTGTTACGGAGAACAAACACAATGAATCGTCTGTGTACATAGAATATAATGTATAATATATGGAGATGCTGTTTTGGCATTCTAATAAACCTTTTGTATTTAAATTAAACTGCACTCGAGCATTTAATGGTATGGATGGCGACATCTGCTGGTACCGTGTTGCTACTGCATCTGTATGTATGGATTTAATCAATGATAAGTATAAGTAAGTGTTCCTACTGCTTCTATGTGTATTTTCTTCACACAAGTAAAATGCAAAACTAAATTTCCCATGATGGAAACATGTTACCCTGTTCACCTCACATTTTAAATATGTGAGAAACATGTATTTAGCCTTTTTTTTAATATCAGAATCCATCTTAATCTTGCTGTTAAACGTAAAATATGGCAAAAAATGGTTTTGTGGAGAAATAAAGTTAACCTGAAGAAATCTCCAAACATGGGAAAATGAAATATGCCATAAGAATAGTTTCACAGAAAGAACATGAGAATATGAAAGCACATGGAAAACAATGGAAATATATTTACTACGTGCTTTTCATCCCTTTACAGAGAGACCGATGCTTAATGCTCCTCCCTAGAAAGATAGAAGAAAGTAGATACCCAATTATATAAGTGGTGTCATTTATTTGAAACAGAAAGACAAACATTCACATTTTAAACATTTAACTTTATTGTCACTTTAAATCCCACTCAGCCAGTTATACAACACAACACTTGTTAGGAGACACAAATAAATAAAGTCCAACTAAAAGCAAACGCATCTGGATCAGAACATCATTCAAATCAGGTGGGAATAAATCATGATTATCTCAATGTGCTATTAAAACACCAGCGTGACAGCAAAGCTCATCCAGCTCAATTTAGTCCGAATTAAGAGGTTTCAGAGGGGGTGGGGAATTGCAGATGGGGCGCCTTGACTCACGCACCCACCCTTGTATACAAGTCATAGATCGGTGCCTGAAAGCTGTCCAAGAGCGATAACTAGTTTATCCTCTTGCGACACCACTATCCTTTTCTAGTGGCGCTGTGCCCCCCCCGATCGGAGCCCACAGACTTTTCCCTCTTCCCTTTCTCTCCAAACGACAGCCCAGTTGACTGTAGTCCGACACGACCAGCCTATACACTTGCCATCGAGCTCATCCAACGATGAAACACAGTTTGCTCTACGCTTGCGTGCCACTACCCACCTGTGATCAATTAGCCTATAATGTTATGTATGCACCCCTGACCGCCACCAGCTCCTCAATGTGTAGGGAACTGTGGTGCATCGGGTGATGCACGCACCTCGCGCTGGTCCGTCTAACCATGAGAAAGCGGTCGCATGCAACGGGTGCTTTTTAGACCATCTCTTTTTTTTTAAAATAGAGATGGCGGTGGTGTGAGTTAAAACTTTATAGGCAAAGGCTGTGACTTTCTCCCTCTCAGCTGCACTTCTCCAGCTCCACAAACATCGGGAGGTTTTACACACACACACCCGCGGCTGTAGCTGGAGCCGTGTTTTACAGAGAGGCGATAGCAGTAATATCTCTGGCTGCTTATTTTCAATTGCTGTGCTTGGCCGCTGAAAGAATTCGGTGATTTGTTCAATACAAATCTTTACATTGCTTTCACACAGAAGCTCCACTTTACTGATGCCTTTCTTTAAGGTCTCTCTAAACATGAGCTGTTTATGCTTGTATGGCACTTCCGTCCCGAGCAGCACACACAGAGGAAATCAGCCAGGACTGAGTCCCCAGACAGTGATCCCCTGGGTTTATTATCCCCAAATGTTCATTAACCAAAAACGAAACACAGCCGCTCAGTTTCACAGGTAATTTTTAGGATACCGTCAATCACAGATTCTGGTAAGGCAATGAAAATGAAATATGCCATAAGAATAGTTTCACAGAAAGAACATGAGAATATGAAAGCACATGGAAAACAATGGAAATGTATTTACTACGTGCTTTTCATCCCTTTACAGAGAGACCGATGCTTAATGCTCCTCCCTAGAAAGATAGAAGAAAGTAGATACCCAATTATATAAGTGGTGTCATTTATTTGAAACAGAAAGACAAACATTCACATTTTAAACATTTCACTTTATTGTCACTTTAAATCCCACTCAGCCAGTTATACAACACAACACTTGTTAGGAGACACAAATAAATAAAGTCCAACTAAAAGCAAACGCATCTGGATCAGAACATCATTCAAATCAGGTGGGAATAAATCATGATTATCTCAATGTGCTATTAAAACAAACACACACACACACACACACACACACACACACACACACACACACACACACACACACACACACACACACACACACACACAACTATAACATTTACAAATGTTTTACTATTCACCTGATTTTATGCACATTTTAAACAAACATTTACATAAAAGGTTATCCTTATATAGTATTTAAACCTTCTAGAAGATTGATTCAACACAAATTGGACAACACAAATATTAAATATGAGACTTTGACAACACGCAAAAGAAGATTAGTGACTCTATATTATCATATGATTAACATAACACTCTTAAACTGATTAATAAGCAGGTAATCTGAGTGCATAGAGACCTTATATTAGCTCATAATGTTGAATAATTTCACATACACGTCTTTAAACCAAAAATAACTGTACTTTGTGTGACTCTGACGTTATTGGGCAATACATAAAACAATATTTTGACTAAATAAAAGTTTTTTCTTACATATTTTCCTACTGTGTCAGTCGCATAGAGATCACGTTGTGATTTACGGGGCTGTGTGTGAACCCATCAGAAGCCTGTACTTGCATAGGCAGTAAGGAGGAAGTGGATTCCTCAACTCTGACTGTCAGGCTAATGTTTCCCTTTTAGCTCACTGTATAGCCCGTTTTTATCTCTGCTTAATGTTTAATATTTATAGTTAAACGCCAAAACCTTGCTATAATACAGGTATAGAAGTATCCAGTTGGTTTGGTGTTGCTATTTTCGGGATTTCTTTAGCTTGGTCGTGCTGAAAGAAAATGCCTGAGAGGTCAAACGAGGTAAAATCAGTGCTTTTATAACAACGTTTTTCTGCAAAGGAAATCTAGACCCTTAACTTGATTAAATAATTACTCTAAATGGCATGCTTGGTCAACACTAACGTTATACATTAAGCTGGAGCTAACTGTAGTTTTAAGAGACTGTAGGATCCACACGTTTGTGTTTCCTGAGAGACACAACCATGCCTCAAATGGACCCAAAAGGTGAGCCAGAAGAAACCATTAGACCCTCAATTGGAGGTGAAGATGGTGGTGGTGGTGGTGGTGGTGGTGGTGGTGGTGAAGATGGTGGTGAAGATGGTGGTGGTGGTGGAGCCACAATCCTAGCTTTGACCATTTGCTCTGCAGCCATTGGAGGAACTTTCCAATATGGCTACAACATCTCCATCATCAACGCTCCTACCAGCTACATCCAGACCTTCATCAACGACACCTACGTGGAGCGATGGGGCTCTGGTTTGGAAAGTTCTCAGCTCACCTTAATGTGGACCATCATCGTTTCAGCCTTTTCCCTCGGGGGTTTTCTCGGAGCCCTTCTCGCCGGTCCTCTTTCGGTCCGATTTGGCAGGAAGAACTCTCTGCTTTTAAACAACGGTTTCCTGTTCGCTGGCGCTGTTCTCGTGCTCACTTCCAGGGTGGCGAAATCCTTCGAGATGATCATCGTCGCTCGCTTCCTAGTGGGGATTAACTCAGGCGTCAGTATGAACGTACAGCCTATGTATTTTGGGGAAAGCGCACCCAAACATCTCAGGGGTGCTGTGGCTTTTTCCTCGGCTGTTTTCACTGCGTTTGGGATCTTCCTGGGTCAAGTTGTGGGTCTCACTGAAGTTCTGGGTGCACAGCATCTTTGGCCTTATCTACTAGCTAGTAACGCTTTGCCAGGGTTGATACAACTTCTCACCTTACCATGGTTTCCAGAAAGCCCTAGGTACCTTCTCATCGACCGAGGAGACAAGGACGCTTGTGTCAAGGCGCTTGGGAGGCTTCGAGGTGGCGTGGCTCCCATTTTGGAGGTGGAGGAGATGCTTGAGGAACAGGAGCAGCAAAAATCTGCCGCCTTGAACTCTGGATCTTCTGCCAACAAGACGCCTTGGACTCTGTTTAAAGATGCAGGCCTTCGATCTCAGCTCAGGACTGTCATGGTGGCCAGTAGCGCCATGATGCTCTGCGGCAACGACTCCATCTACTTCTACGCTTACTACATCTTCCTCGCAGCGGGGATACCTCCACAGAAGATCCAATACATCACCATCGGCACGGGGGCGTCCGAGTTTACTGCGTCTATCCTGAGCAACCTGCTGATCGAAAGAGTTGGACGTAGATACCTCCTTATTGGAGGGTACAGTTTGATGTCTTTCTGGAGCGTAGTTTTCACTGTTGCTCTGAACCTCCAGAGTCGAGGTTTTGCTGGGATGGCGTACCTCAGCATGGCTTGTGTTTTCGCCTATATCCTCAGTTTTGGTTTGGGTCCTGCAGGCGTTTCAGGGATCCTACCGGCCGAGATCTTTGACCAATCGGCTCGCCCGGCTGCTTACATGGTTGCCGGGTCTTGCATGTGGGCCAGTTTGTTTTTGGTGGGCATGCTGTTCCCGTTTATCGTCAAAGGGTTGGGGGATTTCTGTTTCCTGCCGTTCTTTGTCGTTTGTGTGGCTTCCGCCGTGTTTTTGTGGCTCACTTTACCAGAGACTAAAGGAAAGACACTGGCAGAGATCACGGCAGATTTTGATGGAAGGTATAGAAAGCAGAAAGAGTATTCAGACGTGGAAATGGATGAACCCATGAAGGAGCAGTACCAACTGGGTAGGGCTGCAACAAACGACTAATTTGATAATCGATTAATCTATCGATTAAACGATTAATCGATTATTCAGATCATTAAGGTTTTAACTGTACTACTACTTATATCGATACTGCTTATCAATCCGGTCCATTTAACGATAGAATTAACGGTTCTTTTGACAAGAAATAAGGTAAACTAACTAAACAAATTGTGAACAAAACTAACATTGCTTTTTATTTTAATTAAATGCATAATATTTCACATCAAAAGAAACAACAATGTTTTAACAAATCATATTAAATAATGTGATGACAGAACTGTAAACAGAATAGCTGAAACTTTTACAAAATAAATAACTCTGTTACCTCTAATCATTAACCCATGTTTTTATAACTGAGTTAACTCTGTGTGTTGCTGCTAGCATACATAACACCTGACGTGGAAACGTTACTCATGGATGGGGCTACAGAGCTGCTAGAAAGACAGTGGAACCCGGTGCATTCCTCCGTCTGGATGTGGAGCACTTTTGCTAAATGTTTAGACAAATTGCTCGTGTTACCGCCCTTACATGATAAACTCTTATTGCACTTTTGGTAACGAGCATTGTCCACATCGAGACGGCTAAAGTTTAACCACACCTCGGAGCGCGTTCTCTCCGCCATCTCCTCCGTGTGTGTGTGTGTGTGTGTTGTGTGTGTGTGTGTGTGTGTGTGTGTGTGTGTGTGTGTGTTGCATGCATGTAGCAGCTGCGTGTGTGTAAACTGCCCCACCCCCTCGCAAGCAGGCGGGGGAGAGATCTCTCGTCTGAATTGGGAAGATCGAAAATACATTATAGACGCATTTTGTAGTCATATTGCATATTAGAAACGGAGTTGGCGACACTAAGACTGCGATATAATGTTTATGTAGCAATAATACATATGACATATGTTTTAAATCTCTCCTGTACCGATAAAAAAAGAGCGATAACGTTGGAGCTTAACGGGGTGTAGAACACACGTGATGACGTCACCAACGAATCGACGACTGAATTAGTTGCCAACTAATTTGGTAATCGATTTTAATCGATTAAGGCGATTAGTTGTTGCACCCCTACAACTGGGTAAAGCTGCCTCTCTTACTAACCTAATGCTGGATCCTGATAGTAAACCTGACCTGGAGAGTATACAACCTCAAGTGAATGTGTAAAAGAAGTGCCTTTGTTGCCTTTGTTGTTGTTAACTGAAATCAGAAGTGTCCTATTTATGCTGTGTTTTTATTTATTTGGTAAGTCTTTGGAAAGTATGCCAAACTCCAGCAGAAGTGCAATAGAGTTAAATATGTAATAGTTATTACTAACCCAATGTTATTTTGAATTCTTGAAATGTTTTGCATACTGCCAAAATGAAAAAGAAACCCAAAAATGGAGAGATGATTGGAAGTAAATGGCGTCTGCCTTACAAAATCATATCAAAACATGTGTTTACAAACTCTTACATAACTTATTCAGTATAGTATAAGTCTCCATATTCACTCATATGTTCACTAATTCACTAACACTTGCACTTTCATTGAAACCTTAATATTTAAATCAGTTCAGACTCGCATGAACAGACTGTTTATGTCTAATATCAAGTGAGGTTTAACTGAAAATGCACGTTTGACAAGTCGATCGACATATATTTGGATTTAGTTTTGCTGTCGTTCAATTAATGAAAACATTTCTTATTCTACGTTATGTGGACTCATGCAAGAAATTTACTTTTTTTATAGTCGCTCTCTGTTAATTATCTACAGCTCGGTCACACAAGACGGCTCTTTAGCAGCGTAACAGTATGACCGTTAGATTAATAATTGCCTTTTCAAAGGGGAGCGTTCTGTATAAATATCAATCTCCAGTGAAAGTAGAACAATAGGACTGTTGTATTAACTTTTAAATCTTTCCCAGCTTCATTTAATTCAGTATGCCTTGTTAAATCAGTTAAACATCAGTGTGAAGGGGAACATGGCCTAAAATACAAATCCTATTATGTAGCTATACCATGGTTAGGAAAGTCCAATCAATATGTGTGAGCTTCTCTCTCTCATAGCCAGAAACCAGAGAAATAAATCTGTTTTCACGGACTATACAGGATGTTTTATTTATTTATACCCAAATAAATCATATTTATTACTCATATGATCCCCGAACATTCTCCTATGTCATCCATACCAGTTTTCCCATCTTTATACTTGATGACAACACATATTTAAGTTATAGCACGCTAGGATTTGGATTTGGGAGAGAGTGGTTTATTAAATTAAAGCCATAACATACTAATATGAACCTTAAAATGATCCTAATATGTAGTCTAGGATATCGATTTGGGAGAGAGTGGTTTTTGTTTACTAATATTTTAAGACTTTCTTAGACCATGTATGGAAACAATTGATGTAGTTCGACCTTTTTGAACATAAAAGCATGTTAACGTGTCAAATTAGAGGCATCAAATACCAATATGATCCTTAAAATTACCATAATAGGGTCCCCAGAAACATTCCCACATCTTCAAAAACAATTAATACGCAAATCAGCTTCTTTTGCTAATTATTTTTCAATTTTATTCCCCTCATAAACTTCTCATTACACTGTAAAAACGCAAACATAAAATTGTTGGCCTGAAAATAATTTGTTTGTAAAGTGAACAAAAAATATTGAATTGAGTTGCTTACTGTGAAGAAAACTTCTGTAGCAGCAATGCAGAGCCAAGGCTCAGGAAAGGATGGAAGCAGGAGTGGCTTTAGTCAAACACTGATATTTATTGAGAGTAGAATACGGCCGGAGAGATCACAGAGCATATCACACTTTCATGTGAACTACCAAGCAATCTCTGAATACACAAAGAGTAGAAACATGGATCTAGGAGAGAAAAGGCGGTCTTAGAAAGCCCGCCTTTTCCTATCTTAATTATTACCAGACATGGGAACAAAGACCCCTCTGTATTCCCAACTCAAATGAACCAAACCCCTCACCCACAGGAAGGCAGAGGACCTCTTGACCTGTGTCCTCCTCACATTACAGATAGGAGCTGCGACTTAACGAAAAGCATATTGTTTGTAAATTTGACAGGTTTCTCAGAAAAGCTGAGAAACTCAAGACACAAAGAGATCGGATTAAAATATTCCTTGACAGTTTCACTCTTTTTTTTTTTAATCAATTTATGATAACCAATTAACATTAGTCTAAGAATATTTCAGTCAATACTTAAATCAATAAGCGTCTTCAGAGTTGTATGGGCTCACATACATCAATTACATCAAAAGTAAAACAAGATTGAAAACACTTCAATCACCATGATTGAACGCAGTCAATCATAATAGAAAAAATCATCTCTCTTCAGTGTTTGGCATCATTTGTCAAAAGCACAATAATAAACACACATGAAATACAAAAATATAATAGCAAAATATATGTTTCAAAAATAAGATCTTTTATCATTTATCACTCAGTTAATCTCATTCATCAAACACAAATTCAAAATCAGCTTACATCTCAAAGATTTACTTCAAGGCAATTACTTATTAAAACACAATTAGAATTTAGGATTATAAGAAATCCAATTGGGGTATAAAATCAGAATCATGAGAGATCCAACTAAAATTCCCAGTTAAGGTATAAATTCACAGTGATGAATCGATCAATCTGTAATCTGCAAAGTTACAGTGTCCTCAATCTTTAACATTACTTTACGTTTACTTCATTACTCTTTATTCAAGAGTAAGGCACGTAGTAGTACATATATTTCATTCAAATACATTTGTTCAAAATCTGAAAAGGAAAAATCAGACATTTATTGTATAACAACCTGAAAAGAAAAAATCAAAACATCTGTTCTTTATTCTGAGTGTCAACTGTAATCAATTCATCAATCACTGAATGGGGGTACCCATGGGGCAGAAACCGAGATGGAGACCCATGGATCTGGAATCTCTGCGTCGTACATCAACATTGTGTCATTTATAGTTGAATACCCCACTAGCCTCTGTGGGGCCTGGAGGGCGGTCTTGGCAACCCTGCGATGGCTAATTTAACTACAGTGATCAAACAGATCACTAGGATTAGCACAACCAAGATAAACACTGAAACAGTAACAACACATTTGACCAACCCCGCTCCCCAGGATCCAAAGGTTCCACTTAAATCCCCAAATGTAAACCCATGAGTTTCATGCAATTCTTTTATTCCCCTAGCAGTATCATGAGCCATATCCATAACTGCAGGTGTAGCATCAGAGATGAAAGAACAACACTCAGATCTAATCACCTTGCATGTGCCCCCCTGAGCAGCTAGGAGAAGATCCAGTGCCATACAATTCTGTAATGCTACTGTCCTAACTTCCTGCAATTCTTTGTGTTCAGCTAACATCGCTGTGTTAGATACATTTAGATGGTGTTCCAATACTTTGGACAGTGTCACAATTTCCTGCTGAGTAACATAAATACCGTACCAAGGCAAACATAGGCTAGATATCTGTTGTCCTTGTGTAATGGACCTGCTGTTCCTGTGTAGAGAGGGAAGTATCGCTGCAATCTCATTAGCCTCTACTTTACGGATTAAAAGGATTAGGTAGGCTAGATAACAGGTGCCATAAAAAATGTCATAGGGCACACAGCCATATGCCCCGTTCCCACAAACTAAGTAAACTCTCTGTGGGAGGGGAATTCTGGCTAATTTTACCCTCACTATGGTATTACAGTCGCTGTGTCCCACATCTGGAGCGGTGTGAGATCCTTCTTCATTCTGGAAACAGATGGACACATTCTTCCATTCATGCACCACAATTGGGGGAACATATATTGAACAATCATGTGTAGGGGGCTTGCCTAAGGGTATTGGCTGCGTACTGTCATGTATTTTAACTTTAACGGAGTCCACTGTTCTGGAGCCAAACCAGGGCACAACTGTTACCAAAGCTTCGACCAACAAAGATGGTGTCTGTGGTTGCATTGTACATGTTGGACTTGTAGAATTAGCTGAGCAATTAGTCTGGACTAGAGCTAATTGGAATCTGTATTCAAAAGCTAGGTGAATGTATTTCTTGACATATATAAGTCTTAGCATCATTGATCGTTTGAAACCATCAGGCAGGTAATTTTAATTTACTGTATCAACAATGAGAGAGACTAAGCCCTCGTACTGTAAAGGTTGCTCAGAGTCTATGGGGTAGGAAGGAGTGTAACAATCATCTGCCTCATCGCTAATTCGGGATGCTATATCATTCCAGATAACTAGATCGTAGTCAGCTTTCGTGAAAGGAATTTGGCTAAACATGGGAGAATGCATGGAGTCTGGCATATTTGGCACAGCCAACAGTTGCTAACATTCCGTTCATGCGCGTAGTCTAACATTAAACTTACTGCATAATTAGTTTTAGTTCGTTTAAAAGGAGTGATTAAGGCCTTTTTTGAAGAATCTACATCACCTCCTGATTGTTTAAGTGGAGTGGATAGAAAATCTGTTTTGCTATCTGGTCCAGTAAATGTGCATGCAGTGACAGCTGAATTGGGAACCTTGTAATCTGGTTTCCTCGTTGCACATTCTGCCTCATTCCTTATCAGTGTCTTTACCTGTTCTATAGTGCTACACCACAGTTCTGGGGGCATACTTTCAATGGTGTTGAGAGTCATTCTTACCACCTCTGATGAGACCCCAAACCACTGGTACTGGTTCTTTGGATACATCACCCACGTCGAGTAATCGTCACCGTTGCTTAAAGACACAGGAAACACAATAATACAGTTGGATGAGTCACATATTGAAGCTGGACAGTCAAAAGAAATAGTCTCTGATTCATGATCAGGGAAGGAGACAATCCTCCTTATTCTCCCTCCTTTTCTCTCTCTTTGTGTCTCTCGCACCATACTGAATGTCTGTGTGGTGATCGGATACAACCTGTCCTTGCCGCTAGGCACTGATTTGCCCGTTGGTGTTGTTTTACCCTCAGGGTCTGGGCCCTGAGTGGTCAAGTCGTCTGCGCTCTTAGATAAGAGCACCTTATTTTCTCCCTCAGAGGGGCGAGAGCCCTCGCCACCTGTCGTTGGGATTTTCACAGCTTCATCTAGCAGGGCGTCCTTGGCCAGGTATAGTAAACCCAGAATGACGATGATGATGACTGCCTTCACACGCCAGCATCCGGTAGAGGAGAGAGACGACATCTGGAGGCGTGAATCCACTCCGCTCTACCTTGTACTCTCAGAGCTGTTCTGGTCACTATTAACACCTGGAAAGGACCTTTCCACCTGGGAGACAGAGCATCTTTTTCAAGAGATTTGATTAATACATCATCACCAATCTGAAAAGGGTGGGTGGGCTCCTCTCCAGGCTGAGGGAGCCTGTCAGCCACCTGCCTGTGAAACTTTCTCAACATGTCAGTTAGATATTTGACATAGTTAGTCATGTAATCATCTGTCCACAAAAGAGTGAGTTTGTGGGGCGTTACTGGGGGGCTAGACCCTGTGAACATTACCCTTCCCATCAATACTTCGTGTGGGCTAAGCCCTGTCGTTGCATTTGGTGAGCTTCGGATGGAGCACAGAACTAGCGGCAGCGCGTCTACCCATTTTAGTCCTGTGGTCAACATTGTTTTAGTGAGTTTCTCCTTTATAGTCAAGTTCATTCTCTCAACCTGGCCTGAGCTCTGTGGGTGATAGGGAACATGCAATTGCCATTTGAACCCTAACACTGTAGCTAGACTCTGGGTTATCTTAGAAATGAATGCTGGACCTCTGTCACTGTTAATCCCTGCTGGAACACCAAATCTAGGGATAACATCTTTGAGAAGACACTTTACAACTGTTCTAGCGTCTTCTTTTCTGGTAGGGTAGGCCTCTACCCATTTGGAGAACTGGCACACTATTACCAAAAGATATTTGAATCCTTGGCATGGTGGCATATGCGAAAAGCCCATTTGCATATTTACAAAGGGCCCCGAGGGGGGCGGTAAGTGTTCATGCTGAACTGGACCACTTCTTCTTCTTGTCTGCTGGCATATCATGCATCTATCTACAAGGGTCTGTGTAGCTAGTGGGATGCCTGGAGCAAACCATTGTGACTTTATAATCCCATTCATCCCTCCTTTTACTACATGTGATTTGCCATGTGCAACATGTGCCAAAACATGGAGGAACGAACGGGGACAAACCATCCGTCCGTCTGGGTGGAGCCACAAGCTGGACTCAGCGTCAAGTGTACAACCCCGTCTTAGCCATAAATCTTTCTCCCTAACATCAGCGCGGGCTTGCATGTCCGCAACATCATTAAAGGAAGGCAAACAAATGGGTTCTGCGGGTTGTGTTGAGGAGCATTGGAGCACCATAGAAGAGCAGGAAACTGCTGCTTGTTTAGCCGCAGTGTCGGCTAACGCATTTCCACGCGAAATAGGATCATCAGAATTTGTGTGAGCAGCACATTTAACTACTGCTAGCCGTGCAGGGAGCAGGATAGCGTCTAATAGCTCAGCTACTAACGCATGATGTTGAATAGGCTTACCAGCCGATGTTAAGAAACCGCGCATTTTCCACAGGACACCAAAATCATGGCACACACCAAATGCATACCTGGAGTCTGTGAAAATGGTTGCAACTTTACCTTTAGCCAAAATACACGCCCTAAGCAGAGCATACAACTCTGCAGCCTGAGCCGACATGCCATTTGGCAAGGCCCGGCTTTCTAAGACTTCCCAGTCGTTCACAACAGCATAGCCTGCTAAGTGTACGGTGTCAGACGGCCTGCTCGCAGACCCGTCTGTGTATAGAATCATATCTGAATTAGGGATAGGAGTTTGCAACATATCAGTTCTGGGGGAAGAAGACATGTCAATCGTTGTGACGCAGTCATGTGTTATTTCAAAATCTGGAATTGGCACCAGCGTAGCTGGGTTTAGGGGGGGGGGTTTAAGAGTGATGTGTGGGCTTGAAAGAATTACCGCCTCATAACCAGATCGCCTCGCTGCTGAGTAGCAGAGGTGTTCAGAATATGCAAAACTGCATGTGGGACATGTACTACACAGTCACTGGCCAGTACAATGGGAGAGGATTGCTTGATAACTATTGCAACTGCGGCTACTGCTCGCAGGCAGGACGGCATACCAAGTACCACAGAGGAAAGTCCAGACGAATAGTATCCCACAGGCCGAAAATTAGAGCCATGCTTCTGTACCAAAATGCCTGTTGCAAAGCCCCCCTTTTCATGGACGTGTAGATGAAAAGGTTGATGGTAATCAGGGAGCCCCAGGGCCGGAGCCGATGTGAGGGCCTGCTTTAAGTCCTGAAAAGCTGTGTGCATGTCCTCAGACCATTGAACAATGTTAGGGGCGGCCTGCAGAGTGGCAGCATGCAGGACGGAGTCCATAGCAGCGTACTCGTATATCCAATGTCTGCAGTAGTTTGCCATGCCCAAGAAGGAAAGCATCTCCTTCTTTGTGCGAGGTGGTGGCACTTTGTTCAAAAGGCAGACTCTCGCAGGTGAGAGGAGGCGGTGTCCATCTCTCAGAATGTGACCCAAATACGTGACCTCAGTCTGGCAGTATTGCAACTTGGCCAGGGATGTTCTGTGTCCACATTCAGAAAGTCTTTTCATGAGCAGAATGGAGTCGATGTGACAGGCGTCTTTGGTAGGGGACGCAATCAACAGGTCATCAGCATACTGAAGGAGGGTACTACCCCCTGTAAGGACCAAAGTGTCCAGGTCTCTTTTAACAGCTGCTGCGTGCACAGTAGGCGATTCAACAAACCCCTGTGGGAGGCGCGTGTATGTTATTTGTTTACCTCTGAATGTAAATGCAAACAGATACTGGCTTTCTGGATGCAAAGGAATAGAGAAAAACGCTAAACATAAGTCAATCACTGTGTAGTACTTAGAGTCTTGGGGCAGAGAAGCAAGGATCGAATTAGTGTCAGGCACTATAGGAGCTGTCGGAATGATAATAGCGTTAATAGCTTGCAAATCTTGGACAAAACTCCACTCATCAGGGCGATTGTGTTTAGGTATGGGTAGAATTGGAGTATTACACGGACTGGTCATGTAAATTAATACCCCCTGATCGAGCAGAGATTGGATGACTCCTTCAATTCCCAAAATGGCTCTATGGGGCAAATTGTACTGTCTGATAGCTGGCAATCTGGCATTGGTTTTAAGTGTCACTCTGTGTGGAGGGGCTGAACTAACAAACCCCACATAATTCTTGTGTTTGGCCCATAATGTGGCTGGAACCTTAGAGAAGTCCGAAGGGGGTCCATATACTGTGAGAGGAGGTGGTTGTAAGTGAAGGAATGTGCTTTGGGGAAGAGGAATGAGCTCCGGGAGACGCAGCATGTAGTGTTCCTCCCCAAGGTTAATTAGATTAGGTGTGTGTGTGTGAGGGAGAGAAGCTGTTGCAGCTCCCAGCCGAACATGGCAGTGGGATGCCATAGCCCCCACCTCCTTAGGACTACTGCCTGGAGTGACAGCTAGTGTGATGTGAGGGATTGTGTCTACTGCTAGAAGGGCCTGCTATGGGGGTGTGAGCCTAAGAGGCAACGCACATCCTTGTGGTCCCAAAAACTGCTCGCATTCCAACTGATCTGATCTGTTGCAAAAACCCCTCTCTGATAGCGCATAGTCATCTGACGGGTTAAAAGCAGCTGTGCAGTGACAATTCAACACAGGCCGCATAAGAGTCATTAAGGAAGCACACACAGGTGAAATGCTAGCAATTTTCTGAATCCCTGTTGTGGAGAAAACAGAAATCATGTTGAAATCTGGAAATGACCAACAATAAAGGTTGTCTTGAGATGATTGAATGAATTGGATAGCTTGATAGACTTTACTGTCAGGAATAGTCAAAAACAATCCATCTGGAGTGCAATGTATTGTTGCCTGTAACTTACAAAGTAAGTCTCTGCCCATTAAATTAATAGGACTTCCATCTGAAATAATGAAAGAGTGTTGCACATTTGACCCATCGATTGAAACATTAGTACTCTCTGAAATAGGCTCGGACATAGGAATGCCAGAAACGCCCATTGTTGTAACAAAATCATTAGTTGCTTCACACACTTTCTCCTTAGTACGTACTGCAGACAATGTGGCTCCACTGTCAATCAAAATATCTACAGCCGTACCACTAAAATCAACTGGCATAATCGGATCTTCACGCGGGTTATTGGAAAGGCGAATTGTTGCTGCTTGAATGGGGAAATGCTGTGAATCTGATCCTATTTCTCCATGGTACCCCTATCTTCTATTAAATCCACTTTGCTGACCGTTTTGCCCATGTTGAGCCTGTCTGTCATAGTGTGGCGGCGGCAATAATGCAGGATGCCTGGGGGGCTGGGGGAGAGCAGGCAAGGATTGTGTGTTCTGCTGAGCTCCCCATCTCTTTTCGCCCAGTGGTCCGTTGCACGGCAAACATGACATGGCATCAACTTTTTGGTATTTTTGTTCTGCTGCTGTCTGCTCTTGTTTTGATAATCCTGTGATCTTCCCTGATTTTGATACTGCTGTGTGCGGTTTTGTCCCTGAAACTGCTGGGAGTTATCCGCACCCTGATAAGCCTGTGTATTTTGAGGCAATATTTGCAGCAGCTGGGCAATTCTGGGGGTCAGAAATATCTGGCTCCTATGCAGGGCACGCATTGTGGCTATCGTGAGTTTCCAGGTTTTAACTTGCCAGTCAGGAGTCGCCATCATGTAGGCTTGAGCTGTCTCTGGGATTAAGTTATGTAACAAGCTCTGTATGGCGAACAAATCATTGCCCTCCCTTTTAATGCCCGCATTATTATCCCACACTGTCATGAAACGCTGGATAAATTCTGGGACAGTTTCTGTTGGGCTCTGTACGCAAGCCATCTCTTGGGAAAAATCTGTGTGAGTCTTAGCGCATGCTCTAATAGCCAAAGCAGCGAAGTTCTGAATCCACATGTCGCGCGTCTGTGCCGGATGCCAATCACCTGCAGGCGTACACTCAGGAAATTTAAACTCGTCTCTGCACGTGGGCCAATCTGCCTTGTATGTTAGGATGTTTAACAGCATGAACCAAAAAAAACCAAACTGAGCAGACATTAGTCAACCACGACAGATACTCATCTGGGCTTTTAGTGGGACTGGGAGCATGATTAGTGACATCAATGACCTCAGCGGTAGTCCAAGGCTTAAAAATTGGAACCTCTCCTATCAGAATTTTCGGGGTGGTCACAGTTTCAGCAGAATTATCATTTTGAGATGTTTGCGTACTCGTGATCATTTTACGCTGGACAGCCCTTGGAAAACTGCCGCTGTACGGCGACCCTGGGTAATCGTATAAACGGAGTAGCGGAGGAAGAGGAGAGGGGATTCGCAACGGGCTGCCGTCTGAAGAATCCCCTTCACCCACCTCTGCACTCTGCTCCAGCTGCCCCAAATCTAGTTCTCTATAATGTCCTGGCTGATATCTCAACCTATTTTCATTCATGATAGCTGCAGCTGTCATTAACAGATCATCATCGGAGTTTCTCGCAACAGGATTTGAGAGTTCTGTCGCGGGGATCATTTTTGTACAGAGAGACACAGCCTGCTTTTCCTCCAGCAGCCCAGCGTCTGTTAAAATGCAAATGAGCTGAGAGGGGGTGGGAGACTTTCCTTGTCTTTTCAACCAATCGTACATGACTGACTTAGCAATGGCTGCAACATCCTTTCCGTCTCTTTCCTTAATTCTGGACATGTTCTTTGATTTAACATCAAAAGCAGCCTCTAGGCCAAGCAAATGACAAGTCGCCGCACATTTAGAAACCCGATCAATCAACGCTTTGAGCTCAATGGAGCCCTGCTTGGCGCCGACTGATTTTTCATTCTTTCGCTCATTATATCCTCTTTTCTCTGCAATAGACATCCAAGTTTTAACACATTCTTTCATGTATCCTATGTCCTAGGAGGGGTTCGGATAATTTTCAACAACTTTAAATGCCTGTTGCAACACGCCCATGTCAAAAGTGCCGGTTAAAGGCCAATCAAATTGAATCTTCCCTTTCTGATTATTCTGTTGTGAGTGTTCACAAAGTAACGAGATAAACGTCATAACTTTAGACCAATCCAAGCTTCTTCCGACAATTCCAGACGGCATATTAGGGGAAAACATATGAGTGTAGTGGCTGTCTGTAATTGGATTTTTAGAAGGTGTCTTGGTGCGTGAATTCGTTTTCCTCTTACCAACTGACTCGTTTGTGGAGACAGTATTACCCATGTTTAACGGTTAGTACAATAAAACAAACACTGCAATTAGACAAGCAAACATGAACTCGCAACAAACATCATTGTGACAGCAAAGCTCATCCAACTTAATTTAATCCGAATAGAGAGATTTCAGAGGAGGTAGGGAAATATCTGTTTAATATGAGTGCCTTCTTACTCATATATACTTGTACAAGTGCTAAGAACGGAATCTGTTGAAGAGCAATAACTAATTTATTCTCAATCAACAACCACTATGCCAATTTAGTGGTGCTTTGCTCACTCAGAGCATAGACTTTTTATTTATTCAGTACCTTTTCTTCTCCAACAACAGTCAAATTTAACAACCCATCAGTTCATTAAAACGATGAAATATAGCGCGCTATGTCACATTCTCGCGTACCACCCTTCCCATTAATGACCAATTAACCTATATTTTGATGTGTGCATCTCGGGCAGACACCCAGTTTCTCCAGCAAGTAGGAAACTGTGGCACGCCAGCCGACACACGCACTCCGTTGTTTGCCCCAATCTTGCCAGCAAAATAGTAGAAGATGGTCGCAGACAAAGAGAAATGCTTTTAGACCGAAAAAAATCGGCAATGTTGTGAGGAAAAGATATATGACACTCAGTGCTTTTCTTCCTCTTTGCCTGCGGCTCCCGCAGGGGGGGTGAAATCACACACACTGCAGCAGCAGCAGGCAGACCCGAGGTGATGCATGCTGTTAATTTAACCGGTTGACCGCTGAAATCTCTAGAATTCGGCGATTTGTTTCAATACAAATCTATCACATTGCTCCTAATACAGAAGTCCACCTTACTGATGCTCTCTTTAAGGTCTCTCCGAATATTTGCTGTGTGTAATTGTCTGGTAATTTAATTCCAAAAAAAACACACAGAGGAAATCAGTCAAAATCGATATTCCTAGGTTATTATTACCCCCAAATATTCTTATTGTTTTTACATGAGCTGTGTTTGCTCTGAAGGCACTTGCCCAGCAGCAGTCACAGGGAAAATCGGCCAGGACGAGTCCCCTAGACACCGATTCCCCAGGTTATCATTAAACCCTCAAATGTAAAGAGTAGAGAAACCAAAAAAAAATGCAGCCGCTCAGTTTCACAGGTAATTTTTTATGATACCGTCAATCACAGATTCTGGTAAGGCAATGTCCAAATATAGATTTGAAATTACACTTACCAGGTCTGAAAATCTTTTGGTATCCTGTCGACAACGCCAATTTGTGAAGAAAACTTCTGTAGCAGCAATGCAGAGCCAAGGCTCAGGAAAGGTTGGAAGCAGGAGTGGCTTTAGTCAAACACTGATATTTATTGAGAGTAGAATACGGCCGGAGAGATCACAGAGCATATCACACTTTCATGTGAACTACCAAGCAATCTCTGAATACACAAAGAGTAGAAACATGGATCGAGGAGAGAAAAGGCAGTCTTAGAAAGCCCGCCTTTTCCTATCTTAATTATTACCAGACATGGGAACAAAGACCCCTCTGTATTCCCAACTCAAATGAACCAAACCCCTCACCCACAGGAAGGCAGAGGACCTGTTGACCTGTGTCCTCCTCACATTACAGATAGGAGCTGCGACTTAACGAAAAGCATATTGTTTGTAAATTTGACAGGTTTCTCAGAAAGGCTGAGAAACTCAAGACACAAAGAGATCGGATTAAAATATTCCTTGACACTTACTACTTTAAAGTAGTTCTCTCGACTATCTTTATTATGTTGCTTTTTTAAAGTGTGTGTCATTTAATAAATTCAGTTGGCAAAACCTAAAAATCCAAGGTTAGAGTTCAAACTAAGTTCTTTGTGTATGCTTCGAGCTATGAACGGGGTCTCCAACAGAAATCTGCAGGGGGTTTTCTACAGTATTTCACCTTTACATGTTCAGCAGTGGCACTCTGCTGTTCTCAACGGGACTGATCATCCTCAAGGTGAGCACTTTGTTTGAATGTTGTATTGAAATTATGAATATAGAAAATGACTGATTTAAAGTGTAACATTAATTGATTGCGAATTATTTAGTTGATTGTTAGTGAATTATCAGTTAATGTGGCACTAGATTTTAGTTTGTGGTACATTAGCCGAGTTTAACAATAGCTAGCTAACGCTTCTCTTCAACAGGAAAAATGTTTTAGAAACGTTTATCATGTCTGGCCCTAGACTTCTAAGGTATGCTAAGATGGACAAGTGTAGCCAGAAACGTGGTCGGCTGTGAGCTTAGCACATAAAGTTGAATATCAGTGGCAGAAAAATATAACTATGAATGGGGGTTTTAGCAATATTCTGGCAACCCGTCTCTCGGCCAGCATTGAGGACATGCGGGTTCCTATTATACATCCATGCATGCGGGTCTGTCAGGTCGAGCCTGGCGTGAGAGAGGAAACAGAACGTTAAACTGTTTTATGGCCAGAATATATGGTAAAAGACGGACTGCATAATTAAGGGAGGATTACCGTGAGTTAACGATCAACTAGAATGTAATGTGGATGCGAGGGAATCAACCGCTTAAGAGCACGATATCAGCAAACATGTTTTCACCGTAGCTCCAACGATATTATTTTAAATGTTAATGTGAAATGTTAAACAACATTTAAGGTTAAACGTGTTACAGCTTCATCGATCGACATATCTGATAGGTGGTAACAGTCATTTCTCTGTCCCCGTCAGTGCAGCAGACCGACGGAGACGAGACGACGGAGTGTGTTGAAGCGGCCTATATGAACAACTACAATCCCCGGTTCAGGTGGCGACTGGCGCGCTAACGGAGCTCCAGGAGGGAAAACCTTTGCGACGCTGAGATTCGGCTGATTTGCAAAGGTATGCTAACATGGACTTGTGTTGTCTGCCACATGGTCGGCTTTTAGCTTGAAAAATATACGATGGTGCATATTAGCGTTAGCATAGGACAGTAAGAAAGGTACTACTTATTACTGCAAGAGCAGCTGGTGGTAAGGACCTCGGACAACTTAAATTTAAAATATGCTATTGAGACATGTGCCCTCAGTTTGAGGCGTGATTGAAGGTCATTCCAAGACCAAGGACCACAATAAAAAAGACTCCTTTTCCCAGCCTCAGTCCGCACAGCAGGAACCTGGAACCGTATCCAGGCACTGGATCTGAGGTTGTAAGAGTCACAAACTGGAGCAAATCTGGCAAGTTTAGTGTTTTATTCCGTTATAACAAAATAGCAATAAACAACGGTTTCCTTTTTAATGCCATTCTTAAATAAATGCAACAAGCTGTAGTTTTTGTAGACTGTAAATACACCAACTATATCTTTTAGTTTATGATTTGTGTTATCAAATGTGTTCTGCGGCTACAGATATTTATGTTTTGTGGAAATGGGGCTGAAATGGGGCTCTTGTGATAGTAAAGGTTGCAGACTCACCATATATATCATACACAGTTTGTGTATATCTATGTATTGCAGCAAAAAACTGTGAAAGGTAAATTGACCATTTTGGCTTTTTAATTCTAATTACAGATATCATATGAAATGCAAATATTGTGATTTCGTCAGCTCAAGTCATGAGAGTGTACTGAGGCACCATCGACTTCGGCACGGAAATCACTGGCCCTGTGCCTACACCGACTGTGTCTGCACCTTCAGAACCTATGGGGCATTGAGGTCACACCTCACCAGATCCCACTGCAAGACTGCATCAAGGCAAGACACCTGCACCTTTTTTTGTGAGCTATGTGACTTCAGAGAAAAGTGTACTCAAAAGACGTTTTTCACTCATCTTGGAAATCATTTAAAAAAACAACAGACTGTGAAGTGCCCCTTCCTCAGCTGTGGATTTAAAACGAACAAATGTAAAACCTTTAGTTCACATCTTTGCAGAAAGCACAGGAACACAGACAAAATAAGGACGTGTTTAAAACTGCATTCTGAAAATGAGGCCTTTGAAGCTCAGATATTGACCAGCCATTAAATGTTGAAGTTCAGGCATCACACAGCTGTGCAAGTCAAGATTCAAGTGAGAATGGCACAGAAGAGCATATAGAAACAGAGACTCTTGAACATAAAATTGCATCGCTTTTTCTGTGCATGCAAAGTGTATTGCATGTTTCTAAAAGTGCGTTACAGAAAATTGTTGACGAACTTAATGATATTCTGCACTTCTCTAAATATCAGTCCTTTAAAACTATCAAAGAGGTTTTAACTAAACATAGTATTGAAGTAGATGATTGTGTTGTTCAAGACATTAACAACGCAATATTCAAAACAAATCCACTAATTATAACCACTGAAGCAAAAGGTGCACTCTCTACTGATTACAGGAAGAATCTCTATTTTAAGGCACACTTCAGTGTAATTGAGCCAACTGAATTTACCTACAAGAGGACCCATAAAAATACTTTGGTTTATGTGTCTCTCATTCAAGTTTTAGAAAACCTATTGAGGGATTCAGATTTTTCAGCAAAGTTAGTGTTTAATAACGAAAATAAACCTGGTCAATATAGGTCCTTTCAAGACGGCCACTTTTTCAAAGTAAACAAACTTTTGGGGGTAGAAGAGGCACGTATTTCTATTGGATTGTATATTGATGATTTTGAGGTATGTAATCCTTTGGGGACATCTAGAACAATTCATAAGATCACCGCCGTCTACTGGGTTGTGCTCAATTTAACAGCAAAGTTCCGCTCCACTCTACCCTTGATTCAACTGGCTCTTCTTGGAAAAAGTGTGGATGTTAAACTATTTGGTTATGATGAATTTCTTTATCCACTGATCAAAGATATACAGTCTTTAGAGAGGAATGGGGTGTATGTTGAAGTTCTTGATAAGTTTGTAAAGGGAACAGTGTTTTGTGTCTGTGCAGATAATCTCGGGGCCCACAGCCTAGCAGGCTTTCATGAATGTTTCAATGTTGAATATTTCTGCAGATTTTGTTGTCTTAACCGAAACAAAATAGCCACTACTGAGGCAAGGGATTGTCAATTAAGAACAGTAGAACAGCACAACGCCTTTGTGGAAGAGCTTAAATATAGTGATAAAAGTGTGAATGGTGTTAAACAAGCATGTGTGCTAAGTAACCATTTGACCTATTTCCATCCAGTTACTGGGTTTCCACCTGACATTTTACATGACTTTTTTGAAGGTGTTATCCCAGTAGAGTTATGTTTGTGTCTCAAAGACTTGATTAAAAAAGGATTCATTACATTCGATGGACTGAATAGCCGCATTAAAGCGTTTCCATATAAATATTCTGATAAAGTCAACAAGCCACACCAAATTACAAAGGCAAGCTTTGGAAGTCGAAGAATCAGTGGCAATGGACATGAAAACTGGAGTCTATTAAGATTACTACCACTTCTCATTGGGAGCCGTATTCCAGAACAGGAGCCCTCGTGGGAAATATTGATGGACCTTAAAGAGATTGTGGAAATCATTGTCACTAACACAATATCAGAGGAAATACTGTGTTACCTGGAGAGTAAAATATCTGTCCATCGGAAGCTGCTACTTGATACATTTCCTGACTTTAAGTTTCTGCCAAAACATCACTTTATTGAGCATTATGTTCACCTCATACGTTGCTTTGGACCTTTAGTGGACTTGTGGACTATGCGATTTGAGGCCAGGCATAGCTTCTTCAAGAAAGTGGTGCATGATGTTTTCAACTTCAAAAATGTGCTTCTTACACTCTCTTCTAAACATCAACACATGATGGCGTATTATCTTGATGGCAAAAACCTGTTCAAACCAAAACTGTACATTGGCAGTGTTGACAAGGTGAAAATATCCTCATTGGAGGAAAAACTAATGGTGGAGATAAAAAAAAGTATCCACAACAAGACACCGTGTCCCTTGCCAAAGATGTTCATCTGTATGGGACCCAATATGTAGCGGGAATGATTGTTTCTGCTGGGCAATGCAGTGGTCTGCCAGATTTCTACAAAATACAGTACATTGTGGTCACCTTTGAGAACGTGTCCTTTGCAACTAAGAAGCTCTCCTCTTGATACATGGAACACTACAGGTCTTACGAAGTTATTGAGAGCCACTACACTGATGCAGAGATCCTGGATCCAGAGGATTTGAACGATTACCATCCACTGACTGTATACCCAGTAGGAGGAAAGTTGATGGTGACCCCGAGGTCGTGCCTGCTATATTGAAAGTGATGGTATGTAATATGGATGTGGATAATCATTGTTTATATTGGACAACATTGTTTTTGGAAGAATACATAATGGTGAAAGGTGTGTGTGACATGGGTGGGTGTGTGTGTGTGAAATTGATGTCTTATTGGTTCTATTTTGACTTCTGAACATGTGTATCAACTTAGTGCTGTTGTAACGTAGCGCTCTGTTTATCATGGTAGCTAAGTTGCCAGCCCATTCACAACTTGGGGTTTCTTTTTTTGTCTTCACAGGCTTTATTGCTGCGTGTCATCATACATCCAACACTAATCCAGAGAGTTCAGCTGACAGAGGTCCCTGAATCTGTAGAGGATCTGCAAACTCAACTACGGGAAAAACTTGGACTCAAAGGTGATTTCTCCATACAGTATGAAGATCCACAGTTCGACAATGGACTTTGCAACTTAATGAACATTGCAGAATTGCCTGCCGAAAGAGCCGTCCTGCATATCTGTTGGCATGAAGCCGGATCACCAACGACATCGCAAGCATCCTCCATCTCTTCGCTCGATACAGCAAGTCTCAGTTCCTCAGCCTCTTCGCACAGCTCATCTTCAATTATTTTGAACGCTATGCGGAGCGTCTCGGAATGGCCTTCTCCATTTCCCATCCCGTCTTTTGCATATGACGTAGAGTTAAAGCTCCGTCAGGGCAAAGAGACATTTGAAAAAACAGGAAAAGCTCTTAGTGTAACAAGAGACATGAAAATGGACATTTTAGACAAGCTTGCACAAGCAATGTTTGCTTTGAAAGCGTACCCTGATAAATATTAGATAGAGACAGTTTCTTCTGAGCTCGTCAGAAAATATCCTTGCCTTAAAGAGCCCGGTAGTGGAACAGGACATCAAGGGTGGACAACGAGCATCAAGTTCAAACTTGGTAATTACTGCTCTAAGCTGCGGCAGGCGGGATGTAATGAGGTCAGCGTGAACCGTAAAAGGGGAAGGGATGAGGATGCTGATGGTGGATTTACTTTGACCAAAGCCAAAAGAGGTGAAGTGAATCATGTGCCTGATCATCCAGACAATTACAACGATGATTCACTTGAGGAGCACAGAGGTATACTGGTGACTGAAATGAAGAAGAGAAGCAAAGACAAGGACCTCATACGAAGCAAGATGGACCTCACATTCTCCCTAAGAAGAAAGGAAGTTGTTGAGGTTCAAGCGATGGTGATGGAGATCCAGGAGAGATGGCCTGCTCTCTTTCTTCAAGAACAGGCAAGACAGATTTCCTTTGAAATATTATTTATTGTCTGTTTTAGTGCTTTTTAGTGTCATCCAGTGAATTATTCAGAGTGCTGATGTGTAAGTGATAGTTAACAGTACAATTATGACAACAAATGTTTAAGGTCTTTTTGGCAAAACTTTTCAAATTACACATGCGAATTCTAAATGGATTACGTTTTTTTTTAAGATACAGTGATTAACAATATAAAGTAATTGTAGTGGCCATTTCCATTATTCACAGGTGAGTTGTGGGAGTGATCTTACGCAGAGATTACAGTTTAGTTTGACTTTTATTCTCTTGAGTTGTAAAGTACCAGTTTTTCAAAATAGTACATTACCCTTAAGCCAAACTAAATAAACTGAAATGCCAACATCAATATAAATGGCTTCTACAGTAATTCTGAAAGGACTACAAACTGTCATTCATTGTATTAATGCTTTTGTTTTTATGCTATTTTTGTGTACCACAGATTTGCTATGAGTTCCTTCGAATCACTACCAAGGACCTGTTTGGGACATTTACAGCAGCCTTGGATGAATACTGTCCTCGACTGATAAAGCTGTATAGAGCCAGGAAAGGAGCCTTCGGACAAGGGATGGAACACCTATTGGATTCTCTTGTTGAACAGGTAGCTATTGTCTTTAATGTCGTAATGATAATTTACAATATTCTTAAAGAGAACAAACAGGTGCATCTCAATAAATTATCGTGGAAAAGTTGAATAATTTCAGTAATTCTATTTGAAGAGTGAAACTTATATTTTATATAGGTGCATTAGACACAAAATGAATTATTTAAAGCGTTTATTTGTTTTAATCTGGATGACTACAGTTTACACCTTTTTTATAACCCAAAATGCAGTATCACATAATTAGAACATTTCACCAGACACATTTTGAGACAAATGACTCGAAAAATCTTTGATTTTGAATGTCAAATGTGAAGTTTTCTGTTGCCTCAAAAATGCACTTCTCGTAACTCAAGAATAGATGTGAAAGTTATTAAAAAGGTTAAAATCCATTTATATCTAAAAGGGGTGTCCTATCTTGTAAAAGCATCATATTTTGGTACTTACTTCACTTTTACCTCATCAACAAAGTTTACATAAGTCCTGTTTAATAATTCAATCTCTCTTCCGGTTCAAACAACTATTGCAAAGTTCTTTTGTTCAGAGAAGACTTGCCGTTTTAAATAAATCACAAATGGATCCTGACTTCTGAGATTCTGAAATGACCCTTCAATCACTCATTTTAACCATAAACCCTAATGCTCTGTTTTTCTGATTTACAGACATCTGACATTGCACAGCAACGAATGAGAATGTGTCTGGAAGGTCTGCCCTTATTTGTCCGTGACAGTGCAGAGAAGCTCTTTCTGAAATGCCCGGTGTGTACAGTATGGTTGTCCATTAATCATAAGTCTACATTTAATGTCATACAAGTGCAGTTATTAAGTTTTCCTATAATCATAGATAAATCTGTTTTGAAGATGAAGCTCGATTCTCAGGATAAATACTAGACCTGCTACATAACTACTAGTGAACAACAGAACAGAACAGAACAACAACAACAACAACAACAGAACAGAACAGAACAGTTAACATTTTCACAGTAATTATTGTGTCATTGCTGAGCAATCAAACCAGTGTTTTATTTGCAGTTATATAATATCCTTATTTGGTAAATAATAATTGCTTATCTGCTTTCTACATGCAGGACACTGATCCGGAAGAAAAGCAGACTGCTGGTGTCAAGATGGGAGTCCTCACTGTTCTCGTAGATGATGGTGGACCTACCCCGTCTGAAATGGTCAACAGTATTGCTGTTGTCTTGGAAGAGACAATTGTACTCTCGGATCTACCAGACATCCCAACTGCATTTGTTGACCTTTTTGGTCTACTCTATGCCCTGAACATTGAGTTTCCAAAAGAACACAAGTACACTTTTGAGACTGTTCAGCACATCTTCATGGGACTTTCCACCAGTTGCTCACAGCGGATCAGGAGTTTGAAAACAAAGCTCTTAATCTAAGTGAGCATTGGCAAATTCAAAAAACGGATTCACAAGATGTCCCCATTTCATTTTCCTGCCTTCACCGCTGTTTGTGACTTGAACATTCAGTTCCCAAAACCAAACTAACCCAACTAACTAACTAAACCAACTAACTAGAAAGCAGCAAAAACACGTGGGTTTGCTATCCTGGCTCCAAAATGGTGGAATGAGCTCCCCATTGACATCAGGACAGCAGAAAGCTTACACACCTTCCAGACTGAAAACTCATCTCTTTCGACTCCACTTCGAGCGATAGAATTACTAACAAGGCACTTATATACTAATAAAGGACTGGCTTATCTAAAGCCAGTTGAGTAGCACTTGAAATGTTTGGCTCTATGATACCTGATGTACTTATATGATTCTGTTTTCTTCAAGGTTGTGTCTTCCTGGTCGAATGCACTTATTGTAAGTCGCTTTGGATAAAAGTGTCAGCTCAATGCAATGTAATGTAATGTAACTAACCCACTAACTAACCCAAATAACCCAAGTTCTTTATCTTTACAGATAAAATGTTAACTAGTGACATGAACATCTTGCTACCTTTTCAAAGACATGTTCTCACTCTTAAGGCACAAGCTCCTTTTTTCTCTAACATTATTTCACATTTTTCTCAAGCTGGCTTGCATACTCGTTGTTGTAATATTGCAAGGACTAGTTAGTAGTTACTGCCACAATTGTTGTCTTGTAGCTGTTTTTGTTTTGTTTAAAGAGCCATATGAGTAGTAGAAGAGTTGGAAATGGTCACTCAGAGTTGTGTTGGGAGAAATCACTGGCTGTTTACATGCCGTTTTACAGATTGTTCATTTTCGTTATTAAACACTAACTTTGCCATTTGTTATTCCATAGCTGCTATTGTTTTGACAGCAGGCTTATTCAAAGGGTGGTTTGCACATTTGTATGGAACCCTAGCCTTATGGAAGACTTTTAGTGATGGTGTATTTTCACATATTCAGTATCATTGGAAATCTTTGTTTTTTACAGTATTTTTACAACAGAAGTTTGTAATAAAAATCTGAAGTTTGTATATGTTTGATACATTTTCTGAAACAAAAATATTAACTTTGCACAACTTTCACTTAATGGAATTGTTAGTATGTAGTACTCAACATAAGAAGTTTCTATACATATGAAAGGTACGTTTTCTAGTCCAAAAATAATAACTTGGCACAACTTTCACTTAATGGAATTCTTTGTATGTGGAACTCAAAGTTAGAAGTTTTTAAACGTATGAAAGATACATTTTCCAAACCAAAGATAATAAGTTAGCACAACCTTTACTTATTTAAAATGTTAAGTATGCAGAACTCAAAACTTGAAGTTGTACAAAATTTGAATGCGTTGTCTCTACAAAATATAATTAGTTGACTCAATTGAAAAGAGAAACTTAGAAATGTTAGTTGGCCTCAAAACTTAAAGATCTTGTGCAGCCTGTTGCCTTGAAATTTTGAGTCGTCCTAACGACAGATTAAAATGTGCGTTGCCGCCTCTGTCTGTTGATGATGGCGCTGTCAAAGAGAAAGCATTCATCAGGTGCTTCGAAACGGAAAACGAAACGAGAGGAAAATACTGCACGAGTCAGGTATGAGTGTGAGCATTTAAAACTATTTTAAATTGAAATAATTCTGCATGGACACTACAAGCAGTCTAGTTGCTTAATCCGTATGTCCTGGCACTACAACAGCTACATTAGCTAACTAGTTAAATTAGCTATGTTAGTTCCCTTGTGTATAAGTGTATAACCGGTCCGCAGCTTTGTGAACATTCACTTTCGAAGATTTTCGATGTTACAGTCAACTGAAGTCGACCCAAAACAGCCACAAATAGCGGACCTTTAGATCGCTAACATTTAGCATAAGTCAATGGAGTTTAACATAGCAGAAATTAGCATCGCGGCTAACGGACATTTTCTGACTGGTGAAGATGATGAGCTGGTTAAGTAATGTAACCACAGTTAGCCTATGTGTTCTGATGTTAGTAACTATGTAAGCTAACATTAGTTAGGCTATGTGTTGTGGACTAATGCATTCAAGTTAGTTCACATTTTAGTTGTTATTGCCCCTGCTGACAATTGTGTGGATAGTATGTAGCCTCTACAGTCAATGGAATTTCACATTTTGCTCTCCAATGTATGTTATTTTAATGTTGACCCATAATACTATAACTATAGATTTTACAGGAGCATTGTTGAAATTCATAGGTCGAACTAAGCCTGCAGAACCACACGTCAAGAGGACAGAGGAGCCAGATCGCAGTGGTGAGGAACGCACTGTCATTTCATTTCACTGTCATTTTTAAAGTTTTCACATATCACTTTATTCACTATTCAGCTTAGTTATTTACTCAGTTATTTTATTACTGGTACTGCTAATTGCACTATGCATATTGTTGTATATTGTATATACGTATGTATTTACTACAACTACTTGCATAATTGAGGGTTGTAGCTTTGTATCAGTGCATTTTCTATGCCTTTGTTCATCTAAATTCTAATACTCATAGGCGACTACAACTCCTGCCGATGTCGAAGCCCAGTTCTCCCTTCCCACCACCCCAGGCTCATTGTGCTAGGTAAAACTCTCATTCAATAAAAGTAGTCTTTTAAAGGTGGGGTAGGTAATTTTTGGAGAAAGCAGCTCGAGTGTGCTAGAATTTGAAAATACACAGCCGGAAAAAATCTGCCACTTCCTTACAGAGCCCCTCCTCCAACACACAAACGTGCACATGACCAATGAGGGCACGAGATGAGTTTGTGCACAGATGGAAGGCTGACAGGCAGGTAGGCCATCCAGTTACTTTAGCCGGGCCGGCTCAGATGATTGGTCGTGCTTTTTACAGAACCACGGCTTCCACAGATGACATTTCTTTATGGATTTTGTGTCAAAGCACTTCAGATATTCATTGCTATCGGGATGTTAAGAGCCTTCCATGGAATATAACAAAAAGTGTATCTTGAGCCGGTTTCTCAAACTTACCTACCCCACCTTTTAAAGATGAATGCAATTACATTTTAAAACGTTTTAAACAGAACTGTTACAGATGCAGATGCTTGGTCCAATTTCCATAAAACACTCAGACGAAAATGTACAAAGCCTATTCTTCCACTATTTGCATTCCCACATTATTCACCAACCAGCCCATGCTTTAATATCGATATTATGGATATTGTTATAATTCCTGCTGTCGTTTGTGAACTTCTAATTATTTGTAATTGTTCTGTTCCACAGATGCTGCAGCAAACCACCATCCAGGGATCAAGGCATCAGATATAAGAAAATCCATTAACACAAGAATTTGTGAGTTAATACATGTCGCCACATTTTGAAATATATGATTACATGTTGCAGTGGTTATTACAAAATGAGTTGCAAACAATAACATTACAACTGTTTATTTATTCAACCATGAATCATCCTTACTCATAATTAATTTAAAAATATTTCAGTAGAATATCTTTCATTGGCCAAAACTAGATCAAGAGTTCATTCATCAGCCAACATGTATATCAACATCAACTTTGGGATATATTTACAGTTTGGTTACATCATGAATATTACAGTTTGTTAAAAGGGCAACTCGCATGTTGTAATCATTTATTACAGAATGTGGGGAAATGTATTTGATATTGCGTTCAGGCTGTTGAGAACAGAATGCAGCAGATTATTACAACATGTGGGTTTTATTACATAATTACGTGAAAATGGTCTTGAGTCATTACATCATGTGTTTATAGGCTTTTATTCTTTCCTTGTCCTTCTTTTAATGAGTTTGTTGATAACTGTTACACATTGATAGAAACAAAACAATTAAAGATTTGTTTTACCAGAACATGCATTTCTCCTCATTGTGAACATATATTGCACTCATGTTCAGAATATATGGTACGTACATGTCCCCATATAAATCTATATATATATATATATATATATATATATATATATATATATATATATATATATATATATATATATAGTGCATACATGTCCCCATATAATTGTGAATATATATAGTGCATACATGTCCCCATATAATTGTGAATATATATATACTACATACATGTCCCCATATAAATCTGAATATATATATACTACATACATGTCCCCATATAAATGTTAATATAGTAAATGTATGTTCACATATATATATACAACCAATATATTATATATATTTACATATATTACTCAATATATGGAAAGCGGCAATTACTGATTTATTATCCCATATATTGCAATATATTAACACAATATAATATTCTATATATCTTCAATATATTTTGTAGATATGAATAAATATGTTTTTCATGTTGATTATTAATCAGTATCAGTTGGTGTAGCCAACAGCAAGATTTCCTTTATTAAATATTTTCAATTAACCAGTAAATCAGAAAACAAAATAATGCAATATATTGACAGTTAATATATGGGAAAATATATTTTCTATGCGTAAGGGATGTAGGGCTATAAAGGACGGTCACATGACTTCACGTCACCAGTGGGGTATTTACTGACGTATTTTATGTCGTAGGATAAACTTCTTTTCAGCTTACGTTAACCACAGGTGTTATTTCCGACCAAAAATGCATTCCAAAGCATTTAAGACGAGGGAACCCCAAAGTGTTAACATGCTAACTAACTTCAGGGTTTGAGGCCTCATTCCTGCGCCACTCAATTCTCGTATGGTTCACTGAACAGTCAAATAACACAAGCATGGATCACTGGTACTGTTATCTGCCCGGTGCAGAAGTGTTGAATTAGAGTGGGTAATCCTTTAACACATGCAATCAAAATGATTACCCAGTCTACTGCTAACACCTGTATTACTGTCAAGACCTTCACTGTGAATATGCTGCTACGTTGGAGGTGTATAATCATCTTGCAATCACCAGTAAAGTCTTATCTTGAATTCACAAAGGTACCGTAACTCCACATGTTGTTCCAAACCTTGGCGTAATGAGAAGTTTATGAGGGGAATACAATTGAAAAATAATTAGCAAAAGAAGCCGATTTGAGTATTCATTGTTTTTGAAGATGTGGGAATGTTTCTGGGGACCCTATTATGGTAATTGTAAGGATCATATTGGTATTTGATGCCTCTAATTTGACACGTTAACATGCTTTTATGTTCAAAAAGGTTGAACTTCATCAATTGTTTCCACACATGGTCTTAGAAAGTCTTAACATATTAGTAAACAAAAACCACTCTCTCCCAAATCCATATCCTAGACTACATATTAGGATCATTTTAAGGTTCATATTAGTATGTTATGGCTTTAATTTGACACATTTACATGCATTAATGTTTCAAAAACTATTTATTTTTCTCTTAAAAGGGGAGCTGGATCCATTTTTTTCCATACGTGGTCTAAGAAAGTCCTAAAGTAAGCAAAAACCATTCTCTCCCAAATCCAAATCCTAGAGTGCTATAACTTAAAGATGTGTTGTCATCAAGTATAAAGATGGGAAAGCTGGTATGGATGACATAGGAGAATGTTCGTGGATCATATGAGTAATAAATATGATTTATTTGGGTATAAATAAAACATCCTGTATAGTCCGTGAAAACAGATTTATTTCTCTTGTTTCTGGCTATGAGAGAGAGAAGCTCACACATATTGATTGGACCTTCCTAACCATGGTATAGCTACATAATAGGATGTGTAATTTAGGCCATGTTCCCCTTCACACTGATGTTTAACTGATTTAACAAGGCATACTGAATGAAATGAAGCTGGGACAGATTTAAAGGTTAACTACAACAGTCCTGTTGTTCTACTTTCACTGGAGATTGATATTTATACAGAACGCTCCCCTTTGAAAAGGC
Organism: Harpagifer antarcticus; assembly: GCA_902827135.1. Taxonomy (NCBI): domain Eukaryota; kingdom Metazoa; phylum Chordata; class Actinopteri; order Perciformes; family Harpagiferidae; genus Harpagifer; species Harpagifer antarcticus. Next base: position 14,573 of record CADEHL010001204.1, on the reverse strand, counting down.
AATTATTGATCTAACGGTCATACTGTTACGCTGCTAAAGAGCCGTCTTGTGTGAACGAGCTGTAGATAATTAACAGAGAGCGACTATAAAAAAAGTAAATTTCTTGCATGAGTCCACATAACGTAGAATAAGAAATGTTTTCATTAATTGAACGACAGCAAAACTAAATCCAAATATATGTCGATCGACTTGTCAAATGTGCATTTTCAGTTAAACCTCACTTGATATTAGACATAAACAGTCTGTTCATGCGAGTCTGAACTCATTTAAATATTAAGGTTTCAATGAAAGTGCAAGTGTTAGTGAATTAGTGAACATATGAGTGAATATGGAGACTTATACTATACTGAATAAGTTATGTAATACATGTTTTGATATGATTTTGTAAGGCAGACCGCATTTACTTCCAATCATCTCTCCATTTTTGGGTTTCTTTTTCAGTTTGGCAGTATGCAAAACATTTCAAGAATTCAAAATAACATTGGGTTAGTAATAACTATTACATATTTAACTCTATTGCACTTCTGCTGGAGTTTGGCATACTTTCCAAAGACTTACCACATAAATAAAAACACAGCATAAATAGGACACTTCTGATTTCAGTTAACAGCAACAAAGGTACTTCTTTTACACATTCACTTGAGGTTGTATACTCTCCAGGTCAAGTTTACTATCAGGATCCAGCATTAGGTTAGTAAGAGAGGCAGCTTTACCCAGTTGGTACTGCTCCTTCATGGGTTCATCCATTTCCACGTCTGAATACTCTTTCTGCTATCCATTCCTTCCATCAAAATCAGCCGTGATCTCTGCCAGTGTCTTTCCTTTAGTCTCTGGTAAAGTGAGCCCCAAAAACACGGCGGAAGCCACACAAACGACAAAGAACGGCAGGAAACAGAAATCCCCCAACCCTTTGACGACAAACGGGAACAGCATGCCCACCAAAAACAAACTGACCCACATGCAAGACCCGGCAACCATGTAAGCAGCCGGGCGAGCCGATTGGTCAAAGATCTCGGCCGGTAGGATCCCTGAAACGCCTGCAGGACCCAAACCAAAACTGAGGATATAGGCGAAAACACAAGCCATGCTGAGGTACGCCATCCCAGCAAAACCTCGACTCTGGAGGTTCAGAGCAACGGTGAAAACTACGCTCCAGAAAGACATCAAACTGTACCCTCCAATAAGGAGGTATCTACGTCCAACTCTTTCGATCAGCAGGTTGCTCAGGATAGACGCAGTAAACTCGGACGCCCCCGTGCCGATGGTGACGTATTGGATCTTCTGTGGAGGTATTCCCGCTGCGAGGAAGATGTAGTAAGCGTTGACGTAGATGGAGTCGTTGCCGCAGAGTATCATGGCGCTACTGGCCGCCATGACAGTCCTGAGCTGAGATCGAAGGCCTGCATCTTTAAACAGAGTCCAAGGCGTCTTGTTGGCAGAAGATCCAGAGTTCAAGGCGGCAGATTTTTGCTGCTCCTGTTCCTCAAGCATCTCCTCCACCTCCAAAATGGGAGCCACGCCACCTCGAAGCCTCCCAAGCGCCTTGATACAAGCGTCCTTGTCTCCTCGGTCGATGAGAAGGTACCTAGGGCTTTCTGGAAACCATGGTAAGGTGAGAAGTTGGATCAACCCTGGCAAAGTGTTACTAGCTAGTAGATAAGGCCAAAGATGCTGTGCACCCAGAACTTCAGTGAGACCCACAACTTGACCCAGGAAGATCCCAAACGAAATGAAAACAGCCGAGGAAAAAGCCACAGCACCCCTGAGATGTTTGGGTGCGCTTTCCCCAAAATACATAGGCTGTACGTTCATACTGACGCCTGAGTTAATCCCCACTAGGAAGCGAGCGACGATGATCATCTCGAAGGATTTCGCCACCCTGGAAGTGAGCACGAGAACAGCGCCAGCGAACAGGAAACCGTTGTTTAGAAGCAGAGAGTTCTTCCTGCCAAATCGGACCGAAAGAGGACCGGCGAGAAGGGCTCCGAGAAAACCCCCGAGGGAAAAGGCTGAAACGATGATGGTCCACATTAAGGTGAGCTGAGAACTTTCCAAACCAGAGCCCCATCGCTCCATGTAGGTGTCGTTGATGAAGGTCTGGATGTATCTGGTAGGAGCGTTGATGATGGAGATGTTGTAGCCATATTGGAAAGTTCCTCCAATGGCTGCAGAGCAAATGGTCAAAGCAAGGATTGTGGCTCCACCACCACCACCACCACCATCTTCACCTCCAATTGAGGGTGTAATGGTTTCTTCTGGCTCACCTTTTGGGTCCATTTGAGGCATGGTTGTGTCTCTCAGGAAACACAAAGGTGTGGATCCTACAGTCTCTTAAAACTACAGTTAGCTCCAGCTTAATGTATAACGTTAGTGTTGACCAAGCATGCCATTTAGAGTAATTATTTAACCAAGTTAAGGGTCTAGATTTCCTTATCAGAAAAACGTTGTTATAAAAGCACTGTTTTTACCTCGTTTGACCTCTCAGGCATTTTCTTTCAGCACGACCAAGCTAAAGAAATCCCGAAAATAGCAACACCAAACCAACTGGATACTTCTATACCTGTATTATAGCAAGGTATTGGCGTTTAACTATAAATATTAAACATTAAGCAGAGATAGAATCGGGCTATACAGCGAGCTAAAAGGGAAACATTAGCCTGACAGTCAGAGTTGAGGGATCCACTTCCTCCTTACTGCCTATGCAAGTACAGGCTTCTGATGGGTTCACACACAGCCCCGTAAAACACAACTGACCTCTATGCGACTGACACAGTAGGAAAATATATAAGAAAAAACTTTTATTTTGTCAAAATATTGTTTTATGTATTGCCCAATAACGTCAGAGTCACACAAAGTACAGTCATTTTTGGTTTAAAGACGTGTATGTGAAATTATTCAACATTATGAGCTAATATAAGGTCTCTATGCACTCAGATTACCTGCTTATTAATCAGTTTAAGAGTGTTATGTTAATCATATGATAATATAGAGTCACTAATCTTCTTTTGCGTGTTGTCAAATCTCATATTTAATAATTGTGTTGTCCAATTTGTGTTGAATCAATCTTCTAGAAGTTTTAAATACTATATAAGGATAACCTTTTATGTAAATGTGTGTTTAAAATGTGCATACAAACAGGTGAATAGTAAAACATTTGTAAATGTTATGTGTGTGTGTGTGTGTGTGTGTGTGTGTGTGTGTGTGTTTGTTTTAATAGCACATTGAGATAATCATGATTTATTCCCACCTGATTTGAATGATGTTCTGATCCAGATGCGTTTGCTTTTAGTTGGACTTTATTTATTTGTCTCCTAACAAGTGTTGTGTTGTATAACTGGCTGAGTGGGATTTAAAGTGACAATAAAGTTAAATGTTTAAAATGTGAATGTTTGTCTTTCTGTTTCAAATAAATTACACCACTTATATAATTGGGTATCTACTTTCTTCTATGTTTCTAGGGAGGAGCATTAAGCATCGGTCTCTCTGTAAAGGGATGAAAAGCACGTAGTAAATATATTTCCATTGTTTTCCATGTGCTTTCATATTCTCATGTTCTTTCTGTGAAACTATTCTTATGGCATATTTCATTTTCCCATGTTTGGAGTTTTCTTCAGATTAACTTTATTTCTCCACAAAACCATTTTTTGCCATATTTTACGTTTAACAGCAAGATTAAGATGGATTTTGATATTAAAAAAAGGCTAAATACATGTTTCTCACATATTTAAAATGTGAGGTGAACAGGGTAACATGTTTCCATCATGGGAAATGTATTTTTGCATTTCACTTGTGTGAAGAAAATACACATAGAAGCAGTAGGAACGCTTACTTAGACTTATCATTGATTACATCCATGCATACAGATGCAGTAGCAACACGTTACCAGCAGATGTCGCCATCCAGACCATTAAATGCTCGAGTGCAGTTTAATTTAAATACAAAAGGTTTATTAGAATGCCAAAACAGCATCTCCATATATTATAAATTATATTCTATGTACACAGACGATTCATTGTGTGTGTTCTCCGTAACAAACTGAGACCACAAGGCAAACCACGGCAAGTCTCCTCTTGCACTCTTTTACATTACATTGCATTTAGGGGGACCCTGCCACTGACTACAGCTGCATCACTGACTGTGCTCATTATGACAAGATCTTGAGACATGCGTGTCTCAGATCGTTCAGACTCTGAAGGAATGATGAATGATTTTACAGCATAATTGTGCAAGAGTTTCCCAGGGGGTGGTGTAGAAACCTTAATGCTTAGTGTTTAGAGAAGAGGCTGCTTGTTTAAATGATGCTCTGGAATACTGAAAAGATTAAAGTTTAATATTCTTCTTTAGCAAACAACACATAATAATCTTGACATAGAAACTAGCTATGGGTAAAACGTGTGGTTGTTATACCATTGTTATCATCAACAAAGGATACATAAGGAAATAGTATCTGCTTAAAGATGAACGGATTTCATATCCTAGAGAGGATTAGTTATTGTGAATACTCCACAAGGTATCTACTAATGTATTTTAAAGAACCAAATTTAAAGAACTTGAATTGACTCGATAAATAAGTGAAGATAAGAAGATGTATTACCCATGAATTAATCAATTGGTAAATTAAAAATAGCAGTAAAGAGGAAACTATTAAAGTAAAATGAGAATCATCCTAAACACACTGAGGGATAAAGGGGGAGAGGACAGAACCATATTCTTCAATCTTTTCATCATGTTTACAAATTATTCTTTTAGAGTTTTTATTCATGTGTACATTTGGTAGTGTTTTAATTTGTTACAGTATTGATCAGTTCAAAGGGAGAGTTTTAGTAACATCTCTATAAGATCAGACACATATTTATTTATATAGGCCATGTTGAAGGGAAAGCTAGTTCTAAACAAAATATAGTATTTCAATTTGAGGTATTGGTTTCACCATTGTGGCATATATTACTACAGGAGAACTTTTTATGGGGAAATAACTGTTTGTCATTCAAAATGTAGAGTTTAAAATTAAATTAGTGGTGGTCTAATGGATAGTGAGGTGGGCTGAAGATCGGAAGGTTGTGAGTTCAAATCCCGCCAGGAACACCACCACTAGTGTGCCCTTGAGTAAGGCACTTAGTCCTTAGTTACTCCAGGGAGAATGTCACTGTAATCGGTAATTGTAAGTCGCTTTGGATAAAAGCGTCAGCTAAATGTAATGTAATGTTAAAAACAGCTAATTTCATCTTGAAAAATATCATTGGGAGTAAACAAATGTGGGCCTTTACCCGTTGTAAAGGTGCATATTATTGACGACCAATAGGGAGAATGGGTCACTCGACCCACCCTGCAGTGGTTTTTAAAATCTTAGTTGCAGCTTCACAGGGAGCGCACGGCACCAGATTATGAGTTTAAAAGACAAGCGTCACCACCTCCTAATGGACATCTATTTAATTAGTAATTAACTGACATTTAGAGATGTTAAAAAGTAAAAACATACCTACCATAAGTGATCATTCCTAAACTACAAACCATTGATGAAATGACTTCTGTTTTTAAATCCTTAATAAAGGAAGGAGTGATTGTTACATGTTCCTACACTCAAGGTTCCACTCACTGTTAAAGAGATTAACATCGTTCTTTAAGTGGACCAGAATTGAAGATAAATTAATATGAGTTATGAAATACATGGCAGAACTTTACAGATCCTAATAATGTTTTGACTCAAGATAATAGTTATATGCACAAGTTTCTGAAATAGATCTATTAGACATTTTAATATAGATTAGGTGTTAATACACTCAGTAGTAGTACTATAAGGAAGTGACATAGGAAATGTGGGAAACAGCTGTCCCAATGAAAAGTTAGAGATATCTTGAAAAGTATAGTTGTAATTGTGAATTAATAAATGATGGCGCTCCATATATGACAGATTTGTGTAGACAAAGGATACTGGCCTATGCTGAAATATCAAAGTCTCTGCAGAGCACGACACATGGCCAAAAGGACTGAGACCAAATGACCTTTGACCCTGACCGACCGTGTAACTTGAGAAGGCACTGTCAATTACTGACTCTGGGGTGAACTTGATCAAACTTGACTTTACAACCTGACAGTGTGAGTGTGAATGTGAGTGTATGTCTGCATGTGATCAGTGCAACTGCATGATTTAAAATAAAGACTAATCAAGCATGCTTTTGGACTAACACATTATTCTGGGGCTCTGTGGGAGAGTACCTCAGTCAATGGTTACCTGAAGGTTTTCTTCCTATACAGGATTTTGGTTACACATGAGTTCATGTGTAAAAAGGGGGAGTGTAAACTTCACAATCTACATTTTTCATTTAGGGACTGAAAGGAACCTGCTGCCCCAACTCGATTGTTCAATCTGACCATTGATTGACGGTTTTAGAATTGACCTGCTCCATATCTGGGGATAAGATACTGTTTGATGGAGGTTGACATGTTTCTAATATTGATTGAGTTATAACAGGTAACACAGATGCAGAATCAGTGGCCAAGGGGCTACTGTGAGAGATGTAAGTCCAGAATGGAATACTGAGGAAGTTGACCGGTGAGTAATGTTTCAACAGGTATTAAAGTAACTGAGGTTTGAAATGTAGAAAGAACATATTACAGTTAAAGCTAAAACATAGTAATGTAATGAGACAGAATTTAATTTAGACAACATCATGTAACTAGCCTGGTAAAGAAGTAAAAGCCATAGACTTTATTGTTTAGGTCATTATGGGGATATACATTTCATCTAAATTCATAATAGAAAGACAATTCATGACAGTTTGTTGGAATTCTGTATTCATTTTTTCAGCTTGATAATATCTAAGCACTGACCGGTAGAAGCAGTATCACCAGGAAATCATTCACTTTGTCAGTATCATGATTTTGGTTGTTTTTGAATCCATAACATTAGTGTGTTTCTTTACCAGAAACATTAGCAGTTCATATTATATTTAGATTTTAAATGGGATCTCAAGGATTTGATTTAAGAACAACACAGACGCTTGTCAGAAATTCAGAGCTATTGAAATATGTTATTTAGTTCACCTAAAGATGTTGGGGTTCAAGATAATACCTGTTTACTTTAATACAGTTTAGAACAATATCTGTTTACTTTATCCTCTTGCACTATATTTATGAATGCAGCTCGGCAGACAGCCTGTAGATGTCGCCGTGGTCTCTTTGTCCTCTGCTTGTCCTCTATTCGCTCAATCATGAAGCTGTAAATATGAAAACGAGTAACAGATGTAACACCCAGGGTAAAAGATGACACTTTTAAATCAACAGCTGTCAGCCCGAAAGCCCTCACAAGCCTTCTGTTGACCATCTGTGTGTCTGTTCCCTTCTTTACATCATATCTCAGAAGAAGCAGATATTTATATTTTATATTTAATGGGTATTCGCCAAAGATATTGTTTTTTAAATAAAGTAGTCTTTCTTGCTGGATTTTAAGGGAGAACCCACTGCTGTATGTGACATGTTTGCACTGACTGTACGATATTTAAACAATATTTGAAATGATATGACGCTGTCTTTCCAAAGCATGACAATCCTCAAAGCTTTATTTTGAAGGGATATATATTTTGCACATTGGAAATATCTATTAAATGACAAATACTACTGTGTACAACAATTAAAAACTCAAATGCTGACCTACTCTAATGTCTTCGATTCGTTTGACCGCACTTTTTAATTACATTTAATCCCATTAGTTTGTTCCCTTGCACTTTAGTCTATCTTCACCCTGCTTTTAAACCCGTTATCTGTTGATTTATGGGGGGTGTGTGAGGACATCTCCCTCTGAAATGGATGTCAGGTTTAAGTGTGCTGTTTTCATTGGACTCCATTTCCCCATCTCACTCAGCATAATTGAGTCTCCTGGCTGTTTGAAATGCTACAAGTCGACAGGGAAATGGTATTTATATTGAAGTGTGTGCCCTGACGAGTGTATATTTTGGTGTGAGTCAGACTTGCAGTACTAGACATGCAAGGGAGAAGTGTTTTACGAGCAAGAAATAGAATATATTGGCTCTTTTTCACCTTCAAAAAGTCCATCGGCTCTATCTAAAGCAAGCGGCTAAAAATAGCGTTGTTGAAAGATCCAGAGATAAAAGGAGACAGAGGATATTATTTAGTGGAAAAGCCGCTCTACTACACTCCAGAGATACAGTAGGTCTATCCTAAGAGACACAGAGCATACACACACATTTCTAACACAGATTTCTGCCATTGATTCAGCTGCTTTGTGGTTATCGTAGGAGTTGTAGTGTACGCTCTTTAAGGGCAGCCAGGGTTTCACATAACAGTGCGAACAATAAGATAAGATAAGATGGTCCTTTTATTAACCCCCATGGGGAAATTGAGGAGTTTAAACAGCAACAGAGTAAGAGCGAAAGTACAGGTTCACACAAGATTTATACAACAAGTAGCTGTTAAGAACAATGACTCAACATGACATTTATTACCTATACCCTTCTTCCACAATTAGATATTGTTTTTATGTCAACTCTTATCCCAGTGGAGGACTGGGACACACTTTAAAGGTCACCTATTGTGCAAAATCCAACATGTCCCCCCCCCCTCTGTGGAAAGAGACTCTGAAAGTTTCAGGAACAAAGATTCTCTCTCTTTTTGATCCATTTCTATAAAAACCTGTCTGAAATTGAGCTGATCAGATTTTGGCCACTTTATGATGTCATAACGATGTTTTGGCTTGTGTGACCATTAGCCAATCAGCAACCAAGGTAACCTCCCCCCCCCCCCCCTTATCACCTGTATCTTGAGTTCTTTGTACCCAAATATCTCTGACACCTCATTCACACCAACGGTGTTTCAAGGGCCGGTTCGGAGCTGGAGCTTGAAAAGCACCGGGTTTTCCTGTTCACACCGCAGCGGAGCAGCCTCTTAGCTCCGGAGTCCAGTTCATTTCGAGCACCAAAGAATTGTCCGGCCAGAGCAAAAGCACCGCATACGTCACGCTTACGTCGAGGCGGGGGCAGGGGCGGGATCAACTCCTGAACAACAACGAGAAGCCCGCGTTTTATCCAGCTTGTACACAACGATGGAGAAACTTAACAAGCAGCAGGGGTCCACTGGAGAGCCCAGCTACCTGCTAGGAACCTGGTCTTCCGAAGAGGTGCAGAGGAAGCTGGAGCACAATCGGTCATTGTTGTTGTTGTTGTCGGTGTCAGCTGTGAGGGGTTTCCGCGGTTTGGCTTCATGAAGCAGGCACGCAAACGGTTACGTCATGACGCAAACGAATGACGCAATGACGCAGCACCAGTCGGACTCTGGGCGGTATGAAAAGAGCCGGAGCTAAACCGAAGAACTGGTCCTGAACCTGAAAAGCTCTAGCACGGAGCTTGAACCGGAGTTGCGTTGGTGTGAATGAGGTAAGAGGGGCGTGGGGAGGGGCTCCTTATTTTCATCTGAAGTAACAGACAGAGAATCAGCACTTTGGAAACAGGGCTGAAACAGAGGGGATTATGGGTAATGCTGCAATGATCTGTTTGGTGTTTCAGCCAATCAGAGACAGGCTCTGTATATATCTGAGACCTGTGATACATTGATGAAAAACAGTATAATAGGAGACCTTTAAGGTAGAGCTTTGGGAAACTCGGTTACTCGATGTCTTGCAGAGGGTGAGGAAAGGTCAATACCACTTTTACAGAAGAGCTGTAGGTTAAACATGGAGCTAGAGAAAGGAGGTTATTCCTTAATGACATGCTGTGTCTGGCAAAGGAAATTAAGAAGCCACAGTATATTCAACTTTTCTTGTGTTTATGTAAACAACTTTGGGCTGCATGCATGTGTGTATGCAAGTTGCAATGAATTATATTACAATCAGTGCAATGAAACTTGAAGATTAAAACTCAGAACAACAAGAAACCTGCAGATCTATTTGCTTAAGAACGGTAAGTGCTGCGTTGGTTTCATATGAGCTAAACCCTTTTTAAGTACTAAAATATTCTATTTCTTTTAATTGTGTGTGTTTGGTTTAATGTCCAAGGTGCAGGGGAAGAAGATGTGTAGACTTTCATCTGTCCCAGGGGTCGGCAACCCGACTACTAAAATACAAATATTTGTTGGACTAATTATATTTTGTTGAAAATGTTTCGTATCTTGTATTTTGAGGTGATACTGTGTGACGACCCCTCCACACCACGTGGGGTGCCGTCTGGTTGTGGGTGTACTTTGTGGGTGTGCACAGGTTCATGGCTGATGAGTCGCACCTTGTGGGAGGATACCTGCCTGATGAGCTGCACCTGGAAGGAAAGGAATATAGGAGGAGCCCAGCCGTTACGTTGCGCGATCTCCTCTGGGCACTTTTCCTGTGCCAGCGTCAGGGACCTGTTGCTGGATCCTTTTGTTTGTTTTGAATAAATGAACATTATATCGTACCCCTCGTCTCGCCTCCCCGCTTTATGTTGCAGCCCAGGAGCCGGGTTGTAACATACTGTGACACATAAATAAAAAACAAAACGGTTTTAATTAGGTCAACTAAAATATGCGTCACATCCTGCTGCGGTGCCGCGCCATGCAGGCGAATAACCTGACCCCCGGCTCGATGAGCGAACTATGGATAAATCAAAGAAAGGTACCGGAAGAACAGAGGGTTTAATTCTGCGTGGACAGAGTTATCTGCTTTCACAGCAAACGATGCTGGCTTATGATGAATTGGAAATGGGGGACCCTGATGTAAACAAGACGAAAGTCTTTCTCTGGTCTGCATCCCCTTAACAATTGTATGTTTTGAGCTGTACTGTACTGTACCCAATATACAAGCTGTTAATAAACTTTTCAATCAATCAATCAATCAATTACCGGGATGCTTGAGAGAGAAGTTGTCAAAGGTGCTGCAGCCTTTACGTTGGAGGAACACGGGAGAGGAAGACAGCTGACGATCTTCAGTCATCATTCAATCATTAACTCTTTTTAGGGTTTTATTTATTTCAAAGTGGGCCCATTTTAATTATTCATTTTCTTCAAATGTGCAGAGGACTCCCGAGTGCTGTGTTGATTTATTTTAAAGTAGGCCTGTGTATTTTTTTAATTCTCCTTATAAGAGTTCTTTGTTTATTATTAGAGGTAAACAGTTTTCTATCATGTAATAAATAATACATGCAAAACACCTGTAGTTTTTGTCTATGATGTAACAATATTTATACAACTTTATAAGCTCTCAAGCTATCAAATATGTTTTGCGGCTCCAAATAAAAGAAATTGGTGGAAAAGGGGGAAAAATTGCTCTTTTGGTCAAAAAGGTTGCAGACCCCAGAGGCCTGTACACGAAACCGGCTTCGTAGTACAGGCCTCTGATGTGTCCTGATATCAATAGGGAGTTTTTTCTACCATTTAGAGCATACATACTGTAAGAGGGATGGCAGCTTGTGCAGCAAACTCTCTCTGTCTGAGTGTATCAGCATGTCTAAAGCTAGGCAGACGTAGAATTAAAGCTTTCAAACTTGCTAATCTTTTTTATGCTAGCTGCCAAAACAACCAACTATACATAACGTTTCAATGCTAGCTCTATAACGCTATCTGTTCATTTGCTAAATTCACTCTGTTAACTGGTTTACTTACTAGCAATTTGAACATTATTTTAGTTAAAGTATTTGATACAGAGTAAGCTCAACAGCTAAATGCGAATGGCGTAGTATTTTGACGACCTGTGCTAACATTTTAGCTTCTTTAACAGCCCACAGCTTGACGTTGGCGTCTTTTAAACATACTTTCTCGCAGTTGCTCATTTACTCCCACACTGCAGAATAAATTGCAGTGTACCCAGTGTGTGTGTGTGTTTGATAGACAGCCTCAGTGTGTGTGTGTGTGTGTGTGTGCGTGTGTGTGTGTGTGTGTGTGTGTGTGTGTGTGTGTGTGTGTGTGTGTGTGTGTGTGTGTGTGTGTGTGTGCAGGTCTTACTACCGGCCAAAGCTGGCAGCAGTCCGTTGGGATTCCTCCTGATTGACACACTGCGAGTTTCTGAGCCAATAGTAACTCCACTGAAAAAAACCTCACTGTCACTTCCTATCAGTCGACTCCACCGTCTCTCAAAGACTCTCTCGGACTTAAACTACGACATTTTGAGTTGTACATTTTGACCTTTCTGTGTGACCTTGGGCAAGGCTCTGTCGTTTTTATTAGAGATAGCCGACAAAAGTGTATAATGTTCAAATAGCTGGCAATATCTTGGCAACATCATCATGCAGCTTAGAGTAGACTTACAAATTAAATAAAGCGGCAATTCGTGTTATTAAAAATGAAATCTAATGGTAACAAATAAAGAGGTATCAGTCATTTACATGTACAAGTATTAAAGGAGCAAGTATCATTCAAAAAAATTGTAATATATTGTAAGAATAATGGGTGTATTGCACAACACTTACTAAAATCATAATTTATTCAGTTTACATGAATGAAAAATACAAATAATACATTAATAAAATACATATTAATACACAGAAAATCAAGGACACATCCATTGTAAAACAATTATAAGTAGCATAATTTAAATAAATACGTAGGTGAACATTAAAGTATTCAAGCAGCCAATAATCTAAAGAAATAATTGATAAAGGATCATTTGTGTTCTGCTTTTAACGTCTTAGAGTATTTACTAAATTGTACGGTGTCCTTGGGTGTCAGGAAAGACATCCTTAAATACAATGTATTATTATTATTATACATGTATATGAATATATATTGTGTGTTTTCAGGCTGCTCTAAAATGACCCATTTCTTCTAAAGGGGATGAAAAAGCTTTTAAAAATCTTACCTTATGTTTGACGAACACTTGATCTGAGGCTCATGCTTTCACCATGTTACTATACCGTATATCACATGCAGCTTTTTTAGTGTACTTGTGATATACATGATCAAAGAGATTTCTCTCGTCTTTTAACTCCCAAGTGGTGCTTCGGGTCTCATTTCGGTTTTTTCCTCCTCAGATGACAAGAAGAGTTCAGGTTTCCGTTGGCAACCAGCAGTGAAGTGCAGCAATACTGAGGGGGTTAACAGGCTTTCCTTTAATGTGCACTTCCTGTTGGTTTCTATGAAGAGATGAGAGGAAGTTGCCAGGCACCTGAGAGAGTTTAAGAGAGCTGATAACAGGAGACAATATCCGATGCTATTGTCTCTCCGCCTCCCGGGTGTTCTATATCTGCGCCCACACCCGTATGCCGTGGATAGGAAGAGTGTGCATTATGAAAACAACAAAAAAGGCTGATGGTGCCGTTATAAAGCGGAGATACCGGATCATCATCTCTAGAGAAGAGACGATAACTCTGGTGTTATTAAGGGGAACGGGGGAAAACAAAACTAAACAGCTTACAAATCAAATCAAACTTTATTTATAATTTTTTCCTTTACAATTCTTAGAAGACAGTTGAGAACATTTCACCAGTTACAATGAAATATACTTGCACTTATAGGGAGTAGTAGACCTTTGCCATAAGGGAACAGTAGCCATAGAGATCAAGTCTTAATTAATTAAAGGTCACCTATCATGCTATTTGTAGGCAATAGCATAGGTCTCAGATATATATAAAAAACATGTCTCTGAAGTGTTTTGCTCAAAATACCAAACAGATCACCCATTCTAGCCATGCCTCATATCCCTCTGTTTCACTTCCTGTTTCAAAAGTGCTGATGTGGCTATAAAGCTTTAAACAATTAACAAGATTGATATGATGATGATTGACCCGGCAGCTACTGTTTAAACTAAATGCTGCCGTGATGAAACGCCATATCATGGATTATCAAGGATCTGAAACAGTCTGGAGCTCAAAGGCTTTCTCTCTTGCCGGTTATACCACAAGGTGAGTTCCTTTTTACATACTAACAAAGCACTTACATACTAACAAAGCACTTATATACTAACAAAGCACTTACATACTAACAAAGCACTTATATACTAACTAAGCACTTATATACTAACTAAGCACTTGATTCTGTTTTCTTCAAGGTTGTATCTTCTTGGTCGAACGCACTTATTGTAAGTCGCTTTGAATAAAAGCGTCAGCTAAATGCAATGTAATGCAATGTAATGATAATACTCTTGTAAAGTACTTTACAATTATACGTAAATACAGCACTTGAGTAAATGTTCTTCACTACATACCACATCTACCTTGAATCTAGTTGAATATTTTGCAGATGCTTACTCACTCTAACAGCATGACTTTCACCCGGGGAGGGGTCCAGCTTTTCAGGACATGATTGATGAAGTGCAGTCATGGAAAGAGCATTTATTCTGCGAGGCTGCAGTTCCTCTGGATATCAGGACATGATGATGAAGAAAAATCATCTCATCGGTCGCTCTAACCCCGCCTCGCTGATGGGAGAAAATGCATTTAGCGATAAATGAGAGCTAATGGGACAATAATGAGGCACCTGGCAGCAGAATCTGGACGCAGCTGTCATCAGATCGAGAGAGAGAGGTGTCTGCAGGGGGTCGACATGTGTTGGCAAATATCGAGGGGTTTTTGTGATGGAGTGTAGTTTTTTTGTATTGGTATTTCGTTAAGTATATATCCCCACGCAAAAACATAATCAAAGACAATACAAGAAATAAAGTA